>LPNX010992356.1:253659-368348 GCA_001517045.1 Pseudotsuga menziesii
TTCATTTTGAGTTTCTACCTGCTACAACGAACAAGGATGCTCCAACACCTTGGGTTTTTCCCTGCTACACTAGACAAGGATGCTACAACACCCTAGTTTTATGTCTGATAAAGAGACAAAGATGCTAGAACACCCTTTGTAGACTTATAGCCTACCCTAGCGCCACCCTGCCACCCTAGTCTGATTTTTATCAGTATGTTATTCACTTCTTGGACTCTGTCATTCACAATCACAAAGACAAGTTCTTTCCTTCAATTATTATGTTGATAAATACCTTCATGTTTCATGCGGACGCATCTCTTTATTCTGGAAACATGCCCTTTCACAATCATGCCCTTTCAAATCTGATAGTCACTCCTCTTCAAAAATATGTTATTAACGATTTTTAATTAAATAATTAATTAAAAACTTCTTGATCATTTTTTATTGGAGAGCTCCCTTCTTCTCTGATTGCGGGATTTGTCAAACCAATCCCTATGGGCTTCCTTTCCTCCATCGATGGGAATACTCTATCTTCAGGCCTTTAGTCTTCTCTTTCTCTCACGCCTGTGGGCTTCTTTTCCTCCTCTGCGGGCTCCCTGCGGACTACCTCACGCGAGCTTACCTTCTGCGGGCATCCCCTGAGCTCTTGTTAATCAATTTACAGTTAAATATTCCAGTCGTGTTCTTCCGCAATCTCCATTTTTTAAATCACCTTGAGTCGTTGATCTCATTTTGGGCTTTTTCCTGACCGTAGATCTGAGATAGGATGTGGTATGCAGATTGTCAACCTGTGACATTTCTCAAAATGTCTTTAGCTTTTCACCTCAATCATTCCACATTGTTGATCTCTTTCAAGTTCTTCGTGATCGTCAATCTAAGATGGAAATCGGATATCAAGTATGTGACTTTTTCAAAAATATCATTCCATGATTTTCGCTTTCCGAACCAAACTTTTCACACCGTCGATCTCATTCAAGTGCTATCCTAGCCGTTGATCTTCTGGATTGTGGATTGCAGGTTTGTGACCTTTTCAACATTTCATTTTGAGATTCCAGCTTTTCGTACTGTCGATCTTATTCGGGTGTTATCCTAACCGTCGATCTTATTCGGGTGCTATCCTGATTCTCGATCTTCCGAATAACGGATTTCGGGTTTGTGATTTTTTCAAAATGTCATTTCGAGATTTTTGCTTTCCGCCATTTTTCTTTCGCACCATCGATCTTTATGCAGATGTTTTCCAGACCGTCGATCTTCCGGATTTCGGGTAGCGGAACTGTGATGTTTCCCAAAGTCTTTTCGTGATTCTCCACCTTCTGCTTTGATTTCTCGTCTTCCACATTCTGCCTTTCGCATTCTGGGTTGCGGAAACCCATATTATTTTAGACTTGATTTCTTGTCTTTTGCTTTCCACCTTCCAAATTTCGGGTTGCGAATGCCCATATTATTCTAGACCTTGATTTAAAGTACATCAATGAACCAATCATTTGTCTATACATCTTGGCATCAACTATCTCTGAAGAAACATCACACAATAGCTTCAAGTTTGATGCCATGGGTGTGGCAATTTCCTTGCAATCCATCATTTCGAACCTCTTCAGAATATCTATTAAATACTTTCCTTGACTAAGGATTATCCCATATGAATTATGCCACACCTATAGACCTAAGAAGTAGTGCATCATCCATGGGTCCTTCATCTCAAACTCTGCAACAAGCGTCATCTTTGTTTCTGCAATGAGCTCATCCTCTCCTATTAAGAACATGCCATCTGCGTACAGTAGTAGTATCATTGGTTTTCCATCCTCAACCTTGAAGTAGAGGTTGGAATCTGCTTTACTCTTGGTAAATCCTAAGCTCATAAGAAATTGTCCATCCTATCGTACCACGTCCTGGGTGCTTGCTTCAAACTGTATAAGGCCTTCTTTAACTTCCACACATGATTTTGTTTGTCATGTGTCTCAAATCCTAGTGACTGTTGTGACGTACACTTCCTCTTCAACTACACCATTTAATAAAGTTGGCTTGACGTCCATTTGGTGTATCTTCCATTTCATTACTGCAACTAATGCAAGTACAGATCTGATGGAAATGTATGTCACTACAGGTGCAAATGTCTCCTCGTAATTTATGCCTTCTTTCTGGGAGAAGACACGTGCTACAAATCTTGCCTTCTATTTTTGTATGCTTCTATTTGTTGCATGCTCGATCTAGTAGATCCATTTGGAAGACACTACGGACTTTCCTTCTGGTCTCAAGACCACCTCCCAGACATCATTCTTCATGATCAAATGATATTATTCGATCATGGCATCCTTCCATTCCTTCTTCTCTATTGTTGCCTCATAGTTGGAAGGTTCTTCATCAATGATGTCACAAAGTAGTGCTACTTAGCTGGACTATGGTCTTGGTCTCTTACTTTCTATGGAAGTTCCATTTGGAGCACCATACTTCTCTGCATCTTTGATTAATTCTTGTGCCCATGTTGGTATTCTCTTGTATGAGTTTTGTTATCTCTAGGGTTGTTTTTGTATTTACTTTAGGATTTTACTTCTTTTAGTATTTCCATTTAGTCATTATCCTAGTTTTACCCTAGACTTTACTATGGAAATTTATGTTATTTTTACCCTAGTTTTTTATGTTTTGTTATTTTTCATTTTTTAAATCAAAATAAGGCTCATATTATTAATCTTTCAAAGTCTTTTAATTCGTATTAGAGCAAGTGACATGGTAAATCAAATGTTATATATGACTTTGATTATAAACTAGCAGCACATAGGAAAATGTGAAATATGGTTTTGCTGCCAGTTTGACATTTGCAATGATGAAATGGAGACACTTGGCAGGGATGGTATAGAGGTGTCAAGGTCAATGTATGGTTTCATTAAACACTGACAGCAAACCTTATGTTGTATCATAATGATAGTTTGTGCTACAGTAAATTGTCATCATGCATTGGGTTTTTACTGTCAATACTGTAAAATTGTGTTTTGGGATAAGGGTTCTGTTACATAGGTGCCAAGAGTATTCCAGATTCATGAAGTATGACCAAGAACAAGAAGCCCGGTGGATTTTTATGTAGGCTAGAGCCCGATAACTTGCAGTGGGTTCATGAATTTCCTAGGTTTGCAAAGATGGTGCATGATGCTAGATGGTTTCCCTTCTGTGAAAGATTGCAAGGTCATAATGTACAGGTAACTAGGGCATTTGTGAAAAATTATAAGGATTCAGTTGTCTCGTTTGAATATTTGCAGATAAGGGTGGATGAAGATGTTATAGCAGAGGCTATTGGTGTACAATCTGATGGTGAAAATGGTTTAAGCAGCAATCGTTTGAAACCGATTATAGTAAATTCCTTTTTCCAGGGTTTGAGAAGTTGGATTGGAAAAATGGCATACATATTAGTAAGCTTAAGCCCATGTGGAAAACGCCATTAGAAATGATACAGAACTATATAACTTGTGAAGGTTGTTATGACAAGGTTTTAAGATGTCATCTGTGTTTTCTAATGCATCTTAGTGGAGACAAAAAGTTAAATTTGTCTTATTATTTGTTGAAGATTCTACAGAAAATGATTGCTAGGATTCATAATCACCAGGAACATACAATTTGCCCTCTCTTTCATCAAGGGTTAATTAAGTTGTTAATAGTGTTTTATTTGAGGAAAAAAGGGCACCCCTGGGAAAAATTCCTTTTTGTATCAGGATTCGATGCAGAAAAACAAAAGGAAGAGGTGAAAGAAAACAAATGTGAAACATCAGGTAAGAAAGCAGAGCAAGATTTGGAACCAGCAAATGAAACGAGAAAAGAATCAGCAGAGAAATTGATTGTGGTGAATGATGAGTTATCATAAGTGTGTCTTACCAAGAATGTTGACAAAGAACTGTGCTCAGAAGAAAATTGCAAAGGAGAAATCAGTTGAAAACCTAGGAGCAAAGGGTGTGGATTTGAGTTCAAAACCCAGAACGTGATTGAGAAGTAAATTAGAAGTTGAAATAAGCCCAAACCCTGTACTTGATCCTTTAGAAGACAGTGAATTGGTGGTCATAGCAGAATCTGTTAGTAGAGAAAAAATTCAGTTGATAAATGAAGAACATATTTCAGAGGGTGAGAAGTTTATAGAACTTCAGGGAATGGCAGAACATATCCCATAATCATTTTGTACAAACAAACAAAATTATGCTGAAAATGATGTTGGCTTAGGTCTAAAGTTTGTACAAGAGGATGAAACCATTGTGGAGACAGAGGAAGCATAGATTATTCTAGAATTGGCTCAAACAAAGAAGTTTATGTTGTCTTACAAGGAGAAAATAAAATATCTGCAGGATTTAAATGAAAACCTGATGGTTGCAAACAAAAGACTGCGAGAGGATTTAGAGGAAAAAGAAGCTGACTATCATAAGCTTGTCATAATTTCTAAAGATATACTGAAGAAGAAAAGAGAAATACAGGAGCAGTACAAGCAGGTATTGAACTAGAACAAGGAATTGCAGAATAAGGAGCTTAACAAAGATGTTGAGTATTCCAGGTTACAAAAGAGATCTCAAGTTCTGCATGATATGACTATTTTAGCCGAGGTGTCTAAGAGTCTTTGATGAAATATCTAGGTTATTTTTGAAGTTAATGGATTAGATAAGGTTGTTGTTATCTTTATTCCACTTGTCAGTTTTAGACTTTAATTTGACTTTCAAGTTAGCTCCACATAAAAACAAATTTGCTATTTTGAGTCATTCGAGATCCATGAGATGAGGATCTTGAAACTGTTTTGAATTTTGGAAAATGGTTGTATATATTAGATAGTAAGGTTAGATAGAGGGGTTGGAATCAAATATGGGGATGAGACTTGAATAATGGATGCAGGCATGTATTTACTTTGTATCTTTAATACAGAATTACTACTTTGAAATGATCATAATTAGTGAGCCGAGTTTTATTTAATAATTGATTGCATGTTGTTTATAATTTTATTTTGTGTATATTCTGGTATATCTGTACCATAATTCTTATAATTCCCATGTTATCTTTAAATCTCTACTACAAAAATTTACTTGTCTTTTTTATGAATTCATGCTCGTGGTATTCTCTGTTGTTGGATTTTACATTTACTTATATGTTTTGCAGTTTAATGATTTATATTTTTATTGATTTCCATGCTATTTGATTACCTACCTTCACTGTTACAAACTTTATTCTCAATCATCTTTTATTTATCATTAATATTTCTCTAGGCTTGAAGCTTAGTAGTCTAGGTCCAACTCTAGTGATAACATATTCTGGCGTCGTTGTCGGGGACGAAGAAACGAAAGTACATCTTCCCTGGGTATTTCATATTCTTATATCTTATTTTGGAAGGTGAACAAGATCAATAAAAAAATTTGTAGACTACATCAGTCACCTACATCAGTTACCTACAGAAAGTTACAGTGGCTTCAAGACGGATAGGAACTCGAGGAAATCCTTCATCTCCTCTGCATTTAGGAGTTTCTGATCCAGAAAGGGTTTTGAGAGAAGCTAAAAGGAAACTTGATTTTCCATCATCCAGTAGTCCTCAACATTCTTCAGATACAATAGTAATTTCTGCAACATCATTTGATACTCAAGAAGAAAGAAAATCAGATTTATATGTAGTCATTCCTGATTTTGCAGATTTTAATCCTACCCAAGTTGATGATTTAAAGATTTATTCAAATCCTTTGATACCTGAGCATATACAATGACCAGAGGAACCCTTTACTTCTGAATTTTTATCATCACCTTATATACCTCTCATTAGTAAAATTTTAATTGGTCAATTCAAAGTTGAAGTGCCATCTCCTTCACAAACCAAGCCACCATCTCCACAAAATAAATCATCTACCCCACAGAATTTAGCATTAAATCCACCAAATATGGCTGCTCAACCCCCAGATAGGATGGCTGCCATGGTAGCGACAAGATATGCCCCTCTAGTATTGCCTCATACTTTAAATGCTCTCACAGGTGGAGATTATCAGAAATATCTTCCGAGATTCAATGGTCAAGGATATGTTACATCAGAAGAGCACTGGAATATCTAAGTTATCCAGATAATCAAAACTTTGAAAATCAAGATGTTTGGATGAGAGTTTTTGTTCAAAGCTTAGATGCTGAAGTAAGAAAGTGGTTTAGGGAATTACCACCAAACTCTATAGATGGTATAGATGCTTTAGAAGAAGTGTTCATGAGACAATGGGGAGATATTAAAGATTATCTATATTACATTACAGAGTTTGGATCATTGAAAAGAAAGAAAGATGAGGCTATGGGAGACTTTTCTAAAAGGTTCAATAAAATGTACAGCAGGATACCAGCTGAAATCAAACCTTCTAAAACATCAGCGAAGTTAACTTATGCAAATTCTTTTGATCATGGATTCTCCTTATTGTTAAAAGAAAGAAAATCTATATCTCTTTTGAATATGCAAGATGTTGCATTGGACGCTGAATCTAACATATTGGCTTCAAATACACTCAAAGAAGAAACAGACTATCAAATGGCTGATAAAAAAGGAAAAAAGGAAATTATTCCATCCAATTCTACAGGAAGAGCTTCAGATAGTAAAATGGATGAAATGTATAAAATAATTAAAAAACTATCTGCTAAGATTGATAGGTTAGAATTGGGAAATAAAAATCAGAACAAGCCTATACCTAAAGGAGAGAGAAATAAAAATCAATTCAGAAGACCTTTTGTTCCTAGATTTTTACCAACAGAGAGAAGAAATAATGATATTCAGAGGGAAAGAAGAGAAAATGAAGATCAAAGAATTCAACCTCCATTTCAAAATAATCATGTGAGAGATGATGAGTCATATGAGATAGATGAGGGAGAGTTAGAGGATTTGGAAGAACAAGAACATAACATTAGTCAATTTGATGATGATACTTCTTTTCATTTTTTGACTAAAGTTGATTATCATTATGCTACACTGCTTGATCATTATGAAGAAAATAATTTTGAACAAGAGATGTCTATGCCTGAAATTTGTCATGAGGTTCCAAAAAACTCATATGGTCTCAGATCAGGGGTAAAACATGCAGCACAAGCAAAGAAAGTTGTAAAAAATGTCCCTGCTAAACAAAGGTTGCCTCTAGAATAGAAACAAGTTGTACAGGAGAACAGAGATAAAGTGGTAGTTCCCAAAGAAGTTAATAAAGGTATAAGTGGTTTTAATTTGGAGCATGAAATTAATAAGATCAAGATCCATGTTCCTTTGATATAATTGATAATAATAAAAAATCTTACAGGGAAGCACTTTTAAAACTTTTAAATCTGCAGTGAATTCTATCCCTTCTAATGAAATTAATTTGCAGTATGAAAATCCTACCATCATTGTGGGTTCTAAAACCTTTGATCAGCCTGATGACAATTCAGAATATCCTTCTCCTTTTTATGTGACTCTCACAGTTCATGAGCAGTTATTACATAATTGTTTTCTTGATTCAGGAGCTTCACACAACCTCATGCCAAAAGAAATCATTGAAGCTTTTTAGGGTTGACTGTTACCAAACCATATCATGATTTATATGCGTTTGATTCTAGGGCAGTGAAGTCTATTGGGGTTATCAAACATCTTGTGGTGAATTTGACACAAATACATTTGAAGAGTGTACTGATGGATGTGGTCGTAGCAAACATTTCTCCTAAATTTGGCATGTTGTTGTCCAGATCTTGGGCAAAAAAAGTGGGAGGAACTCTTCAAATGGACCTTTCTTATGCCACAACTTCAGTGTTTGGAGGAGAGTACAAGAGACTCTATAGAGAAGTAAAGTTGGCGTATTTGGTAAGTGACAGTAAACATCCCAATAATCATCCAATTTATTCAATAGAGGAGAACTTTGGTTCTTGTATGCTGCAATTAAGTGATGATTTTGAAGGAGTTTTACAAGTGCATAAAGATATTCCAGTCCAGAAAAAACATAGAAAAACCAGACGGTTTATGGAAAATGTATTTTGATGGTTCATCAAGTAAGGAAGGAGCAGGGGCAGGTGTTGTACCCATTTTGGCTGGAGGTGAAATTATTTCTCCCATGTACAAACTAGAATTCAAAACAACCAACAATACTGCTAAGTATGAAGTATTGATTCTGGGATTGAGAGCAACAAAAGATTTGAATATTCAAGAGCTTGTTGTATTTAGCGACTCCGAATTAGTTATTCAGCAAGTCAAGAATATTTACCAGGTAAAGTAGCATTTGTTAAAAGTATATAGAAATGAGGTGTGGGATTTAATAGATAATTTCTTCTTAGCTTTCAACATAACTTTTGTCCCAAGAGAGTATAATGAAACAACAAATTTTTTAACTTTAGCAGCAGCCTACTTCAAGGTTCCAAAAGTAACACATTTGAAATATCCAATCGATGTAAGATACAGGCCATCTGTCCCAGATGACATCAAACACTGGAAGGTCTTTCCTGATGATCAGGAGATAAAAGAGTTTTTGGAATTGACAGGTGAATTTGCTAATGATTTAGTTGATCAGGATCAAGATGTTGAGTTGATTGAAAATGTACCTTATACAAAATATTCAATTGCTGACCATAAGATTGTTGAGTTAAAGGGAAATTTCATTCCTAAGGGACTTGTTCCACTTGAGAGGTTGTTCTCAAAAGATGATACTTTGTTGAAACCCATGTTGCAGACCATTGAAGAAAATGTTGTAGATTATAATATTGGTTCTGAAGCTTAACCCAAAATTATCAGAATGTCAAAGGTACTGTCAGAGGGGGGGAAATATATATATCAGTTTGTTGAAAGAATTTGTGGACATTTTTGCTTGGTCATATGAAGATTTAAGAACTTATGACACTAGCATAATTCAACATAAAATTCCCTTAAAACCAAATACTAAGCCTTTTAAACAGAAACTTAGAAGGCGTAATCCAACGTTGCTGCCAATAATTGAAAAAGAGGTAAAAAAATTGTTGGATGAAAAAATTATTGTACCTCTTAGATATTCATCCTAGATTGCCAACCATGTTCTATTACGTAAGAAAAATGGAGAAATAAGGCTTTGTGTGGATTTTCGCAACTTAAATAGATCCTGCCTAAAAGACAATTATTCATTGCCTAAAATTGATCAAATTTTACGGAGAGTTGTAGGTTCTCAGAGAATTTCAATGATTGATGGTTTTCCTGGTTATCACCAGATTGCAGTACAGCCTGAGGCAGATAAAAAATAGCATTCACAACATCCTGGGGAACATTTATGTACGATAAAATGCCTTTTGGGCTTATGAACGCAGGTGCTACATTCTAGAGGGCTATGGACATAGCCTTCGTGGGGGAAAATGAAAAAATTGTAGTAATATACCAAGATGATATCACAGTGTTCTCCAAGTCTAATGATGAACATCTAAAGCTTCTAAGACAGGTTTTTGTTAAGTGCAGAAAATTTGGTTTGTCATTAAAACCAAAGAAATCTCATTTTGCTATGACAGAGGGTATGTTGTAGGGTCACATTGTTTCTGCTGAAGGAATCAAAATAGATCTAGAACAAGTAAAATCTATTTTAAAAATCACAATCCCTAGAAATAAAAAGGAAATTCAATATTTCATTGGGAAAATCAATTTTTTAAGATGGTTCATTCCTAATTTTGCAGAGATTATTAAACATATCATTGAGATGCCTTAGAAGGACAAGGAAGTTAAATGGCCAGATCATGTGAGATAGTCATTTGAAAGGATAAAGCATGCATTGATAGAAGCACCAGTTTTGATAGCTCCAGATTATACTAAAGATTTTGCATTTTTTTCATTTGCATCTGAAGATACCATAGTTGTTGTTTTATTGCAAAAGAATTCAGATGGCTTAGAACAACCGATTTCTTTCTTTATTAAAACATTAAGAGATTCAGAGCTTAAATATAGTACAATGGAAAATCAAGCATATGCACTAGTTAAAGCTCTTAAGTTCTTTAGAATTTATGTTTTACATTCCAAAATTTTGGCATATGTTCCAAGTTCAGCAGTTAAGGAAATCCTGGTACAGCCTGACAGTGAAGGAAAAAGAGGCAAATGGATAGCAAAGGTTATGGAATACGATGTGGATATTAAACCTACCAAGTTAGTGAAAGTCCAGGGTTTAATCAAGCTTCTAGCATAATCAAATTGTCAAGTATTAGATCTTCATTTGATGGCAGAAAATTCAGAGCAAGATGTGGCAACAGGACATAATAGGGAGCAGACCTATAGCAGGTATTGTGATTCTCCTTGGTATGAAAAGATTGTATATTTCCTCCTACATTTACAATGCCCTCCATATCTAAATAAAAATGAGTGTAGATCATTAAAACTTAGAGCACTTAAATATGTTTTAATTGATGAAGTTTTATATTGGAAAGATCCTGGAGGTATATTGCTGAAATGTTTGGATAAATCGGAGGTTGATGTTGTTACTACTGAGTTACATAGTGGGGTATGTGGGGGACATCAATACTGGAAAGAAACTGCATTCAAAATATTAAGAGCAGGATACAATTGGCCTACCCTTTTTACATATGTATATCATCAGGTCAGAGCTTGTGTGGAGTGTCAAAAGTTTGCAGGTAAGCATAAATTACAGTATTTACCCTTGAAACCTATAGCAGTAAATGTTCCATTCCAGCAGTGGGGTTTATATTTTATAGGAGAAATTCATCCTTCTTCTAGTGGTCAGCACAAATGGATTTTAACTGCTACTTATTTTTTCACTAAGTGGGTGGAGGCAATCCCCACAAGAAGAGCAACTGATCAGGTTATAATTAATTTCCTTCAAGATAATATTCTCATCAGATTTGGATGTCCTAGGAAATTAATTACTGATAATGCCCCAGCCTTCAAATCCAAAAAGATGGTGAACTTTTGTGAAGAAAATAACATTAGCTTGAAACAGTCCACACCTTATTACCCACAGGGTAATGGATTAGCAAAATCTAGTAATAAAAGTATTGTGAACAGTATTAAGAAAATGGTATTGGAAAATAAAAAGAGTTGGGATACCAAACTAAAATTCACGCTTTGGGCTGATAGAGTAATTATAAAAAAATCAATTGGAACATCCCCTTTTAAGTTGGTATATGGAGTTGATGCTTTGTTTCCTATTCAATTAGATTCCCCAGTAATTAAATTTTTGCAGGAAATGAGAGAGGAAACTGATGATATAAGAAGAAGAATGTTTCAGATAATCCAGTTGCATCAAGAAAGAGAAGCCATTATGGATACAGCTGAGATGCACAGAAAAAAGGTAAAAGAAAGTTTTGATAAAAAAATTTAAAAGGATGTCTTTGCAGTTGGTGACTTGGTTCTCAGGTGGGATGCACAAAATGAAGAGAAAGGTAAGCACGAAAAATTTGACAATCTAGGGCTAGGGACTTTTACAATGGTTAAGATCTTAGGAAATAATACTTTTGTCTTACATAACTTGAATGGTGAAGAAGTTGCAGGTCCGGTAAATGGACGTTTTTTAAAATGTTTCCACACATATTGAATTGCAGAGGGTTAGTGTACATATTCAGTGTATATATCATCTCAGTTTCATGAATAAGACTCCAGCCCAATAAGACAGAAAATATAATTCTAGCAGGTTTCAGAAGGCACAGGTCGAAATGTTCTTAAAGCCTCACAAGGAGATTTTTATCCCCAGTCGGAGCCAAGATGTTATCTCTAGGGTTGTTTTTGTATTTACTTTAGGATTTTACTTTTTTTAGTATTTCCATTTAATCATTATCCTAGTTTTACCCTAGTCTTTACTATGGAAATTTATGTTATTTTTACCCTAGTTTTCTATGTTTTGTTATTTTTCATTTGTTAAATCAAAATAAGTCTCATATTATTAATATTTCAAAGTCTTTTAATTCGTATTTGAGCAAGTGACATGGTAAATCAAATGTTATATATGACTTCGATTATAAACTGGCAGCACATAGGAAAATGTGAAATATGGTTTTGTTGCCATTTTGACATTTGCAATGATCAAATGGAGACACTTGGAAGGGATGGTACATAGGTGTCAAGGTCAGCGTATGGTTTCATTAAACACTAACATCAAACCTTATGTTGTATCATAATGATAGTTTATGCTACAGTACATTGTCATCACGCATTGGGTTTTTACTGTCAATATTGTAAAATTGCATTTTTGGATAAGGGTTCTCTTACACAGGTACCCAGAGTATTCCAGATTCATGAAGTATGACCAAGAACAAGAAGCCCAATGTATTTTTATGCAGGCTAGAGCCCGATAACTTGCAGTGGGTTCATGAATTTCCTAGGTCTACAAAGATGATGTGTGATGCTAGATGGTTTCCCTTCTGCGAAAGATTGCAAGGTCATAATGTACCGGTAACTAGGACATTTGTTAAAAATTATAAGGATTCAGTTGTCTCATTTGAAGATTTCCAGATAAGGGTGGATGAAGATGTTATAGAAGAGGCTATTGGTGTACCATCTAATGGTGAAAATGGTTTAAGTAGCAATCGTTTGAAACCAATTATAGTAAATTCCTTTTGCCAAGGATTGAGAAGTTGGATTGGAAAATGGCATACATATTAGTAAGCTTAAGCTCATGTGGAAAACACCATTAGAAATGATACAAAATTGTATAACTTGTGAAGGTCGTTATGACAGGGTTTTAAGATGTCATCTGCATTTTCTAATGCATCTTAGTGGAGACCAAAAGTTAAATTTGCCTTATTATTTGTTGAAGAGTCTGCAAAAAATGATTGCTAGGTATCATAATCACCAGGAACATACAGTTCATTCTCTCTTTCATCAGGGTTAATTAAGCCATTAATAGTGTTTTATTTGAGGAAAAAAGGGCAGACCTAGGAAAAATTGATTTTTGTATCAGGATTCGATGCAGAAAAACAGAAGTAAGAGGTGAAAGAAAACAAATGTGAAACATCAGGTAAGAAAACAGAGCAAGATTTGGAACCAGCAAATGAAACAGGAAAAAAATTAGCAGAGAAATTGATTGTGGTGAATGATGAGTTATCAAAAGTGTGTGTTACCAAGAATGTTGAAAAAGAACTGTGCTCAGAAGAAAATTGCAAAGGAGAAATCAGTTGAAAACCTAAGAGCAAAGGGCGTGGATTTGAGTTCAAAACCCAGAACGTGATTGAGAAGTAAATTAAAAGTTGAAATAAGCCCAAACCTTGTACTTGATCCTTTAGAAGACAGTGAATTGGTGGTCATAGCAGAATCTGTTAGCAGAGAAAAAATTTAGTTAATAAATGAAGAACATATTTCAGAGGGTGAGAAGTTTATAGAACTTCAGCGAATGGCAAAACATATCCCAAAATCATTTTGTACAAACAAACAAAATTATGCTGAAAATGATGTTGGCTTGGGTCTAAATTTTGTACAAGAGGATGAAACCATTGTGGACATAGAGGAAACAGAGATTATTTTAGAATTGGCTCAAACAAAGAAGTTTATGTTGTCTTACAAGGAGCAAAATAAGTATCTGCAGGATTTAAATGAAAACCAGATCATTGCATACAAAAGACTGGGAGAGGATTTAGAGGAAAAAGAAGCTGACTATCATAAGCTTGTCATCATTTCTAAAGATATACTAAAGAAGAAAAGAGCAATACAGGAGCAGTACAAGCAGATATTGAACCATAACAAGGAATTGCAGAATAATGAGCTTAACAAAGATGCTGAGTATTCCAGGTTACAAAAGAGATCTCAAGTTCTGCATGATATGACTATTTTAGCCGAGGTGTCTAAGAGTCTTTGATGAAATATCTAGGCTATTTTTGAAGTTAATGGATTAGATAAGGTTGTTGTTATATTTATTCCACTTGTCAGTTTTAGACTTTAATTTGACTTTCAAGTTAGCTCCACATAAAAACAAATTTTCTATTTTGAGTCATTTGAGATCCATGAGATGAGGATCTTGAAACTGTTTTGAATTTTGGAAAATGGTTGTATATATTAGATAGTAAGGTCAGATAGAGGGGTTGGAATCAAATATGGAGATCGGACTTGAATAATGGATGCATTCATGTATTTACTTTGTATCTTTAATACAGAATTACTGCTTTGAAATGATCATAATTAGTGAGCCGAGTTTTATTTAATAATTGATGGCATGTTGTTTATAAATTTATTATGTGTATAGTCTGATATATTTGTACCATAATTCTTATAATTCACATGTTATCTTTAAATCTCTACTACAAAACTTTACTTGTCTTTTTTATGAATTCATGCTCGTGGTATTCTCTATTATTGTATTTTACATTTACTTATATGTTTTGTAGTTTAATGATTTATATTTTCATTGATTTCCATGCTATATGATTACCTACCTCCATTGTTATAACCTTTATTCTCAATCATATTTTATTTATCATTAAGATTTCTCTAGGCTTGAACCTTAGTAATCTAGGTCCAACTCTAGTGATAACAAGTTCTTCTCATGAGGTGGATTTGCAGGTCTATGTGGTTATGTCATTTCATGGTCTTCATGGTCTTCTTGCATCATTTCTTCCATGACTACATATCTAGCTATGGGAACTTCGGGATCTTCAGTTTCTTTGACATGTGATTGTCTTCATCTGTTGTGGGTTGATTCTTCATCAAAAGTAACATCTCGGCTGGTCTCAATCTTCTTGAACCTTGGAAAGTATATTATGTATGCTTTTTATGTGTTATTGTATCCAAGGAATATGCCCTTCTTTGCTAAAGGTTCTAGTTTTCTTCTCTTTTCTTTTGGAACATGTATGTACACAAGGAATCCAAATATTCTGAGGTGGTTGAATTCTGGCTTCTCTCCTGAGAAAGCTTCTTCATGGGTCTTTTTATCCAAGACACAGTGGGGTGTTCTCTTTTGTACATACACACGTGTTCTTATTGCTTCTTCCCATAAGTGCATTGGAATATCATGGTCATGAATCATTGTCTTCGCTACTTCCATTATCGTTATGCTCTTTCTTTCTGCAACACCATTTTGTTGAGGATTTTATGGAGTGCTCATCTCCCTCTTAATCCTAGATCCTCTACATAGGTCTTTAATTCTTCTGAAGTGAACTCACTGCCATTGTCTGATCGTAAAGTCTTGATCTTCTTTTCAGTATGATTTTCTACCAAGGCTTTGAATTTCTTAAACTTACTAAAAACTTCATCTTTTTTTTTCAATAAATAGATCCATGTTTTACGAGAATAATCATCTATGAAAGAAACATAGTATGCATACCCACTTAAGGAGTTGGATGACATGGGATCACATACATCTGAGTGGATTATCTCCAAAATATCTTTTTCCTTTCTCACACTGCTTGGAGATGGCTTCCTTGAGTTCTTCCATTGTTCACATCCTTTGCAAATGCCTTCATGCTTCACTTGAATCTTGAGTAAACCTGATACTTATCTACTTGCAATTGGAAGTGCTCTGTAGTGTCCATGTGCAAGCCTTCGGTGCCATAGTTTGCTTGGTTCCATGGAGTGATGAACCAATGCTTGTTCTGGACATCCCTTCAACTTGTATATGCCTCCCTCTTACTCCCCAAATTGTTTCATCATCTATTGCCTTGCCTCTTGGCCACATGATTACTTGGCCATCAACAAATGAAGCTCAAAATATTTTAGCATCTAAAGCTGATATGGAGAGGAGGTTTTTCTTCAAACCTGGTATGTAGAGAATATCTTTCATCTTAATTGATTTTCTTGAATCTAGCTTGTATGAATCTTCTCCACTCCATTTTATGGGATACTGGTAGTCATCTCCAAGTTTCACCTTATGGGGTGACTCATGTTCTAACAAGTTGATAAAATATTATGTTGTATCATGTCATGTGCTTGGAAGATCCAATATCCACAAGCAAACCATTGCTTCCATGGGTGACAGTATACGTGAGAGATGAAATCAAAACATATTCTTCGTCGCTTGAAGAGTCTTCCCTTATTATTTTTCTTTTTGGTTCATCATCTTCAGCGGTATCAGCATGATGCCTCTTCTTGTTTGTCCTTGTGGATTCTTAATTTCTAGGACAGTCTTTTGCAAAGTGACCTTTCTCATCACATGTGAAACATAAAAGATTGGAGTAGTCCTTTTGAAATCTATGATTCTTTTGGAATATTTTAGGCCTTATGTGAGGATGATCCTACCTCTTGCTTCTATATTTCTTCGCATGAACCATTAGGGATTGATCATCATATACTCCCATCTTCTCTTCTCTTGACACTAATTGATCTTCTTCTTGAGTGTATTCTTTCCATAATCTGTTGAACTTGATTAACTTGTTTTTGAAGCATATCCTTTGGATGAATGAGTCCCATGATATTGGGAGATTATTCAAAGTAGCCATCACGATATCTCCAGCTTGTTCAACATTTTCTTCAATGGCCTCAAGTTGCTCCTTGATTTGAGAGACCTTTGTGAAATAGGACTGTATGGTTTTTGAGTGTTGGATCTTCACATTATTGAGTTGATTCCTCAAGGTCATTTTTCATTTTATGTTCTTTCCTTCAAATAGTTTGATCAAAGCATCAAACATCTGCTTGGGAGTCTTCAATGACGAGACATGAGGGATGAGCGGATCTTTGATGGAGTTCACAATAATCCTCTTGGCTCTAATCATGTTTTTTTGTGACTTTCCTTGGCCTCTTCTCTCTCTGGTTCTAGAACCTCCCCAGTGACATACTTGTCTAAGTCGTTCTCTTCTAGGATAAGAGAAATTATATATTTCCATGCTTAGAAGTTGTCAGCTCCTTCAATCTTATCCTCAAGCTTGGTATGATTCATCATTTTTATATGAGAACCTCAAATGGAAATAGAAAGGAAATAGATCTTACCAATTTTAGATGTTCAAACAACTCCTTGACCTGGCTGACCTAGGGCTTGACAGAGAAACCCTAGTTTTCTAAAGTGATAACCTTGAACTTTTTCTTAGCTGGAAAGATGTGCCTCCTTAAGGTGAGTTTTCCAGTGGTGTCCTTTTCCTGGATTGGTGGATGGAAGATCCAAAAATCGGATTTCGTGGTTTCTTTCGGCAATAGTGATTAGGTCAAAAATGAAACTTCTCTGACTTGGAATCTGCTTCCACCAAAAGATGCACCCCCTTGGGGAAAATTGACCTAGCCCTCTTTTATGAACTGTGGAGGATAGTGTTGGATCTTGGAAACCCTAGTTTCTGCAGCTATAAAGTTCCTTCTTTCTGGGTGGCTTTGATACCATGTTAGAGTTTGTACTTTAATTCAAATATGTTAGATATATAATTTAATGCAATAGGATCATTGAAATATAAACAAGCACACCATAAAAGAGACATGAAGATTTTATCCTGGGAAAACCCTCTCTTGAGAAAAACCCAACAACTTCTTCAGTATAGGTTCGTCACTTAGTATAATGTCAAACAAAGATAGAAAGCCAAAGAGATCAGATAACTTTTGCAACTTCTTCTTCTTCTATCCCCATGAACTTGTCTTTCTCTTCCTTGGAGTGAGCTTTCTTGTGATTGTTGTGTGCCCAAATGAGGGAGGGAGCCTCCCTATTTATACACTTCATGTGGGTGACCTAAAAACCTAACTTGGCCGACTTCTTAGTCTTATTGGGATGACGTTTCCTAGGGAGACTCAAAAATACATGTTATGCTTAATATTTTGGGGGCTATTTCCTTGACTTACAACATAGGTTTCACCTCAATATTATTACATGACCAAGTACATCAAAGACATATTCGATCGAATAAAAAACATCTCTAAAAAAATATACAACTCCATCGTTAGACCTTTCGTCATCTGACCCATATGTCGTCATCTCCCCATGCTCCACATCCTTTCCATGCATTCATGAGTTCCACGAACCACACTTCTATCTCGGACCAAGCATTCCATTCACAGGCATGATCACTCTCCTCCATCACGAATGCTCATTCACTCTGCAACCCTCCTTTTTTCTGGACAAGCACCTGCGGGCATGATTACGGAGGTCCATCATCAACTCTGATAATTATCCTGCCATTGTTGTTTAGAGCCCCCTGCTCTGCCCATAATACCCAGCACCCAGCTACTAGTTCGTCTTCCCATTTGAAATCCCTTAAAAGATTATTCCTTGTTGAGGATATGTTTACCCGGTGCAAGAGGGAAGTGTTGGATTCGCGTTGCAGGGTTTTGGAGGAGAGACAATTCTACGACTCTAGGTTATGAATCTTCCTGTATCTTTCTTTTGTCGTTCAGTATTTAGCTTCCACATGAATGTCTAAAGCAACATTAGTTTCAGTTACAGTCATCCACTATATAGTCGATAGTATTAGATGAGATATAGCTTGCAAAAACATTTCATAAAATAACAGGAAAACTAAGGGTTGGCTCCACTACTCATAACCTTGTCACCATGATCACTTTTGGTGTGAGTCAATGCTTGTATCCTCCATTACTTCTAGTCATTTCCATAACTAGCAATGGCATTGATAGTCCATAATAGTAGTGATCGTGTATCGTCCCTAGATCCAAGCTATCCTCCTTTCCTTCTAGTTGTGTGTCATGGGTGTGAGTCGTTCCTTCAACTTCATCAATATGATAATCCATAATAGTAGTATGGTCATTAATATGCAGAAATATTCTGCTCTATCTCGTCAAGATGATAATCCACGATCGGCGCTTGGTGGTTATTTTATGAACTGCTTCCAACAACCCTTCCATTTGAGGATTCATCCTTCTCATATGGATTTTGATATCATGAATATCCGCTCTGGTGTCCCTCACATCATTTTTGGTGTCTCGAATTCTATCAGAGAGCTCATGTATCCACTCTTAGGTTGAGGCTTCTTTTCGGCTGAAAAGGTGTCCATCTTAATATAGTCCCAAATTTCCTAAGGTAGGGGGAGATTTGGCTCTTATATATTCTCTCTCACCATCAATAGTCAGCAATTATACTAGCCACTCCCCCAGACCATAGGGAAGAGATGTTGATTCCTTTGAGCTCTGATACACCATTACCCAGCCTCTATGATTCAAACCCTTAGTTATCACAAATATATTCCCCTTCGATCCTTGCTCTAAAAGTTTCATTTTGCGAGAGAGACTTCAAATTTTGTCTTATATTGATTGGTGGCAAGTTTTATCAAATACAGGGACTTTTGTGTGGCAAGTTTTATCAATTCCACATGAGCCATCATGGTTGTAATATATTTTCTCCATGTGAACTAGAGGTTTATCCCACTCTATCTTTACTGAGCCAGCTGAGAAGTTCTACATTGGACTAGAGTTTTAGCTCCCCATCCCTTAATCATTGGAAAGATTTTAATTTTGTGGGCCATTAGGGCAGATATTAAGAAAGACTATCTTTCCCATATTTCCTCACCAGGGAGTTGTAGAAGTCTTGTAGCTTTATATTTCTCTATAATTCCTTCTCTACCGAGATCTTGATGCAATTACTTCACTCTGGGTCTCCTTTCTCTCTACATGTATAATGTAATATTAAATTATTGTACATAATTTTAGTGGAGAATTTGAGGCCTTCAAGATCTAATTGAATACGTATTTTTATATACCGAGACCATCTACTAGGAGATGAATACTAATGTATTTGTTTTCACAATTGAACTTAAAAGTGCTAAAATTAACTTTAATTAGGAATTACAGCTTTCCAGTGAGTATTATGGTCATGGTTTTTATTTTTTGTCATATTGGATGACTTTGTTACCGAGATCATCTCACCAGAAGATGAAAACTCTAATCTATAGGTATTCATAATAGAATTTAAAGTGCATTGCCTTCCACTGGTAAAATTAACTTTTTGTTGGGAATCACATCGTTCCAGTGAGCATTTTTTGTCATGGTTTTCTCATTTTTTTCATATTGGTTTCCTTTGTTACTGAGACCATCTTATCAGAATATGAATACTCTAATGTATAGGTATTCATAATATAATTTAAAGTACATTTCCTTCCACTGATAAATTTAACTTTTCATTGGGAATCACATCTTTCCAGCGAGTCATGGTTTTCTGTAATGTGAATCTCATTTTTGTCATATTGAATACCTTTGTTTAAAGTGAACCATTCGCTTTGGAGCCCATTGCAATCTATTTGGGCTCATGTTTCCACTCAATTTGCATAAAATATTCCTTTTGTGGAGTTTGGCCACAGTGAAGTCTCCTTAATGCTTGTGGATGCAACAATGGATCAATCAAATAAAAAAGTTTACAAGTTTTCATTATTTCCATTATCACTCAATTAATAATGATGTCCTTATCACTCAATTAATAATGATGTGATCATGTGGAGTATTAAGGTAAATTGTTTATTCCAATGGCCAATTTTAAGATAGTGTCTGATTGTCTAATCATATTTAATGTGTGGTTAATGTTAGAATAGAAACTAATAGTAGTAATACCACATCCATTTACCATTGCTCTAAAATTGTGTAACTTTTTCCGTAAAAATGCAATTATATTTTTAGTCCCATTCAAATCGTTGAGCTTATTTTGTTTGTCCCATGGTCAATTGAATGTTAAAATTTCATCCCACTTTCTATTGTATATATTCTCATGAACTAGTGTCCATTGGTCTCAATGAAATAAAGCAAAAACGCACGTGTGAATTTAAGGAAAACCACAACCATGTTAAGAAATAAAAGTAACAAAATGCAACATAATTTATGTTATTAATGCAAAAATAAGATCAAATACAGGGACTTACTGTAATGTATAAACATAAAACGCAACAGAATATATTATTATAAATGCAAAAATAAAAGCAAATATAGGAACTCACTGTAATGTATAAACATAAAATGCAACAGAATCTATGTTATTAATGCAAAAATAAAAGCAAACAGAGGGACTCACTATATTGTATAAACCATAAAAAAACATACATCATTGGCCATACTGGTTCCCGCTGTGGGCTTCCTTCATAATAGAATCTTCTTTCTCTGTGTCCATAATAAGTGATTGTTATTGCTCAATTTTGTTGAACTATTTTGTACTCTTGAAGGAATTCTTTAATGGATTTTTTGGAAGTCCATGGTTTCCCTACAGTTGATTGATATCCACATCCAAAGCCAAGAATGATATTCAATTGCATGTCGATGTCTTTGACAAATTTATTAGATTTAGGGATTTTTTCATTTAACTTGACTAACATTTCTTCTTGTTTCTTTCTTAAATTGTCCATTTGCAAGCTATAATTTTCCAAGGCTTGCTTCAATATTTCCATATTAGCTTCCAGATTCTCCAAATATTTTTGAACTTCGAAATCTCTCTCCACTTTAGCTTACTTACCCAAAGAATTGGTCATGTATATACGAGAATAACAATGTCTTAACATAATAGAAAATCAAAACCCAAAACTTTCTAGACATGTGGGATAAAAACAATCTCTTGTTTCAATAAAGAGATTCAACAATATTACACCCAATTCTCGACAAGGAAGAAAATCAACAAGGATATATTCATTCAAACCAGTATCTTTGTAAATTAGAATTCTGGAATTTATTGTAGGACTGTCTACTTTCCAATGGTGGAAAGAGCAAGTACCAATTCTTCCATTACACCCAATTCTCGACAAGGATAGATCCATTCAAACTAGTATCTTTGTAAATTAGAATTCTGGAATTTATTTTAAAACTGTCTACTTTCCAATGGTGGAAAGAGCAGGTACCAATATTTCCATTCCACCCAATTCTTGGCAAGGAATAAAATTGACAAGGATAGATTCATTGAACCAGTATCGTTGTAAATTAGAATTCTGGAATTTTTTGTAGGACTGTCTACTTTCCAATGGTGGAAAGAACATGTACCAATACTTACCTTAAGAGCCAAGTGCCAAATAAATGCTATGACATTCAATGCTAAGTATAACCTTGAATCTACCTCTTTAGTGGAAAACCTTATTTGACCATGACAGCCATTCATTTTCCAATATTGATCTAATGTTACGGATATAGTATCAAGTCTTCCAGCTTCAAAGAATATAGAAAGTATCTTAAGTGACTCCATTATTATGTGTATTTCCGTTTATGATATAGAATAAGTGTATCTTTTTTAGTTGTTTAGTCTGCTTTAAGTCAGGATATACAGGATCTATAATGTATATGAAGTGTTGCATCTAGTATGTCTAATATATATATTGTGTAGGTTATTGAAAGTATGAGGATATATTTTTTCTACAAGCAAATACTAACAGTAAAGGAATCACTACTAACATATCTTATCTCCTCCTATACTACATAATTGATTCCCTTTAATCACCATACCTATGTTATTTACTTACCACACTAAATACCTTTTCACTACTACAATACGATAGGAAGTATAATAAGTAGTAGGAATAGGAAGTCACATTTTGTAGACATAGATGGAATGGAAGATAAAGAAGATTGTCTCTAAAGTAAAGTAGAGTCTAGACAAAATTATCTCTTTTATTGCTAGATATAGTAATTAGGGACTCTTTGTTCAAGTAAGTAGGAATTAGTATGGAATTAGATATAGTAATTAGGATCTTGCAAAGAAGTTTCAAGGGAGTAAAATATAGATGGCATATATATTTGTAAATGCAAAGTTTGTTTTAGGAGTTGGATATGCAATATAAACCTATTTGTTATGACATAACATATTAAAAGTATTAATAAAAAGCGTAGCAAATAATGATAAATATTATGGGATACATTGAGGTAAATGGTAATGAGGCATTGCTTAAACATGGATATGAAGGGGGTGCATAAATAAAGTTGTAGATTATATTTTTTTTTCCCCAAGGATAGATATCCTTTCATGTGAATAACAAGTAGAGCTGAGTAGACTTCTTCAAATGAATGTCAGGAAGAGGGTTGAGATAAATTCTAGAAGACGGGTGTTCATAGAGAGGGTTGATATGTATGGCAAAAGATTGGTGATCATAGAGAGATATGAGCCTTAGGTAAATGATAATCTAGATGCTAACTATATTTACTAAATGAAATTTTTAATTATTTAGTAATTTCGATAAGTTATGAGCCCACATAAAGAACGTAATGTGACAAACATCGCATATCACTACTTGGTGCAATATATTAATTTGTATGCATGCACCTCGCTACTTGGTGCACTGAAGTGATGACTCTGAAAAAATTAAATATGTACTCAAAAAAAATTAATATGTACTTCAAAGTATCTAGAATTTAGGGTTTCCAATGTCTCGACATCTTTTATTAGGGTTTCTTGAACTTCATGGCATTTTGCAGTTGCTCGATTTTTCTGATTATGTTTGTCTAATAGACATACAAATCCACCTTCGCGTCATGTACTTGAGGATATAGGTGTACTTTCATGTAGATTAATTGCTCATCTTCTTACCATCATAAAATTTGTGAAAATATTGGTATATGAGCTACACTTCATGTACTTGCACTATATGTAGCAGCTACACCTATGTACTTACCCTAAAGGTTCCATGTAAATGGTCGGTATGAGGTGATCCTTTTATATTCATGGATTCAAAACACCCTTCACTAGAATAAGGCTTCATTTCTTTCACAATTGTATATACATAAATTGTATTCAAACAATTATTTCAACCTCTTTATCTTTAATAACCTCTATCTTTTGTATAGGTTGTGTAGTTTGATGGAACGGTGCCTAAATTGTCATAAGAACTTGTCATTAATACTCAGGCACATATATATTCTAGTAACCCCAAGAAAAGAATAAATACTAGTGATGATCAAGATCAATTCACATTGTTGAAAATAAAAAATAAATTGGGTTACCATAACTATTCAAAATTAGCTTGTCGAAGTGAATATAGAATAGTTTGGAGCATCTTTGTTTATCAAAGAATTTGCAAAGGGTGGTTTGTTTTATGTTGCTTGGCTTAACTTGGATTAGGAGGGAAAAATACATACAAGATTTATTTCTTCCCAAGTTTCTGTCCAGGTTTGTATGGAGTGCATGGGATAGGTGAGAATCCAAAGAAGAACCACCCAGGAAAGACTTACAAGTTTCCAAAGTTTTGGGTTGGTCAAGAAGTCAAAGCATTGACCTCAAGATTGAACCAGAGCTGCATGGTTGCAGCTAGTAATACAACATAATGCAAAGGTCGGTTCATTAGAGTATCAACTCTGCCCTGGTTAGAACTTTGCCCTGGTTGGAACTCTGCTCTGGTTGAAACTTTGCCCCACTTGAAACTTTACCCTAGTTGGAACTATGCCCCGACAGGATCTTTGCAACCAAATCAAAACAAAGCAACCAAATCCCAACTAGAGAGATGGTTGGCCCAATAGACAAATGTTGGTTGAGAGTGCCCTTAGTTGGAACTCTTCCCTCGGTCAGAACTCTGCCCCGGTTGGAACTATGCGTTGGCTGGAACTGTGCCTCGGTTGGAACTCTCCTCCGGCTAGAACTTTTCCCATTCAACATTACCAACGTAGAATTGTGAAGATTCCAAATATATAAATAATGTTATCCAATAACTCTCTATAGGAAGTACATTCGACAATGCATGAACTTTATTGGAAGGAACAACCTCACAGGAACCCTACCCTTGTTGGAACCCTGCCCTTGTTGGAACTCTGCCCTGGTTGGAACTCTGCCCCAGCTAGAACTCTACCCCAATTGTAACTCTGCTTGGCTTGGAACTCTTCCCCATTGAAAATCTGCTTGGCTGGAACTTTTCCCCTCTTATTGGAACCCTACCTTTTTTGGAACCCTACCCTTGTTGGAACTCTTCCTTGTTGGAAATCTGCCTTGGCTGGAAATCTGCCTTGGTTGGAACTTTTCCCTAGTTGGAACTTTGCCCCAGGTGGAACTCTACCTTGGATAGAACTTTGCCCCACTGAAACTTTTCCATGCTTGAACTCTACCATGATTGAAACCTTTCCCCTGGCTAGAACTCTACCTCCTTGAGAATCCAAATATCTAAATATATGCTATCTGAATACGTTCAAAAATGCATGAACTTTATCAGAAGGAACTCTGCCCCAACTGGAACTTTTCTCATTCAACACTACCAACATAGAATTGTGAAGATTCCAAATATCTAAATATATGTGGAAGAGTCTAATGGCGCGATGATTTTTCCCACCGAAAATCATCGCGTTGGCCCTTCAGTGACCCTCCCGACCATCTCCCATTAGAGACCCCATCCGTTCAATCCTCAACATCATTAGACGATTGCCAGCGGGAAAAATCGTTGCGTTGTTAGACTCGTCCAATATTTGCTAGCTCAATAACTCTCTATAGGAAGTACGTTCAACAATGCATGAAATTTATTAGAAGGAACAACAGCCTCACAGGAACCCTGCCCTTGTTGGAACCATGCCCTTGTTGGAACTCTGCCCTGGATGGAACTCTGCCCTGGTTGGAACTTTTCCCTGGCTGGAACTTTACCCCAGCTGAAACTCTACACCGGCTGGAACTCTGCTCCGATTGGAACTTTGCCCTACTGGAACTCTGCCCCGAATGGAACCTTGCCCCTAGCTGGAACTCTGCTTCCTTGAAAATCCAAATATCTAAATATATGCTAGCTCAATACGTTCGATAATGCATAAACTTTATCGGAAGGAACTTGCCCCAGCTAGAACTTTTCCCATTCAACATTACCAACGTAGAATTGTGAAGATTCCAAATATCTAAATATCTGCAGAAGAGTATAACAGTGCGACAATTTTTTTCGTCGGCCCTCCAACGACCTTCCCGGCCATCTCCCATTGGAGACCCCATTCGTTCAATCCTAAACGTTGTTAGACGATTGTCGACAGGTAAAATTGTCGTGTCATTAGACTCTTCCAATATCTGCTAGCTCAATAAATATCTATAGTAAGTACGTTTGACAATGCATGAACTTTATTGGAAGGAACAAAAACCTCACAAGAACTATGCCCTTGTTGGAACCCTGCCCTTGTTGGAACTCTTCCCTGGCTGAAACTCTTCCCTAGCTGGAACTCTGCCCCGATTGGAACTCTACCCCAGCTAGAACTTTTCCCTGGCTGGAACTTTGCCCCTGTTGGAACTAGTTGGAATTATGCTCCGCTTGTTGGAACCCTTCCCTTGTTTCCTACCTTTTTGGAACTCTGCCTTGTTGGAACTCTGCCCCAGCTGGAACTTTGCCTTGACTAGAAATATGCCCTGGCTGGAACTCTTCCTCTTGAGAATCCAGATACCTAAATATATGCTAGCTCAATACGTTCGACAATGCATGAACTTTATCGGAAGGAACTCTTCCCTTAAAGGAACCCTGCCCCGACTGGAAATTTTCCTCGGTTGGAACTATGCCCTGGCTGGGTATTTTCCCTGGATGGAACTGTGCCCCGGTTGGAAATATTCCCCGGCTGGAACTCTTCCTATTCAACTTTACCAACGTAGAATTGTGAAGATTCCAAATATATAAATATTTGCTAGCTCAATAACTCTCTATAGGAAGTACGATCGACAATGCATGAACTTTATATAAAGGAAAAAAAACCTCACGGGAACCATGCCCTTGTTTGAACCCTGCCATTGTTGAAACTCTTCCCTGGTTGGAACTCTCTCCCAGTTGTTACTTTGCCTCGGCAGGAACTTTGCCCCGCTGGAACTCTTCCCCGGCTGGAACTTTGCCTTGATGGAACTCTGCCCTGCTAGAACTCCGCCTTTTGAGAAACCAAATATCTAAATATCTGCTAGCTTAATACGTTTAACAATGCATGAACTTTATCGTGAGGAACTCTTCCCTCACAGGAACTATGCCCTGGATGGAACATTGCTCTAGATGGAACTTTGCCCCAGTTGGAACTCTTCCTCGGTTGGAGCTTTTCCCATTCAACATTACCAACGTAGAATTGTGGATATTTCAAATATCTAAATATTTGCTAGCTTTTCAACTCTCTATAGGAAGTACATTCGGCAATGCATGAAATTTATATAAAAGAATAAGAACCTCACAAGAACCCTGCCCTTGTTGGAACCCTGCCATTGTTGGAACTCTGCCCCGGCTGGAACTCTACCCCGGCTGGAACTCTGCCCTGCTGGAACTCTGCCTCGGCTGGAACCTTTCCCCGCTGGAAATATGCTCCGACTGGAACTCTGCCTTGCTGGAAATCTGCCCCAACTAGAATCTTGCCCCTAGTTGGAACTCTGTCTCCTTGAGAATCCAAATATCTAAATATCTTCTAGCTCAATACGTTTGACAATGCATGAACTTTATCGAAAGGAGCTCTTCCCTCACAGGAACCCTGCCCCGATTGGAACTCTGCCCTAGCTAGAACTATGCCCCAGTTGGAACTCTTCCCCGACTGGAAATTTTCCCCAACCAAAACTCTACCTCGGCTGGAACTCCACATTTTTGCAACTGGAATAATGGCTGGGTTGGAATTCTGTGTTTTTCTAGCTTGATTTGGAAAAATGGCCTGGTTGGAACCGTGCCTCCTTGAGAATCCAAATTATATCAACAGTAAATAATCCGAAAGTAACCAAACATAATTTCATTAAACAAAGGAGAAAAACCCTACTATTGCAAGGAAAATCTCAAAATTTCATGAAATTCTAAGGAAATAAAGGGAAAACTATTTTTTCAGATGATTGATATTTAATACTTTTTTCCTTATTTCAATAACTTTGCTTGTATGTATGTTCCATGAGGGGTATCAATGCATTCCTATAAAAGCATTGCATTGGAATTTGCTAGACTAATATGATATGTGCATGGTAGATCTAACATCCATGTTGTATTGTTTCTTTGTTATTACTAAGAGTAAAAACGTTGTTATTTTTACAGGGTTCTGTTTGCTTGGAGGCTTTAGAAACCAAATCTGGTCTTCCAATACTATGGCCCTAATACAGGTTCTTGTTATATCTGAACAATTGAAGTTTTATTATTAGTTTACAATGTAGATAATCCAATCTTCATGTTGATGTATTGAGCTGCATCAACTAAATATATTATTGGTTTACCATCTCAAGAAGATTTGACTTGTAAAATAATAAAGGAAAGTAATGGGTGCAACTTCTTTTACTGTTTAGGGAATGAGTGCAATGGTTTGCGACGTAGCATGTGTCTCGCATTTAATAAACATCGAGAGAAAGTAAATGGGTAGGAACCCATAACATTGCATGTTGGTGCCCCGCGGGGCCATAACTACAAGCTTAGATCTGCATCAATAATGTAAAAAGAACGTAAGCGAAAAAAGTATGACGTTGAATATCGGTTTAAGAAGAATAGGAAGGCTTTGGATACTGTTGCCATTCGGAGAGAGGTCCAAAGAGATGTATAATTCTTGTATTTATGTTTTATTTTTGAACATATTCAATAAAGAACGCTTTTTGAATGTATTCTCCTTGTTTTTCTTATAATAGGGGGTGAAGGGTGTAGAGGAGTCGAGTGAGGATGTAATGGCGAGTGTCAAAAGAATCGTTGGTCAATACGATGCACAAGCAAGTAAAAAAAAGATTGCACTAATGAATATTGTTCGTAAGAATATTATAAAAGATAAATACTGCGAGGCACTATGTAAAATATTCAATGAGTCACCGCTGGTAGGATTTTCAATTCGTATTCAAATATAATATATTTATTTGATTAGATATAAAACCAATCTTGCATGCTATTTAAAGAACTAAAATATATTCAACATCATTTCCTTGCAACAGAGAAATTTAGGTAGCTCTTCATATTTTCCCTTGGATGATTACATGTTTGTTGACGATACAATCAACGTACATTTTGTAAACCCCTACATGTTTTGATACATATTGGAAATGTCAGAATGAATATCCATCTTATTGAAATTATTTCCTCTTATTTGCAGGGAAATAATATATTTGTGGGTAAATCATCTTCATTTGACTTGAATGAAACACCTGATAATTCTGAAGATGTTGTTTTTTCTTTCTGTGACATGACAACTGAAGATGTCAATAAGGAAAACGAGAAATCTGATTATATTGAAAGCATTTAACAATGTGAGAAAACATATGAAAGTGTTCATTTCAGCCCACCAACATTTTACAAGAGTCCAATTGATATAAATGATGCACTTGACTTTTCATTGGAGTCTCATCTATCTATGGGCCCACCAACATTTTACAAGACTCCAATTGATATAAATGATGCACTTGACTTTTCATCGGAGTCCCATCCATCTATAGGCCCAGCTAGATTTGACAACACTCCTATTGATTTAAATGATCCACTTGAATTTTCATTGGAGTCCCATCAGTATATAGGCCCACCAATATCTGACAATATCCCTATTGATTTAAATGATTCTCTTGACTTTTATTTCCAGTCACATCCATCCATAGGCCCGCTAACATTTGAAAAAACACACGTGGATTTGGATGGAGAGAGAAACATTGTGGTAGATCGTGGTAAGGTCCAAACCATGGAAAATGAGGATGATATTAGAGATCCATCTCTGCCAAAAAATACTTGTGCACAAGGCAAGGGTCGCAAACAGACATTTCTCACCCCAGATGAAGGAAATGAAAAGAACTCCACGTATAGTCGCCCTTCTTTTTATTCACAATCTATCACCAATACAAAGAGGCCACGCACATGTACAATTATGAAAAATAGGTGTGAAAAAAAAGGGTGACTTTCATTTGTATATTTAAGAAAATGATTTATGCACATTTATGGATGTCTGTAATTTTTTGCATGGATGTATTGGTTTATGAAACAATATTGGTTGTATGGTTGTCTGACTATTATGCTTTATGAAACAGTCGTGTTTAAACTAGTGTAAATTGAACCACGTGATGATGGATGAGACAATATTTCTTCATTTCTCGAGGTTGGACAAAATTTGACATTTTTTTTAATATTAATGAAGCATTGTGGCTATATGTATGAATAATTTGTTCCATTTATTGATGAAAAACACTCTTATATTTGCTTATTTATCTATTCTTTCAATGGTGTATAAATGAACTGTATAAAATAGAGTGAATGTAAGCTTATCTGAATCAAAATATGGTTATGATATCATGACCAATCCATGGAAACTATATGCCTCCAACACAGATATAGAGAAAAAATAAAGGACTTAAACCTTGCATATTTTGCCATAGATTTTATCTATTCCATGTTGATTAACCCATTCGATTATTTATTCGTATTCTCCACCACAGTGCTACCTCAACATACATGTCATCCTGCAGATGTTATATAGGCCATGTTGGGCTTTCAGCAATATCTCGCATTTCCATAGGGGAGATGACCAGTTGTAGTGGTGGGCTTTCAGCAATAACTGACACCTATATTACTTAAAAGTATGTAGATGTCATCCCTTTATAGAATGTACAGGATGAGATGACATTATAGGGCATTCTTATTGACGAAAAGAATTCTTAAATTATAAGGTTGAGATGTAGTGACACATCTTATTAACGAAAGCATTCTTAAATTATAAGGATGAGATGACATTTGGAAAAAAAGTCAATAGATATGAGTTTCTGAAATTTTTTCTCTTTAATAAAATGATTATCATTATTGAAACAAAGATGTTATAAATATCATAGGTTAATCTACTAAGGAAAATATATACACCAGTGTTATTGCAAGTTTTTTAACCTCATCCAACCCAATTTCTATGAACACCGATTCCCGGGATTGTATCTTCAGACCTGCTCTGTTCTATGCTTTGTATGCAAAATATGCCCTTAGTATTAGTTTTTTTGAATTATATCCTAGTTTCCAATTCATTTGAAAATTTGTTAAATGTTTTGTTACATCTCTTTTGAAATGGTGGGGAGTTGTATTTTTGTTTACAAACTCGATTGTATAGATTAAATTCAATGAAAAGCTATTTGCAAATAGCAATGTCACATCTCTTTTGTTTGGTTCATATGCAAAAACACAAATTGTAGTTGGTATGGATACATTAATATGTATAAATACAGAGTGCAAGTTCATACACACGGTAGGGATTGAATTCATTCTATCAGTTATTTAAACTATTAAATGTGCTTGTTAAGTGGAGTTTTCTACCCTCAATTTGAAGTGGAGTTGTATTCGAAGTTGCAATAAAAATTGTTAGTAGTTGAAGATGATTTTGTTGTCTCAACAAGTGGCTTGTCTTTTTTTATTAGATCATCTTTTTAGGATTACCATTGCAACTCGGTGCAATACAATTACTTTTTCCTTGGAATGCTTATAATGCAAGTAAGTCCATTTGATTATTCATTGTTATTTTTTTTAGATGTTTGCTTCCTAATTAAACTTCTTACTCACATATATAGGTGTTTAGAAAGCATAGAGAAAGGAGATTATCGCAAAATGGTGCAAAAGTGGACAATGTGCATTGAAGTGTCATGTCATTCGAACCCAAGCCAAGCAATTATTTCTTATCTCCTTCACAACCAAGAAACAAACCATGTGCTCCAAAATAAGAGAGCAGATTCTGGAAGGACAAACAATGAAGCATACTATATAGCGCTTGTTGAAGGGCTAAAGGCAATGAAAGAACATGGTGCAAATAATATTGCAGTGGTAACCAACTCTGAGTTAATATCTAACCAAATGAATGAGGTTTACAAAGTCTGGAAAGACCATTTGAAACATCTACATAGAGAAGCAAAACATATTGCTAATCAATTTCAGACTATTACCATCGATTACCAGGACGAGGTCAAGAGGATGTCTATAGATCTAGTTTCAAGAGCAGGGGCAATTGTAACTTGTGCCCTGCTCTTGAAACTTGTGATGTCCAAGATGACTTCCCATCAAATTCTATTCCAAAAGGAGTCGTTCTTTGAAATCAATATATATCTCCATTCTATGGATGTTTTCTTCTTATACTTGTTGTAATGTCTATCATGGCATGGTTGTATCATGACTCTTAGTAAGTGTGGCCTTTTGTAGAAGTTACTTCCTAAACAATGCTTTTATATAATTCTGGTGGAATGTACTTTCATGTCCAAAATGTTTATGATATTGCATATGCTTATGAAACAACATTTTTTTTCTAAATATGGTATCTCTTGAATCACTTTGTTGGTTTTGTTATTAATTCTTTCCAACTGTGTATGAGATAGTCATCTAATTTCACACATCTTATCTCTTCAACTCTAATGACACAAGACACAAATAGAAGAGAGGATTGAAGCTAGCTAGAATGAGTTATTCCATATCTCCAAAGTTATAATATTACGAATATTGCATATACTATCAAGGACACTGCCACTCATATCGTTGAACATAACACTAAACTTAGTGTTAAATTTTTTAGCTTACCTATTTTATCAAGAATGGTACCCAGGAAAAAATTATCAATATCCGAAGGTATAAATTCATAAATACTAGTGTTCATAAATTATCAATATTTGACATGCGAGTGTTCCTATTTCACACTCTAAAGATGCTATAATGAGTTCGTTTTTACAAGAGAGAAGGTCAAATATTTTTTAGATACCATTAGTTTGGAAATTGGAGTAACGGTACATTTCTTTAAGGCATAATGAATGATACAATAGTAAGTTCAAACTTCCTATGTTAAACTTTTGGCTAATGTTAAATTCTCAAAAAATAAAAATCCTTTATGACATAAGCATTGTTCCCAAATTCTCTCTTTTCATTCAAGGAAAGCATTAGCCCATCGCAAACTACACTAGAATCTACTATGAAATTTTAGATGGACAAAATTATAAATTGTCAATAGGAATAACTATTGAGACAATATAATATCCACTTTCTTCAGATGTAAGATTATTTCCCTTATGCTTAAGAGTATGTTGAGGCCATATACAGAAAAAATGTCATGTTCAAAAAAGAGAAAACTCCTTCTTCTCCGGATTCTGTAATGCAAATGACAATTTCTCAATAAGAAGAGTTGGTAATAGGCATACCATGAGTTTTTAGACATGTGTCTATTTACATGGGATGTGACTCCTCATTTATATGTTATTAATAATTCAAGACATTATAGAATACAAAATTGATTCCAATGACATACTTGGTGGAAGAGGATTGGATCTTTTGGATTATGTCAAAATATTAACCACCAGATCTTGGTCGATTTTTATTATCTGCAGTTAAAAATATATGGAACAATAATCAAAATTTCATTTCTTATTGTATATTGAAAATACATTATAATAAAGGTGATAAGGAATATATGACAAACCCAATTCAAATGTTCCAAAACGAGCTTGTGATCAAATGATTCCTCAAGAAGTCTCCTTGCCTCCAGAATAGCCACCAACTGATCACGAGTTAGATCAATTGACTCCTTCCCTCTTTTACAAGTAATAAAATACCTTTGCAAAGGTATTTCCAAATTAATTTGTGCTATGATTCAAGATATGTCCAATGCATGTGGTTGTAATCATTTACTTCCATACAAGAATTCAAGCATGCGTAAATGGCTAAACTCTTCTAGCAAAGCTTATAGTTCTTCCTGCATTGTCCATTCAAGCCACAGGGTGATCCTTCTTGCAACTTTCTCACAATAGTCTCCATGCCTTTGTAGCATGCATGATTTCAAAATTCTAGAACTCTGCTACTTTTCAGCATACACACCGAACACATGAGCTTAAGCCTTAAGGCCTATAATAACTAATATGGACTATGAAACTAAAATGAAAGATAACATACATTGGCCTCTGTTGACAATATATGTATGAATACACAGTTTGACCTACACAATCTTATATTAAAGCAACATAATTCATTGCAATTAAAGTGGCATACCACAATACAACTGTTTTTAGAGGATGCAAATTGCTCCATTTCCTCTGTAAGTCCAAGAAGTTTATAAAGGAATATCAAAAGTATATCAACTCCTTCCTACATTAAAGGATTCAAATCCTTTTTTTGGGAATCCTTGAGATACCTAGATTTGTATAAACATGACAATAATTTATATAAAAATGAAATCCCACCGAATGGAGAAAGCTTATGGTAAATCCTCGTGGTTTCCTGTCTTTATATAAGTTACAATGCATTTTATGCAAACTGCATTCCGAGTGCAATAGAACGTAGAAAGCAGTAGTAGTAGTGTACATCAATGTTTGTTTGTCAAGTGGTTGGAACCACTGATTATACAAAACCTTCAGTATAGTCATATTATTAAGATGTAGTGTGATGAAATGATTCTACATGTAATTGAAACTCTTAGTATTAGGCCCCGTGTTATGAACCTCACTTGCAATTTTCAGCTGCACAACTAAATCTGCCCTGTCCTCCACCTTATATGACTATAGGAGATGATATTGAACATGGATTTATAGTAACAAAAAATGCATTTTTAGAGTGTTGGTCTTTAATAATTAGTCACCATACAGACTCTGTTTTTTATTCCTGTGAGGATTAGAAATGTATAAGCTATTTTCTACAAGTGTATCACTCAGGTCTTATATGAATGCAACGTTTAAGAGAACAATATATTCTATGTTACCAGAAACGAGAAATGGGAAACAAAATGTGAAACGAGAACGATACGAGAAACGAAGTTTGTAGGTTTCACATACAATAAATGAGGAGAGAGAAAAACAACAAAACTAAAGGTAAAGAAGAGTCACACAACCCACTTCCATTTTAATGGATGTTACTTAGGTAATTAGAGCAAAGGTCACACTATTGTGTCCTTTTTAATAAAACACTATGATCCACTGTTGGAGGTGGTTGCCACTAATCTATGAATGAAGAGATATAGTTGGCCAACTAGTGATAGATATGAGTCCATAAAGGCCAAGAATCTTATCAAGTAGATTAGAATGGATGAATGCATATACCTTATCAAGTAGATTAGAATGGATGGATGCATATGATCCATTAGTGAAGGTGACTACCACTAATCTATGAATAAAGAGATAGAGTTGAGCAACTAGTGGCAAATATTTAACAGATTAGAATGGATGAATAGTTTGTGGCAAATCAAAATAACAATATTTAAAATAAAATAATTTTATACTATAAATTTAAGTGAATCATTTTTTAAAAATATAACACTTACAAATATGAATCATTTCTCGAAAGTATAAAAATTGCAAATGTTTTTAAAACTATACATGAAAAAACCCTAAAAGTTTCCATGCATACTAATATGAAATGATATAAATAGGGAAGAGTTTACATCATAGTTTAAGTTTTTATTCACAATGAAAGCATTCTCCAATTTTGAAATACAAGACACATCAACACATCATATAACTTGTTATGGGTTTAATAACACCTGCATGGATTAGTGAAATTTTGAATGTAAGGAAGCTTCTTGCATTGGCTCTTTAAAATTCATCTTTCTCAGCACAAAACTATAGATTCCTCATGCATGCTCTACCAATTGTGATTAAAATTCATTTATCCTAAAAAATAATGGAAAATCACCAAACTTTAAAAGTGAAATCATAGATGATGAATGTATGGTTAACTCTAAGAAAGGCTAACCTATGCTCTATGCTTTAAATCAAACTCTAAATCTAGAAACTAATTTTCACATCTAGGGAAATCTCTCATCTTGCCAACCATAAGAAGGTTTCCATCCCCACCAGGGAGAAAACCCCAGGCTTTATTTTCCTCCTCCACTGTCATAATTGAACCTAAACCTAACCTTGACAATAATCCTTCATTTTCTCCATGTGAAGGAAAAAAATCCCTCTATCTAACAAAAAATACTTACCGCAAATCAAACACAAATTTATTTTTAACCCAAAATTCTTCACATTTGAAATATAAAAATGCAATGAATAAGCTACAGAAATTGACGCCAATGCAGGTTGCTTTGTTGAATAGTTTGTGACAGTCTACAATATAGAATAAATGATTGCAACGTGAATTTCATAATAAAATTGATACAATCATACATAATATGTAAATTCAGTTTGTTTTCGTATTAATATTTCCAAACAATATAAGAGTCTAATTTCCCCATCTCCCTCTGAATTTCAAAGTAAATGGAATTTTATAAAAATGAAACTTCTGATTCTAATATCTAATTTCCATATTTTCTTAGAATTTCAAACTAAATCGTTGAAATTCAAACTGAATAGAATTTCATAAAAATGAAACTAGAAGTTCTAATAAATTGTTCATACTGGTTCATACCTCTCATTTGAATAACAAATTATTGAGTCCACCTCGCTAATTGCAACCAACGCCTAAGGAAAATCTGAGATTGGCTATTCTAAAATCAACCCATTAGAAAAACCCCCAAACCTAGCATAGGCTTCCAAGAAACCATTGCGTCTGCATCCATAGAAGGTTCTCAAGATGGATCGAGCGAGAAACTATTTAATAGAGAAGGGAATGCCAAAGCTTAGAAGGGTGAATGCAATAAGGAAGAGGTGACTTGAAGAAATCCATTGAGATTCGTGTTATATGTTGGATGGGATCCATAATCTAGACCTGTGACGAATCTGGACTTATTGTTGGTCTGGGGGCTCTAGTACTGCCAGGGTACTTGGCCATGGCCTTGATCTTCATATCTTTCTCTAACCCACACAGCTCTCGATTTAGCGGGTTAAAAGTCAAGGATCTAAGTGTGGTACCAAATTATTTGCCTCAATGTGCGCAGTGGGGCGCTTTGGTTTTTCTCGGTTCAGCAAGTTCAACGCCTAATGTATTGGAAAGAATAATACTCAAAAACCAAGAGTTTGCTCCTGGCCGGAAAGAATCAGAAAAGAGTAAACAGGTCGAAAATTTCCTTACCTTATCCCGATCTCCTTTACTTCCCATCCAACGGCCCATCTCATCTGGCTCACCTAGCAATCCATCATCCCAAGCCAGCGATCCCTATCGAAGCATCTGCGGACATCGGGGTGGATTAAGCGCCACCCTTCCACCTTCGAGCCTCGATAAACAATGATCGTAGTAATTTGTTCTGTATCTATGTCTGGTGCTTATTGTGATATGGCTATTTTGCTGCTTTGCAATTCCTCCATGGACTGGGTGGGGCAGACAGCAATCGTTTCTCTTCTATGAAACCAAACGGAGAATCAGCTTGAGCCTTGAACCAACTCAAGATGTGGCCTATGTATTCGAGTGGCTCTGCCAAAGAAGTGATCGATGCAGGGCTGAGAAAAGATTGTGCATTCAATATCATTAAACTTGACATCAACTAATTTACCTTTTGCGTGCTGTACAAGTTAACTACAAATGATAGGCATGAATCGAAAGACCAACACGGACTCAGAAACGAGACGAAACTAAAGCCGTTTTCTGGAAAACCGTCCTAAGAAACGATTTGTTTCTGAAGAAACCATTTTTCAGCTTTAGAAACGGCGACGGTAGTAAAAAAACGTCGGTTTCCGTTTGGTCTTGTTTCTATCACGTTTTTTTTTTTTTTAAACGTGGACTGCCCTCACGTATTTGGTAACATAGAATATATTTTGCAGTAAAATAAACTAGATAATTACAACTAGCAATATAAATAATTCATGACAGCGTTGGCTAATAAATTTAGTGTCCATACCAATAATCTCAAAACAATCATGAGATACATAAAGATATCGGGCAAGCTAACATAAAGCACATTAAGACTTAGACAACCTGTATCAGAGAAACACAAAAATGGCTAAGATAGCCTGCAAGATGTCTGTATCAATCAACATCTGCAAATGCTAAACACAAAAAGGAGATCAGAGAAAGATTCATCACTGTTGAAGAAACAGATAAGTGCCAGCCCAAATCCTTTGGTCATCAACAAATTCCTCGTATAGTAGCACCCCTTCATCAACCAATAGAGATTCTTTAGATAATCTGTCCATCATAGAATTATGCTCTCTTTGAGTCATTATGTTTATTTATTTTTATTCATTCAAACTTTAAGCACTTACCTATAGATGTCAACCTATTGAAAAAACCAGTCTGGAGGCCAAACTTTTTATGAGTGTCACCAATTCCACCTTTTATTTCTACAAAAAATTGACACATAATCACTTAGAAGGAACACAAAGATAGTGATAACAACATATGTTTTTAACCATTTCCATATGCTACTAGAGATACTATTCCCATTTACATGTGTTAAAAATGGGAATATAGTCACTTTTATATAGCCCCACCAAGTAGAATGGATAGCATGTGGTGGAATTCGATAGATTTGTTCATTCTATTATAATAGAAATAGATCAAATTTATTCTATAATTCAAATTCAATGTATCAATGTAGAATGCTAGGAAAAAAAAACTAAACTATAGAAGTATTGAATCTACAGTACCAGATACCTATAAATAAAGATGTTATGTAGAGAATGAAAATGGAGAAGGGATGCAGGATGGGAACTCACAAAGGTGTGGATGTGTAATAGAAAATGTGGGATCCTATTGAGAAGAGAAAATGTCCCACTGTTAACATTAGGTGTTCACCTAGAGAATGAGTACAAATTAGACTTCTACCATTTGGAATGGGGATTCCTTTGGATTCCAAGTTGGCTACTGTTAATTCTCTATTATTTTAAAATTAATTTCTAAAACTAGTTGTAGAAATGGTAAGTGCATAATGCAAATACTGATACATGCATGGGATAATATAATAATAAAAATGAAAGACATGAAACTGAAGATAAATCCAACATAGTGACCTGGAAAAAGTTCACAATCAAGCAAATTGTTTGAACCAAATGGCCATTAGCAGCAAACAATGGTTGCAGTAAAAATATGGCCCATTGCATTTGAGTAACTTATCTTTTTATTAATACCTAGGTGTCCTCGGTATTTTTTTTACAAGCTTAAAACTATCATCGATACATTAATCACCCTGAGAACAAATGCAGGTTATTTATGCTTCATCTACATAGTGTCAAGGGTTGAAATTTATATTAATGCTTTCAAGAAAGCCACTACCAAATTGAGGAACTTGGCACCAAATACGACTCCTATGATTATTTGCATACATATTGAAATACAATGGAAGGTTAGAAGGAATGCTATGTAAACTACTTTCACATTAATGAAGAACCGTCATTGACCAGAATTTGGCAGGAGATCACTTGTATTCTTATGGAATCAGTTTTAATATTCAATACCCATGACACACACAACACAAAAACAAAAACAGCCCCAGGACTTCCCTGGCGGTAAACTACAGAGGTATCCTGGATACCCCAAATTGAAATTGCAGTTTTGTTTGAATTGGTATTAGTTATCAGCTTGTAACTAAATTTATTTCTATACTATACGGATATCCTAATAGCATAAAATTCAGGGCTTAGTATTTATTTAAGGAAACAAAGGAAGAGAAAAATCTTATTAATTTCTAAGTATGCATGATGGTACATCTTGATTTGTTTGTGCTTACAAAGGTATCCTAGATACCCCCAAATTGAAATTGCAGTTTTGTTTGCATTAGTATTAGTTATCAACTTGTAACTAAATGTATTTCCATACTATACGGATATCATGATAGCATAAAATTTGGGGCTTAGTTTTTATTAAAGGAAACAAAGGAAGAGAAAAATCTTATTAATTTCCAAATGTGCATGGTGGTACAGCTTTATATGAAAACAATAATTTGGACTGTATTGAGCGAGGCACTCTGTTGATCTACTTCAAAACATGGCATCTGCAGCAGAAGAAGTTAGATATTTCTCTTATTATTCAGTTTGATATTCCTCTGCCTCTGGTGGAAGAGTTGCTATAAGTTCATAGCTTGGGGCAGGCTGGTATCCACCTTTAAAGGACTGCAGCGGAAGTCTTTTAGCGGGAGGAAACATTGTATTGCATTGCATTGCATTGCAGTCGTTTGTGATAATGTCTTTGCTCTCTTAATTAATTGTATTCAAATGCATTCTTTGTTAAATTTCAATGAAAAATACTGCTACAGAATACTTCTTCTCTGTAGCAAATGCAGATAGATGGATAACCAATTTTTCTCCAATTTCGGAACCAAAAATAACATTTGTAGCTGATCTCACCGGCACCTAAAAGTATAATATCACTCCTTTACTCCATAGGAGCAAAGCAGGTTCAATGGATCTTGTGTTTTAATTTTTTAAATTGATCTTAGATATCTATCTTGTCAACGATATCACCAAAAACGCTGAGATGTGTTCTATAGTTTGGGGTTGTGATTCTCACGAATCGTAAGGGTTACATATGACGGTTTGATCCCACAAAACACCAGCTTCAAAGGAAAGTACTATACTGTGTTGGGACAACTTCTGAAGGTTGAAGTCGATTTGGGTATTAAGTGGGATTTATCCGAAAGGCGGAAAGGTTAAAATGGGTTTATATTGAATTTTCTAACTATTGCCAAATCGACGCAAAGTGCAAAGGTGTAGGGGCTCTCTGGCTATTTGGACTCCACGAGAAGATCACCAGCCTGGAGCCCGGGATGAACTATCAGGCCCCTTACCTAGAGCCCGAGATGAACTGTCAGGCCCGTTACCTTTTGCAAGAAGTGACAACATGTCCACGAGAAAATCTCCAGCCTGGAGCCCGGGACGAACTGTCAGGCCCCTTACCTTTTGCAAGAAGTAACAACATGTGTTGAGTCCGTTGGTCAAACTGGTAAAAAGGATCGTTGAGTAATTAATGTTTCTCTTTTAGTTCGATCATGATCTTAGTTCGAATAAGTTGCTCAGTCAATGGCATAAGATACATCGAAAAGGGCCATCAAAGCCTTTTGACAGAATAATACACAGAATTTGACCAATCACAGGAGAGTATATAAATACAAATCCATTCTTATCCATCATATTCTGAGCAAGCTTGTGGGAAATAAATATACCGGAGAGTCAATGCTCGAGCCACCTATGTTGAGTTATCATTGCATACGTTGGGTCAATTTATTCCTATTTTTATTTATATATAATCTGAGTTGACAATTCATTTTGGGGATATTATATAGTAATTAAAGTATATAGTTTATATATATATGGGAAATGCTAATGGAATTTTCTATGACTATGAGTTAACAGTTCAAGTCACAGATTAACAAAACATCCTAATGTTTCCAAGTTGAGCCTCTCAATGGCTGTTAGACATCTAAAGGTCTGTCGTCCCATATTCTGTAGATATGACATCCAAACAACCTTTCAAATCCCAATAGATCCAAGCTAAAATCTAGATGGGATAAATGTCACTTGTTAATTCTTAATGGTAATCTCTAGTTAATTTATGAATCATAAAATTTATAATAAGTACTCTGAATCTCAATCCTTATCCAAGCTAAAATCTAGATGGGATAAATGTCACTTGTTAATTCTTAATGGTAATCTCTAGTTAATTTATGAATCATAAAATTTATAATAAGTATTCTGAATCTCAATCCTTGTGACAATTTTGAGTGTCAATACTTATTGAGTTTTTCCCTAACTCATATACACTCCTTGAAAACAACATCCATGCAATCATAGACATATATAAACGTGTGACTATTCTAGACTTGTCATGGAAATTGAGATATCAAATAATGAAAGCTTTGAGAATTGGTTGAGATCAAATGGGATAGTGTCATTTATCATGTCTCTTTCCAACTCAACCATGTTAAGACTTGGCAACAATCCAAATCCTACATGGATATCACTAGAGAGTATTCTGCATTCCTACCCTCTAAAGAGATGGGAAGCTAGTCATCTTGTTGGGTATGGGGCCTGAGAAGTGGTTATTGAAAATAATTTCTTTGGTAAGATTACATCCTCTACACAATTGGGGAGATATTGGACATGTGAAGGAACTATAATACACATCTAACCATTGGAGAGTCAAATTTCTGCCAAGTGCTTGACGAAGTATACTTGAGGAAGTATACATAGTTGTCATAGTGTAGTTTTAATTTTTGTGGGGGACAACAGACTTCGGTAAAGACACATTTTGAGCAAGTATGTGTAATAAATTTAAAAAAAATTTAAATAAAATCATCATCAAATCATGTAGACTTTTTATATTTACAAATAACCTACTCATTATCCAGACTGGAATGAATGAACTGCACACAACTTACATGTCTTAAACATAATAACATTCTTTAATGTGTAAGCAGTTACAGTTGTTCTTGCAATCACTTTGGCAGTTACAAGAAGTCAAGTTACTAAGGGATTGATTACCATTTATAAAAATAGAAAGAATGCTTAATTAGGTTTATTAGCATTTATAAGAGACAATACAATATCCACTTTCTTCGGATGTAAGATTATTGCCCTTATCCTTAAGAGTATGTTGAGGCCATATACACATGACATGTGTCTATTTACATGGGATGTGACTCCTCATTTATATGTTATTAATAATTCAAGACATTATAGAATACAAAATTGATTTTAATGGCATACTTGGTGGAAGAGGATTGGATCTTTTGGATTATGTCAAAATCTTAACCACCATCTTGGTCGATTTCTATTATCTGCACTTAAAAATATATGGAACAATAATCAAATTTTCATTTCTTATTGTATAATAAAAATACATTATATTGAAGATGATAAGGAATATATGACAAACCCAAGTCAAATGTTCCAAGACGAGCTTGTGATCAAATTATGGCCGAGTAAGAATAATTCCAGAATGGATTTATATAGTTTAATATGATGGATCAGATAGTATATACTTATATATACTTAGTTTAATTTTCACTATTTCTATTTTTTCATTTACAGGTTTCCTCTGCTATGTAATGAGATCCAAGTCTCAAATGAATTATATATACTTAAATAGATATATTTTCTTCACTAGTTTCATTAACCTGGCCCCTTTTCCAATAATCTGCATTTTTATCTTTCATCTAACCCTCCATCACTTGCTTGTGTTGATGTAGGTGTTGTTGTTGTTCATCAAGGTCATCTTGTAGTATGTGGGAAATCCTTTTTGGTAGATTTTGAAGTAATATTTTTCTTATCATTGCACTACCTGAAGTCTATAATCCAAGGGTGCTTGAAGCATAATTCTATATTTTCACATGTGAGAATGCTCCATTCACTTTCATCCATAGCAGAAATTATGGAATTGCTAGTTGTATTATGGAGATGATATTTTCATGCTTGGATTCATTGGTTGAAAACAAAAACTCAAGCATCATTAGACAATCCTATGATTGAGTCAATGTAGTGAATTGATCATCTTGAGCAGAGTTTAGATAGAACATTTGGAGTAGAGTTTGAAGAAGGGTCTTATGGAAATTCCCTCTCTAGTTTGACAGTGATGTAGAGAAACTTGATATCAACAAAAATCTTGCAACATCCCTCTGAATGGGAATAATTTGAAGGGATGAACTATAACATTTGTTGGAAATATTCCTCATAGACAAAAGAAAATAGACAAAGACAAAGCTACAACAGACTTGAGGAGTATAATTGTATTCAGTTGTTCAAAGGCATTACAACTAGGAAAAACAGTTCATGACGACATTGATAATAGATATAAAGGAAAATTTTCATTTGTTGTCTCTGTCATTTGATGTGGAAATATTTGGTATGCAAATAAGGAAGCATTATTTGAAATCTTTGCTACAACCAACGAAATTGTACTCATATGTATATGTTACTAGCTATAGAAATATGCTTTCATTATATGACTTGGAAAACTATGGAAACCTCCTAATAGGAGAAGGTTAATGAACACATATGAAAGCTCTATGTCAAATAGGTTTAAATCATTCCCATAGAGTATTTTGTGGAGCTGAAGATGATGCTTCTCTTCTTGTGCTAGAGTCACTTGGCATGTAGATAGACATGACAGCATCAATATGTTAACAACATCCAATACAACAACAACATGAGGCGGAAAGCAAAAACAACAATTGATGTGCTTCGGACAATACAATAAAGCACGTGCCAAACATTGGAAACCACCGATGGGTGTGCTCTCAAGCAACCAATCGTGTTCCTCGAACGGAAGAACCATGGGAGGAGCACCTATGCATGTCACGTAAGATCATCAGGGCCAGTATTGTGACACAAAACACTAAGCACATGAACAAATGAAATTCATAAATAAGGAGTCACATGAAGTGTACCTGGGCTTGCAGTCAGACCCAGCTGGTGTTGTCTTCGTCTATGTATTTTCCTTGGAAAAACAGTGGCAGACTATTTCCCCTCTACGATCATCCACACCTCACATCAACAAATGTTTATGCACACATACAACAACAACATGAGGTGGAAAGAAAAAACAACAATTGATAAAGTAGGGCGCATGCCAAACCTTGGAAACTGTCGATGGGTGTGCTCTCGAGCAACTAGTCATGTTCCTCAGATGGAAAACCCCTAGGAGGAGCACCTATGCATGTCATGTAAGATCATGAGGCGAAAAGCAAAAACAAAAACTGATGTGCTTTAGACCATAAATTAGGACACGTGCCTGGAAATCGTCGATGGGTGTGCTCTCGAGCAACCAGTCACGTTCCTCATACGAAAGAACCATGGGAGGAGCACTTGTGCATGTCAAGTAAGATCTCCAGGCCAGTATTGTGACACAAAACACTAAGCACATGAACACATGAAATTCATAAACAAGGAGTCCCATGAAGTGTACCTGGGATTGCAGTTAGACCCAGCTGGTGTTGTATTGGTCTATGTCTTTTCCTTAGAGCAATCGTGGCAGATTGTTGCCCCTCTGCAAGAATACACACACCAAACATCAAAAAAAAATTATGTCTATCTACAACAACAACATGAGGCAGAAATAAAAAACAACAACTGATAAAGTAGGGCATGTGCCAAACCTTGGAAACCCTCGATGGGTGTGCTCTCGAGCAACCGGTCGTGTTCCCTGGATGGAAAAACCATAGGAGGAGAACCTATGCATGTCATGTAAGATCATGAGTAGGAAAGAAAAAAGAAAAACCGATGTGCTTTGGAACATAAATCACGGCATGTGCCAGACCTTGGAAACTACCAATGGGTGTGCTCTCGAGAAACCAGTTGTCTTTCTCATACAGAAGAAAAATGGGAGGAGCACCTGTGCATGTCAAGTAAGATTGTCAAGCGAGTATTGTGACATAAAATAATATGCACATGAACACATGAAATTCATAAACAAGGAGTCCCATGAAGTGTACATGGGCTTACAGTTAGACCCAGGTAGTGTTGTCTTGGCCTATGTCTTTGTCTTAGAGCAACTGTGGAAAAATGTTTCCCCTCTACAAGAATCCACACACCGCACGTCAACAAATGTTTATGCATATATACAACAAAAACATGAGGCAGAAATCAAAAACAACAATTGATAAAGTAGGGCACGTGCCAAACCTTGAAAACTGCCAATGGGTGTTCTCTCGAGCAACCAATCATGTTCCTCGTACGAAAAAACCCTAGGAAGAGCACCTGTGCATGTCATGTAAGATCGTCGGGGCAGTATTGTGACGCAAAACAGTACGCACATGAACACATGAAGATCATAAATAAGGAGTCCCATGAAGTGTACCTAGGCTTGCAGTTAAACCCAGCTGGTGTTGTCTTGGTCTATGTCTTTTCCTTAGAGAAACTGTTGCAAACTATTGCCCCTCTGTAAGCATCCACACCGCACATCAACAAATTTTTATGCATAGATACAGTAACAACATGAGGCGGAAATAAAAAACAACAATTGCTAAAGTAGGGCACGTGCCAAACCTTGGAAACTGCCAATGGGTGTGCTCTCAAGCAAACAGTCGTGTTCCTCGGACATAAGAACCCTACAAGGAGCACCTCTGCATGTCATGTAAGATCGTCAAGGTAGTATTGTGATGCAAAACACTACGCACATGAACACATGAAATTCATAAATAAGGAGTCCCATGAAGTGTACATGGGATTCCAGTTAGATCCTGCTGGTGATGCCTTGGTCTATGTATTTTCTTTGGAGTAATCGTGGCAGATTATTTTCCTTATGCAAGCATCCACACCGCACATCAACAAATTCTTATGCATAGATACAACAACAAAATGAGACAAAAATAAAAAACAACAACTGATAAAGTAGGGCACGTGCCAAACCTTGGAAATTGTTGATGGGTGTGCTCTCAAACAACCAGTCGTGTTCCCTGGACGAAAGAACCCTGAGAGGAGCACCTGTGCATTTCATGTAAGATTGTTAGGGCAGTATTGTGATGCAAAACAATACGCATATGAACACATGAAATTCATAAATAAGGATTCCCATGAAGTGTACCTGGGCTTGTAGTTATACCTGACTGGTGGTGCCTTGGTCTATGTCCTTGCCTTGGAGCAACTGTGGCAGATTGTTGCCCCTATGTAAGCATCCACACTGCACATCAACAAATATTTAAGCATAGATATAGCAACAACATGAGGCAGAAAGCAAAAACAACAACTAATAGAGTAGAGCACGTTCCAAACCTTGGAAACTGTCGATGGGTGTGCTCTCAACCAACCAATCGTGTTCCCTGGATGAAAGAACCCCAAGAGGAGTAGTTGTGCATGTCATGTAAGATCATCAGGGTAGTATTGTGATGCAAAACACTACGCACATGAACACATGAAATTCATAAATAAGGAGTCCCATGATGTTTACATGGTCTTGTAGTTAGACCCAGTTGGTGCTACATTGGTCTATGTCTTTGTCTTGGAGCAACCGTGGCAGACGGATGCCCCTCTGTAAGCATCCAAACTGCACATCAACAAATTTTTATGCATAGATACAACAACAACATGAGGCGGAAAGAAAAAACAACAACTGATAGAGTAGGGCACATGCCAAACCTTGGAAACTGTCGATGGGTGTGCTCTCAACCAACTAGTCGTGTTACCCAGACGAAAGAACCCTAGGAGGAGCACAAGTGCATGTCACATAAGATCATAAGGGCAGTATTGTGATCCAAAACACTATGCACATGATATTCATAAATAAGAATTCCCATTAAGTGTACCTATGCTTGGAGTTAGACTCGCTTGGTGTTATCTTGGTCTATGCCTTTGTCTTCAAGCAACCGTGGCAGACTATTGCCCCTCTGCAAGCATCAACACACAGTACGTCAACAAATTTTTATGGATAGATACAACAACAACATGAGGCGGAAAGAAAAAAAACAACACATATATATATATTCAATAAATGGAACTGACCTGAGACCATTGATGATGCATTGTTGGAGCAAGGATGACCCCACTTGTTGAGATATTGAAACTGGAAAGGATCATATTCATATGCATGGATATTCAAATCAATTTCCAACTCGCTACTTTTCTTGATTCTTTTGCCTTTCTTTTTGGGGCTAAGGAAGCTTTTCTTCCTCTTCAAAGATGACTCGAAAGCACCCAAGCCAGTGGTGAAGTCAAAATCCATAATATGGATATCTTTGGCCTCATCCAATAATTTTTTAACTAGAACAACCAACTGCTTGGTCTTTCTCAATATACTAGGAGGATTGTTTTTAAGCAGGGCTAGGTGGCCAAACAATTCAGCCCTATCCAATTAAAGTTCCTCAACATATGGATCAACAGTATTAGTGGTTGTAAACAGTATATCGCCATCTACATGTAATTCTGGTGCCTCTATCTCGTGAGGGGTATCAAATGAAGCATGTGTTGTGTCATGATATACTACTGGGCTTGAATCTCCTAATGGAAAATACAACCAGTCTACCTTTATAGCATGCTTGTACATGTTGTCGCGAATAGACCATGGGCAATCACACGCTATAAAAGGTAGTGTGTGATTTCTTATGAGGATTTGCATGATACCAGATGACAAGGTATTTTTTATGAGGATTTGTTTAACTCCTCACCTAATAGGCATGCGATATGCTCTCATGAGGGCAACAATCATTGTCCGAAATTATTTTTTCTCTTTCCATTGAGGATTCAAGTTGCTTATCTTTCCTGTAGTTGTTCAACTATCCTTCTTCTTTCAAAATTTCTTTGAACCGATACACAGGTTCGACATTTTTCAAGAGCACATATAATAACTAATCCATTCAATGAGCACATTTCTTTCATCGATCAGAGAGAAAGTTGGTATTTAGGTAACAATGGTAGGATTATACAGCAATGGTGGTCTTTTGATTTGCACGCAGGAAATCACGACAACCTTTAACCCACATCCCTGAAAGTAAAAAAACAAGTTAGTGGAAATATATGGTAATTATGAAACACTTAAGCAAAAACACAAGAAAGAGTCATGTGCACTTTCAAAACTTATCACCAACAACCCAATTCTTGTGGAGATAGTCCAATAATTTCCCCTCATCAAAAAATTCATTGAAAAATACTTGTATTGCATCAATCACATCATCGTTGGAACAATACTTCATAATATAACCTGACTTATTGAACATCGCACTTGCCCTGTCTAGACTAGTGGCCAAATTATTGACATTTTTTAGCCATGCCCTTCTTACATGCCAAACACACAATATAACTTCACACTATGTCATCCTCCTGCAATGTTCGATGTGTTGAAGTGTGACATTTTCATAATAAATACAAGTTCAAATGAATAGTAACAATAATGAATATACCTCAATGCACCTATCTCAGCCAACGCATCATCAACCATGAAGGAATTGGATTTCTAATCAAGACAGAGTTGCTAACACCTATTCATAAGCTGCTCCAACCAAAGTGCAATATCATCAGTTGTATTTCGTGATGCAACAACCCATGCAACCAACACCCCACTTTGTTGTGCATCAAATGCAACTAGTGTGTAAAGATGGTACTGCCATACTCAAACAACACATGAAGTGAAAAACTTTTTTTATTAAATAAATTGAATGGCTACATATTGGATAATCATATTAAAAAAACCATGGACAACAAACATACCCCATATTTATTTGTACTAAATGTTGAATCCATGAATATTAAGTTGTTATGGCATAGCTTGACCATTGTATCCAACATCCATTTCATTTGGATTCCAATTATGAAAGGGACATCTGCACCATTGGGATTTTGGTATAAGAAAAAATCATCTTTATGTTTTTGGTACCAAAGATTGACACTCATCTCATCTTTTTTATGGAGTTGATAGTTTCATTTGCTCAAATGACCGTAGATGTTTACAACATATTTTCTGCTCAAGAAGAATCCCCTATCCCGATTTGTCTCATCCAAGTTAACATTTATCTTGATGTGCATTTTACAGACTGAGTCAACTAGCACCTCCAAAAAAAACAACTTTCTACATAGGAGACTATGTCCCTTGAAATCTTAGGCTTATGCAAAGACCTAGACTCGCCTAAAGTGTCATGCAAACCATGACAAGGACATCCTTATTTATCTTCATGCTCGTATATATTATATGTCAATATTTTAGCCTCGGGATTTTGAACCATAACCTTAACTATAAAATGGCATTGGCATCCCCTCTTCTTGGAAAATGAGGCCCTACGTTTAGCTGGTTGTTCTCCTCTTTTGTCCTCCAGACCATCATAACATGCATAACTACATACAAAAACTTTCCAATGTCTGTACATACAACAAATTATAAATGTGATATCATTAATAACATATAGATAATACATTCTTGACATACTTACACTTCATAACTCAATTAAGCAGTATCATTTTTCCCTGGTTCTTTATTTTTTCGTTAGATGAAACTACATGGAGCATCGGGGTTCATTTCTTCCCCCCTAATGAAGTCAGATACTCTATGGGGCGGGATTTTGGAAACACGAGTAAAGCTTCCATTTGTTCGATTAATTTCAAACCAAACAATATCTTTGGAGGAAAAGGTGAGCATGTGTTTAGGGTCTTGCATTTCAAGTTCTGTGATAGCCTGCCATTTTTCTTGCTTGCCCATTTTGAATAATTCTTGCAGACAATATGCAAACACATTACGGAAAAGAAAGAAAAAAACTTGTTATCTTTAAAAACAGTTATTAGATATTAGGGATATTAAGGGATATCTTAATAGCCATCTAATCCTTATAATCCTAATAATTTGGATACTCCTTTGAAGATAACAAGTTTATTATTAAAAAAAACTGGTTATATCTAAAAGAAGTTATTTGTTATTTGGGATATTAAGGGATATCTTAATAACCTTATAATCCATTATAATAAAAAAATTATGATATTATTAGTTATTACATGGTAGTCAGTGAGGACATACATGTCTGTCTCACTTGATTTTCCCTTGAATCCAATACATGTGTTGTAAATCCATCATTGAGCACTGGCATTGTATAATATGCCTAGAGACCTCCATCTAAAGCATTTTGAATATCTATCACCAAGGCCTTTGTCACTTGCCTCACTGCATGCTTCCAGTGAACAATCTCCATCAGCTTCTAAGTAGTTAATTAAAATATCTATGATCCTCTATTGAAGTTTATAGACATAGTAATTTCAGCTCTTTCTCATACTTGTCAATGTCACATTCTATGTTCTCCAACTTCTGCATTAAATCACTCTTGTATGAGAGTAGCTTAGCAGTAGAAACTGACCTAGGACCATAAATCCCTAGAGTTGTATGCTCTACCTATAGATTTTCAATAGACATAGAGATTTTCACCATGATGGTATTCAATTTCAAATACTCTTACTCTGAATTAGATTCTCCCAGGATTGTAAGATTGGAAAGGAATTTTGAAGATCATAATTACCATCGACAACATTGACTTGAGACTAAGATCATCAGATTCCTTTATAAAATACGTCTCAATAATAGTCATTGTGGCATTCTCCAGTGTTGCAAGGTCTTCAAACACTATTGCAATGTCTCTTTCAGCAATTTTAACTTCAAATGTTCCTTCAAATTATGAAACTTCTCCATGGTTGCATTCTCTTTCAATCCTTGAAATTGTTGTTACCTCTATATTTGCATCATCATCTACAACCTCTCCATGAACTACAATCTCTTCCATTGTTGTTAACTCAGCGGTTTAAACTTCAACTTGGGTTGTTTCTCTTGAGGCTACTTCTTCCTTCATTCTTGGTGACACAATAGTGATATCACCATTCTTGCAGTGTTTTCACTGCTTACCCTCTCTTTCGAATTTTACCCCAAATATTATAGTAGTCTCACTACTTTTTTCTCCTTCAATTGCAGCAACAATGTTGTTGCTTCTTCCTTCATCTGTGATTGCACATTCACAAACATGTGAATGTCCTCCAGGAATTTTTCATCATCATATGCACCTAATGATTTCCACATCATCACTCTCTTCAAACTTTGGAAAGTATTCAGTGACCTTTGCTCTTCATTTTCTCTCATCTCCACTGCTTGGACATCTACCTTTAAAATGCTCCATATATCAACTCCGAAATCTGGCTCAAAGGTCTTCAAAGTGATCTGCAAATCTACACAACCTTGCTTCCACAAATATGCTCCACAAGTCTGTCCTCAAACCAACAAATATGTTCTTTCAAATATCAAAGTCTTAGGTCAGATTATTCCTCTGTTCTGATCTTCAAATAGGCCCAATATTGTTCACAAATCTACCACAATTTCTTGCTCAAATTCTTATCCTCAAGCTTTTCTCAAGAATGCTTATACAACATGCTTGTATCCTTGTCAAATAATGCTTTCTAACAGTCCTCAGAGGTAGTCCATCAATGTTTCATAAGGATCATGAAACTTTGCCTCAAGTGTTCTTCAATGTGACACCATAAAATCATATGAAAGCAGACTCATTGTCTCAGTCTTTACAAACAGTCCAAAATATTCTTCAAATCAGCTCACAAAGTACAACAGTTTGGCACTTCAAATTTCCTTCAGAAAGGACTTCAACAGGTTGCTTCAAGGCTCTATGATTGTTATCTTCCTGGATCCAAATTTAGTTCTCATCCTTCATCTAAATTCTTGAAATTGCTCTCACTGTCTCCTAATCGTTGTTTGAACATTCTCCTCAATGCCTATACCATCAATTGTTGATGACTGACTTTAATGGGTCAATTCAACACTTATGCATTCAACTCATGGTAGCCACAACTAGGAGAGACATGTCCTCTTATAAAACTTTTCTTATAGTGACGATGTACATCATTGTTCAACCAGTCCTGAATGTTCCATTTCTACTACTGTTAGAATATGTCAAGTACGATTTTAGGCCTTTATTACTGTCATACATTTGGCTATCAAAATAGTATTCTTGAATCATCTTCATAAACTAAAACTGCTTCAAGTGGACTATTTATTTGCAATTCTATTATGTATATTTAGAAGTCATCATCGGTACCTAGTCTTCCTTCTTCGCGTTGTTCAATAGATACCTTTTCATATCTCTCTGTAGGGAACCCTATTGGTATTCTCCATTGGACGTCTTCATATATAAGGTCCTCGTTCTTTTTATTGCTTTGCTCCTTTTCACATTCTTCTTTAGAAGTTTCTTCTAATATTCGTGTTTCTCTAACTTGAGCAACTTGATCATATCTATGTGAAAAGTCTTCGTGCTCTTCATCACTGTGTTCTTTAGACATTTTTCTCCAAACTTTTGTATGCTTTTGTCTATGAATTTTTGTCAGATTGCTTCTGCGATTTCGTGCTATATGTCCATAGGTGTGGTAATTTTAACATTCAACTTTTTAGGGATCCATGTAAATTCATATAGTAGCATAAAGATAACCATGGTTTTTAAACATAACAAGTTAATAGCAAATAAGGGATATCCTAATAATATTAGAAGTTTTTTACACTAATAACTAAAGATATCCAGGGATTATAAGGTTTCCACTATCAAATTCACGATTTCATAGTCAGACACCTATGGATATTAATTTCTTCTCCTAAGAATCAACCTCAAGTCGTATGGTAGCAAGATCATTTTTACTTTGAGTGTTGGCAATTAACATTGATCAATTTCAATTCTGAATTGAACTTCCAATCTCAGGGACGTATTAGTTCATCGAGAACAAAATAGATCCATCTTTTGTGATTGGAAACCATAGGATGCTAACTCTGTGGTGATTTGTGGAACTAGATGCAAGACCACAAACTGTAAAATTCTCATGGAACTTAAGAATGGAAAAAGAACGTAAGCTCATATTTCATAGCATTTTACAGTTATGGACTCGGCTATAGACAGAACAGAACTTATCTGTTGTAGTTTACAGTGATGGGGATCGGAACTGCAACAATTGGCACCCACTCTGTTTCAATGTAAAACTCCTTGGATGGTGAGAAGAAGCAAGGGAGATTGTCAGGCGCGATCGAGGTTTGAATTCAATATCGTCCAGCGGAGGGACGCAGGTGGGTGGTGAATTAAATGAATGGGCAGCAAAAGCCAGAGGGAGACGACGATGGACACTGATGGAAACGAAAAGGGGACGAACGGGGCAGCGAGGAAGGTGGGTGAATGGTGGCCGACGATGGAGAGGAAAGCTAGGATGGTATCCAGAGAGCCGATGCGACAATTTCCGGTGGGAAAAATCCCCGCGCTGTTAGACTCTTCCCTTCCCGATGTCCTTTGAAAGTAGCAACACCTTTCTCCATCGTTTTAATGTTCTCCCGGCATGTGATAATGAATTTCATTGCGACACAATCTTCATGATGATGTTGGAATGTGGGTTGTGTCATTAGTCATGTACTCTCCCTTATCCCCTTTGTCACCCTCAATCGGGGTTCTAATATCTTGAGCAACAAGGGTTTTGCACTGGTTCACCCATGTATAGTCCCAAATTGCTTCCAGATTCCCTTCTATACTTCTTTTGTGATCCTTCACCCCGTTGTTCACAAGAAGATCCGCTACCTATTTGCCATTTCGTTTAACATGGCTAATGGAGAAATCCCAGGTTTGGCCGAGCATGGAAGATAATTTCTCCAACATATATTCTACATGTCAATGTATTGATACCTTTGACACTCTTTGGCCATTGTGTAGTTTCTCCGCCATTGATAAGATTACCTTTGACAATATTTGGCTATTGTGTAGCGTTTTCGCCATTCATAAGATTACCTTTGAATCACCTAGTCCATACATGAGACCTTCTAATTATGCAACGTTATTCATTTTCATTCCTATGTACCTGTATAAACCCCAAGAATTTATCCTAGGTGATTTCGAAATACCCATCCAAACCCTGTAGAACTCGGGCTCCCTTTTAAGGCCCCATCAAAATTTAGTTTGAAGTTGCTAGAAGGAGGGGCAAACTGTTGGTCTAGGCTAATTGCAGCAACTATCCCAGAATTCTCTGCACCTATAAAACAAGGAAGAGACCTCACTCCCCATGCATGGAGAATACTTCGTTCTTGGTTCAAGGCTTTCCAGTCTTGTTCGCTCCATCGGGTTAGTCACAAAGTCTCTTGAATTGTCCAGGCTCCATTCTCTGAATTGAACTTCTCCTTAAAAATATGCCTTTTCTTTTCCCTTCAAATTACCCAAAATAGAAATCCTGGGAATAGCTTCCAAATCCTATTTATAATTGGATTTGAAAGGGGTTTTTTATCCATTCCTTGATGGAATGGTTCAGTCTTCCATGAACACGATATGAATGGATTGCCTCCACTCCTCTATCCCATAATGTGGAAGCGAAGGAGAATCCATCAAGAAAATGGTCTATGTTTTTCTCCTTGTTAGCAAACATGATACATCGGGGTGGTCCTACTACCTCTTTCTTTTCCCCATTCAAACTTCATTTTTTTCCACCAGCCACAAAAAAATTTCCACCTTGGGCCAAATCTTTTCCTCCTATATTTTCATCCACGTCTTCTTCGGTAGATCTCTTTGTCATGTTCATAAATTGTACACTTCTTTAATATTAAAGATTCATTTTGGCATATATACCCACATGACTTTGTCTAGTCCCCTCTGGATCCAAATATAACATTCTTGGATTGTTTCCTACACTCTTTGGGCTTCCTCCTCTTAAGAATTATGTCTCCACCATTTCTATGGTCACCATCATCTAAATTCCTCTCCCTCTTGTTGCTCTTGCCAAAATTCCTTTACCTTCGTCCAACCCTTTTTTTGACAAAGAACCTGAGTACTAGGAGCTCCAAGTCTATTGTTTAAGCTTGGGAGTTGTTTCCATGAGTCCTTATAGAAATCCACATCCTCTCAACTTCGCATTGCCCAAAAATTGTGACCCTGAATTAATCTCGTTCCATGTCCTCCATATGTGTGACCTAGGCTTCAACTCCAAAAACCGAATAAAATGTTGTTTATTCTATCCCTAAGTGTATTTACAATGTTAGAGTGTGTCCCATATTTGATCGGAATATGTTACCCACCTCCACCAAAATTCCCCCCCAATACTTCGTTGTTCTTCTTCAGATCCCTTAGGCCAAGACCACCTTGTAGCTTTGGAAAGCAGATGTTGTCCCAACTAACTAGCGTCCATTTGTACCTCTCTTGTGACCCTCCCCCAAAAATATTTCTTTACAGATTCCTTGACTCTTTCAGAATTTCCTTCGGTGCTGCCATTACTAAGAATAGGTAGATTGGCATGGATTGTAATACCGATTTTATTACTATCAATCTACTTTCTGGATTGAGGGTTGAAGAACCCAGCTTGCAACTTCTATTTCATTTTATCTAGTGAAACATCCCACAATACTTTCCTTATAAGATAGTCCACCATAAGAGCCCCCAAATATTTAGATAGAAGGTAGCTGCTTTGAAATCCAAAAATTCTCAAAATATTAAGCTAGGTTATCTAAGGGGTATTAAAAAAGAAAAATTGGGATTTTTCTTCATTGACTTCAAGTCCGAAGATATCAGAGAACATATTTAAACATTTTTTAAGTGCCCTTGCCTCTTGAACCAATGCCTCATCAACATTGTGTCATCAATGAATTGTTGGTGCGATTGCCTCACAGCCATAGGGTGCAAGCTCACATTAGAGGAAATTTGGGTTCTAAAATGGGTCTCCTAAGGAAATTATAAAAATAATAGTTAAAATAATAAAATAATACTTATAAATTTGGAAGAAGAGAGAAAAAACGATTTTTTTCTTTGTATTTTCAACATATCTCCTTGTGGTTTTACTTAAATTTCAAGCAGGAGCACTCATTGAATGCAGAACAATTCCATTCCGCGTCCAACGGCTACCCATGCTGCATACTTTTGATGGACCCCACCGCAAAAAATGAAAAATACCACACCAAAAATAAAAGAGTCAACCAAAAATGAAAATAGGAAACCATAATGGATGCAGAATTGAATTCCACATCAAAGTGCTCCCGCTCGAAATTTGAGTAGAACCACAGGGAGATATGTTGAAAATACGCATAAAAAAATAGTTTTTTTATGACAAATGTTCAAAGTCAACCATTATGGTTGACTCTTTTTATTGAAATTCTATTGGTTGGATTATTTTTTTATGATTCCCATTTTGGTTGGCTCTTTTTCTTATGAGGCCCATTTTAGACCCCAAATTTTCTCTAATGGTCCTATGATTTCCTACATGTTCGTCATCGCCTTAATGATCCTACCAACACTTTCTGCTAGTAGAATAAACAAGAAAGGAGATAGAGGACCCCCCTGTCTAATGCCCTGATAAGGTATAAAGGTAGGGGAAGGGGAGTCATTCAACAAGATTGAGAAGAATGTTGAGGATGTTAGATTCATAATCCAAGCAATCCAAGCCTCCCCAAAATCGAAAGCCTTTAAAATATCCCTCATAAAATGCCATGTAATTTTGTCATAGGATTTGGCTAGTCTAGTTTGATTAGCAATCTCGGTTTCCTTATAATTTTCAAGAAGTGTATCACTTCATGCACCAGAATTATCCCATCAATGATTTGTCTACCTACTAGCATAGATCCATCCTAAATGCGGAACTATCAAGCATGGAGAGGCATCCAATTTATTTTATTTGGATTTACTTTTTTAATTTATGAGCGAATATGGATTTTTTTAATTTTTTTTATTTGGTTTTCTTTTTTTATTTTATGGGACAACATAAAAAATCAATTAATTAATTTGTATTTTTGGTACATAACATGATTTTGTTATGTGTAATGTTACACATATCCCCCATACTAGGTTGTAAGTACCTCGCTACACTCGGTGCACATACCGTTAGTTCGTTACGTGTAATGTTAAACACCTCCCCCATACTAGGTTGTAAGCACCTCACTACTCTCGGTGTGCATAATGTTAGTTCATTACATGTAATGTTACACATCTCCCCCATACTGGGTTGAAAGCACCTCGCTACTCTCAGTGCAACCACAAAGTTCGATTGCTCTAGAGAGATAAATAAAGGGAGGAGGGGTTTTATCCTATTGCAAATTATTTTAGTGATAATATTATAAATTACATTGCATAGATAAATTAGTATAAATTTTCCTAGAGTATCCACCCCATCACTTTTGTGGATGAGTGTTGAGAAGGTGGCATTGAAGGTCGTCAGCACTACTCTGTATTTTCTCAAGGCTTCCGCAATTCTCAGCACCTCATCCTTAACCATATTCTAGGAATGGTGAAATAAATTTGTCATAAAGTCATCTAATCCAGGGGTTTTCCCATCTTCCATCTGTGTATCACTTCTTCCACTTCGATCATTTCTACTGGCCACATCAACACCTCCTTTTGAGTAGCAGACAATGTATTGGATATGCTAGGTGATCCTAGCCATATCCTCCAATCTATCTTGTCTTGGCTCCTACATTAAATCCATGAAGTATTCTACAAGCTCCTCTTCAATCACTTCCCGAGTGTCCACACACTTCCCATCCTCCTTTAACATTACTATTTTATTCCTTTGTCTATGTTGGATTACATATCCGTGGAAACATTTAGTGTTCCTTTCCTCTTTTTTCAACCAACTATTCCTAGATATTTGTTTCCATGAAATCTCCTCTTGGGCTTCCTAAGATTCAAGTTGCTCAAGGATATTGGTTTCCTACACGTTAAGTTCTTTTGTAAACCCACCCTGCATACTAGCAACTTGTATCTCTTCTAGTTGGATTTACTGCTGTCTTTTATCTTGAAATAGTTCATGAACTTCTCTTTATTCCAAACTCGTAATATTACCTTGATAGATTTGAATTTATGTTGAAATTGGTACATATTGGATCCCCATGGAACTTCCACCTGCTCCTACCATTATTGCACCATAGGATTGAAGTCTAGGTGCCTCGTCCAAAACTTCTCAAACCCAAAAGGCCTTCTAGCCTAAGACCCAATCCCACTCCAGCATAAAATAACAGGCTAGTGATTCGACCCCGCCAATGGAAGTACTAAGGCCGAGAGTTATCCCCCCTCTTCCATATTAACAGATTTGAAGAGTAAGAACCTATCTAATCTCGAGGCCACATGTTGATCTCCACTCCTTTTGTTATTCCATGTAAAATACCTTGTTTCCTATCTCTAAATCTACTAACTTCAAGTTTCTATGATATTTGCAAAAGATTGGTTGGCCGCATCCAACCTTTGCCTTCCTCCCTTCTTTTCCACCGAGGAGGTGATCATATTGAAATCCCATCCTATGATCCGATGCGTGTTCTCCACCCATCGACTAATACCTTCTAGATATTCAAAAAACTTCAACTTTTTTTATTGCAAGTTGAGGCCATATAAATTTGATATCACCTCACAATCAATGTTTTGACTATTTGAAACTCTGTAGATAGGGATCTCGAAGAGCCTAATAAATTCAATAAACATACCTATACATGTTCCTAAAGGATTTCCAAGCCTCTTGTAGCTCCATTTGCACCAATTGCTATCACCTCACTTCCCTTCCATGGTATTCTACCTATTTCCTTGATTTCTTCCTCTTAGCGCATGTTTTATTGAAGCAACATCATCATCTACTTTTCTTTTCTTATATTGTTTCATAAGATTTTATTTTTATGGGGGCTATTTGATCCACTTATATTCTAGAATATAAATTGCATTGATACTAATTACTTACTTCTAAGAGGGTTGATTTGATTGTAGGGTATTGGCTTGATCCTACCAATTTGACTCCTACCTCTTTTATCCTCTTCTTGTTACTCTTCCTCCCTCATTTCTCTCCAATGTCCTTGAACTTACATTTATTATCCTTCAGCATCTCAGTTGTTATCCCTAATGGAGGGGATGCCTTCACATGCATGAGAGCCTCATGAATGTCTTGTATGAAAGGGATGTAGCATTTACCTTTTTCTAAGCATGATTTTTCAATCCCTTCCATATCCAATTATCCCAAGTCCATATCTTCTCCGTCCTTTTTTGTTATAATCACATTGTCTAACCCCTACAACCCCTTATCTAGTTTCATTCCTTCCTTACTATGATTGTCCTCTAAAGCATTATTCTTCTTTTCCTTCCCTCGGCCAAGCTTTGTGACCATTGGATTAGTTTCATTATTTGGAATGTGATTGAGGGCCTCGAAGTTGTTTCATGTCTCTAGCAGATAAAATTATATGGTTGGATCTAGCAGATAAAATCTTAACTTGGGATAATTGTCAAAATCGGAGCTAGAATATGCATATTATATAAAGATAGTGAATAATTTGTGGACCACTTGTTTGTCATGTGTTCCTCAACTAGAATAGTCTGAAATGAAGTTTACAAATTTCAAATAGAAGGAACCAATAAGAACAAAGGTATCCTATTAATTGTTATTATTCATGGATAACACAGAAATCTAAAAAGGTTATAAAGCTTTACCTTGTTATGTTATTTGGATAATTTGGCTTTCAAGATTTAGAATAATATCCAACTCAAGTTGCTCACAAAAATAGGATTTGTTATAGGGAGAGTTTGAAACTTGCAAAACAAAAGCGTCAACGAAATCCAACGAACCTAATATAGATTATGATAAGTCTTGGGGATTATTTGATGGGGAATGTCAAGGAAACTAAGGTATGTGTGGTATAGACGCTATTCTTTGTTTTGAATCAACACATTACATTTAACTGAAATATGTTATTGGGAAATGGACAAATAATTGTGTTGAATTTAATGCTTTGTGCCTTATTTTGAGAAAGCATACAAAATATATAAAGAAATTGATAGATTGTGCTAACAATAGATGCCAAGTGGAAAATGTAATGTTATCTCCAATAATGACTCAATTTCAAGAGTTAAGATCTGGTTTTGATGCATTATTCTTTGTTCATATCTACAAAGAGTACAATTCATTAATGGAGGGGTTCGTATCTACGTGTGATATTATGTTTCACATGGGAGTTTGGTCCAATGACAAGTAGTGACAGTGAGGTGATAAAGCTTATATTAACATAGATACTTGGGTTCAAAACCATTCATTGGTGTTGCGGTCACTAGCATCTAAATCCCTACCCTCCTATTTCTCTTTCCAAAAGTCATTTACCTTCATCCAGCCCCTCTGATAAGAGAGAACCTGAGTTCCAGGTGCTTCAAGACTATTGTTTAAACTCGGGAGTCGTTTTCATGAGTCCTTCTAGAAATACGCATCCTATCCACATTGAATCTCCCCAAAATTGGGACCCTAAATTAATATTTTTCCCTGAACAGTTGTCCTTTGTATAGATACCTAGACTTCAACTCCGAAAACCGAATTAAATCTTGTTTATTCCATCCTTGAGCGTATTTACATTGCTATAATTTTGCCCATGGTTCCTTGAAATGTGCTACCCACCTCCACCAAATCCCCCCCCCCCCCCCCCGAGACTTTGTTGTTCTTCTTCGGATCCCTCAGGCCAACGCTACCTTGTAGCTTTGGAAAGCATGTGTTGTCCCAACTAACCAGGGCCCATTTTTGCCTCTGTTGTGACCCTCCCCATAAATATTTTCTTTGCAGATTCCTTAACTCTTTCATAACTGCCTCTAGCGCTGTCATTGCTAAGAACAGGTAAATTTCCATGGATTGTAACACTGATTTTATTAGTATTAGTCTACTTTCAATATTGAGGGGTCAAAGAACCTATCTTTCCAACTTGTGTTTCATCCTATCTAGCAAATCATCCCACGATGCTTTCTTGATAACATAATCCACCATTGGAGCTCCCAATTATTTGGACAAAAGGGAGTTGCTTTGGAATCCAAGGATTTTCAAATATTAAGCTCGGTTATTGTAAGAATTTACTTCTTAATCAGATCTAGGAGCTAGAACAGACTTCACACATGAAGCGTTTGACAAAATGTGCAAGAGAAACAATCAAAGAGACAAAAAATACATGGAATAGCACATGTGAATGGTGCTAATTTCAGATCATATTATTATCATACATCATTTAGATGTTATGTTACACATTTATAATACATTGGAGGAAATTCGAGTGGCTCTGGCATCCAATTGGGGAATTACAAGTGTCATGGTGAAAATTGACCCCCAACCCCCCTAGGTGGACCAAAGGAGCTCCAACTAAGCCCAAACAATCACGAAACCTCATGTGAAGTGTGTTGGGTCATTAATGGGTCCTAGGAAAGTGTGGGTGAGAAGATAGAGGTGAGTGAGGTGCTCTAGGGTGCAATAAATGCTCATGGGAGAGCTAAAATAGGCCAGATTCACCCCCTAGCGCACTTAGTCAAACCAGGGCCCCACAAATCAAGGAGGTAGATCCCCAAGACATTAAATGAGGTGCACATGTGCTAGGTTGACCAATTAGGGCACTGTTGTAGGTGTGAACAGGCCAAAATAACCGGTTATAATGTTGAATCAACTCTCCTAAGTCTTAAACCATAGGATATCATTGCATGAAGGAAAATAAAGTTTTCCTAAGGTAAAAACTATGTGCTAAGGATGTATTACTGCTCCAACACCCCCCCTTAATCTATACTTAGTACATTTTAATAAAAAATATTTATTAAGGCCTTGGCAAGTAAGGCACAAGTCACCTTTTACAACAGAATTTTTATTGATACATGTAACCGAGGAAAGGAGGAAAACCTCATGGGAAAAACCTCCCCTCAAAAATGGATTATGACAAAGATCAAAATGTCTTCAGCAGGTCCTCTTATTCACTTGAATGAGCTGAAAGAACAACTTCTTGGTGGTGGACTTGGTGAAGATGTTGTGGATGCCAAGATCATGCATCAATGCATCAAAGTGCTGAAAACAAAGATCATGTGGAGAGGCCCTTTGATGGTCATCACTTGATGATGGAGGGGAATCATAAGAACATGTTTTGCTGCAAGCATACTCTGATCTAACAGCATAATCAACCATGGAAAAGATATCTCTGCAAACTCTTTCCCAAATAACATCAAAAGATTCAACAAAATCTGCATTATGTGTAGTTGTTGTAACATGAATAAAGCTATGAATCTTTCTCCCAATTTGATGAAGAACCTTCACAACTCTGCAAAAAAGTTGATGAGGCTCTGAAATATCAGAATATATGTCATACACATCAGAAAATATCAGAGGTATGGTGTCTCCATGAGCGAATGGATCCATAGGTAGAGAAGAGTGAGCAACTAGATCATAGTTACAATTGAGTGAACCTGGAAGGTCTGGAGACTTGAGATTCGAACAATGGATGGTGAAGGAAATTCCAGAAATATGGAACAGCAGTCCCATGAAGGCCAATTATATGGCTGTCCAACCAATGAAAGACATACAAGACATAACAGCAACATATACAAGAGGCATTGGAAACTAGACAATTTTCTGAATTTCCAACTAGTGAACTTGAGGGTTGATGGGTCTTTTGGTCATGAGATGGTTGGGGAAATGAGTCAATGAATGTCATAGGCTGTATATCATCTTCAGAATCAGAAATGGAAATATTTGAATGGATTTGGGAATAGCTTTCAGAAGGCACATCAAAATCTAGTGAAAAATGACTAGTTTTGGGAGGAAGCTTTGATGAACTGACCGGGAATTTTTTTAAGGAAGGGATGGATGTTTCAAGTTCTGATATATCAGAATGTGAATCAGAAATATAGAAATCAGAATTGGGTTTTACCCATGCACCCAATGCATGCTCAGCCTTACCATTTCCTTGCTTGCGCTCCCATCTTTTTGCAAATTCTGGAAGAGCAATGTGGTTCTCCTCAAGGAGCTTGGTCATGATGTCCATTTTCTTTCTGAAGCAAGCTCTCTCAAGATGTGAACCTCTGCAATAATCACATGTGGGTATTTCTCTCTTGTTTCTCCTCCTAGATTTCGAGCTCCCATCAGTAGAACTAGAGCTTTCTGAACTTGATTCCTTCTTCTCTTTCTCCCTTTGCTTAAAATCTCTCTTCTTGCTCCGGGATTGATTTGATATACCAGCAGCAAGAGCTTGATCCTTGTATTTGATGATGGTACCCATTTGTATGAGCTTGTCTTGCTCTTGATTCAAAGACTCCATGAAATCTGCTCGCGCAAGCATCTCCCAATTTCTGGTTGTTAGTTTGCTAGAGTGAAATGTCGAAACATATACAAAATACTCCGGCCCCAACTTAGAAAGGATGGACAAGATAAGATGATGATCTTTCTTCTCTATGCCACATTGTTTTAGCTAAAGTACCAGCGCTTTGAACTTGGTGAATAAATCTTCAATGGTCTCATAGTGAACTGGGCTCAGTGAGATTATCTCATTCTCAAGATGATGGCCTCTCATTTCATCTGTCTTCTCGAATAGTGACTCAAACTTGACCCAAACTTCATTCGGTGTGCCAAGACTTTCTATGTGAAAGAGAAGTTCTCTTGAAGTGTCGAGGAAGAGAATGCCGAAGGCCTCATCAAGCCTATTAAAATACTTAGCTTTCTCCATAACAGAATTTGGCTCGGTTTCAGTTCCCATGGTGACCCGGTAGAGGCCCTTGGACCTCAACTGGATGACCATCTTGGCCTTCCACTCAAAATAATTGAATGGAGTAAGCAAAGCTTGAGTTTGCTCCATCCTGCCTACGCAACCTGTGACAAAAATGTTGTTAAACCTGCAAGTAAACACTCAAGTTTTCTGGAAATATGCCCTAAACAACAACTCAAACCTCACAAGATTTGTTTGCAAATCCAACTAGCTTTGAGCTAGAATTTAAGAATTTACTTCTTAATCAGATCTAGGAGCTAGAATAGACTTCACACATGAAGTGTTTGACAAAATGTGCAAGAGAAACAATCAAAGAGACAGAAAATACATTGAATAGAACATGTGAATGGTGCTAATTTATGATCATATTATTATCATACATCATTTAGATGTTATGTTACACATTTATAATACATTGTAGGAAATTCGAGTGGCTCTGGCAGCCAATTGGGAAAGTACAAGTGTCATGGTGAAAATTGACCCCCAACCCCCCTAGGTGGACCAAAGGAGCTCCAACTAAGCCCAAACAGTCACGAAACCTCATGTGAAGTGTGTTGGGTCATTAATGAGTTCTAGGCAAGCATGGGTGAGAATATAGAGGTGAGTGGGGTGCTCTAGGTGGCAATAAATGCTCATGGGAGAGCTAAAATAGGCCAGATTCACCCCCTAGAGCACTTAGTCAAAATAGGGCCCCAAAAATCAAGGAGGTGGCGCCCCAAGACATTAAATGAGGTGCACATGTTCTGGGTTGACCAATTAGGGCGTTGTTGTAGGTGTGAATAGGACAAAATAACCAGTTATAATGTTGAATCAACTCTCCTAAGTCTTAAACCATAGGATGTCATTGTATGAAGGAAAATAAAGTTAGCCTAAGGTAAAAACTATGTACTAAGGATGTATTACTGCTCCAATAGTTATCCAAGGGGTATTAAAAATAAAACTTGGTATTTTTCTTCATTGACTTCAAGTCTGGAGGAATCATAGAACATATTTAAACAATTTTAAGTGCCCTTGCCTCTTGAACCGATGGTTTCCCCATCAACATTGTGTCATCAATGAATTCTTGGTGTGGTTTCCTTGCAATCATAGGATGTAATCTCATAGTAGAGAAACTTTGTGGTCTAAAATGGGTCTCCTAAGGAAAATAATAAAACAATATTTATGAATTTTGGAAGAAGAGAGAAAACCTACTTGTTTTCTTCATATTTTCAACATATCTCCCTGTGTTTTTACTCAAATTTTGAGCAGGAGCACTTTTTCTATACAAAATTCAATTCTGCATCCAACAAGTACCTACACTGCATACTTTTGATGGGCCTCACCACAAAAAAAAAAACTTACAAAAACATGTTGTTATATAAACATACTAAGGTCGATGATTCAACCAGTGATCTGACCCTGCTGATGGAAGTACTAAGGCCAAAATTTCTCCCACCTATGCCATTATAGATTCAAAGTGTAAGAAACTGTCTAATATTGAGGCCACGTGTTGATCTCCACTCCTTTTGTTATTCCATGTAAATACCTATTTTCTTATCTCTACATCCACTAATTTCAAATTTCTTTGAAATTTCCAAAATCTTGGTTGGCCATATTCAACCTCCGCCTTCCTTGCTTATTTTCCATCATGGAGGTGATTATATTGAAATCCCCTCCTATGATCCATTGCTTGTTATCCACCCATCAACTAATTTCTTTTAGAGATTCTAAAAATTCCAACTTTTTGTTGTTGCAAGTTAGGGCCATATACATTTGATATCACCCCACAAATCATCGTTCATACTATCTAAAACTCCATAGATAGGGATCTCGAAGAATCTAATAAATTTGATAAACCTACCTCTATAGGGTCCCAAAAGATTTCCAATCCTCCTGCAACTCCATTTGCATCAGTTTTTATTGCCTCACTGCCCTTCCACGCTCTTCTACATATTTCCTTGATTGCTTCCTCTGAGCACTTGGTTTCTTGAAGTAACATCATCATCTTTTCCTTCCTTATCTTGTTTCTTAATATTCTAATTTTATGGGGGTTGTTTAATCCCCTTATATTCTAGGATATAAATTTCATTTAGATTGGTTACTTACTTCTAAGAGGGTTTCTTTGATTGTAGGGTATTGGTTTGATCCTACCACTTTGATCCCTACCTCCGCTATCTTCTTCTTGTTAATATTCCTCCCTCACTTCTCTCCATTGTCCTTTAACTTTTGTTTATTCTCCTTTGGAATCTCAAGTGCTATCCCACTGGAGGGGATCCCTTCATGCATAGGAGAGCCTCCTTAATGACTTATATGAAGGGGATGTAGCTTTTACCTTTTTTTGAGCATGCTTTTTCAATCCCTTCTAGATCCAATTCTCCCAAGTCCATATCTTCTCCATCCTCTTTTGTTATAATCACATCGTTTGACCCCTATGAAACTTGATATGTTTGCCTTCCTTCCTTACTATGATTGTCCTCTGAAGCATGCTTCTCCTTTTCCTTCCCTTGGCCAAGCTCCATGACCATTAGATTAGTTTCATTATTTGGAATGTGATTGAGGGCCTTGAATCTGTTAGATGGTTGAGGCTTCTTAGTGGTCCTCGGACCTTCCTAGCATCTCCTGAGTCTCCTGTGTATGTTCACCTTGGTAAACCCTTCTTCATCGTTTTCAGACTGGTTATTCTATGGAGGAGGAGGTGCATTCAATGAAATTCCCTAAACAGGTGACTGTGCTCATGACAGCTCCTGCATCTAAAAGGAATATGTTTTTAATCAAGCGTCTGAACCCAATGTTATCCCATGTTAGATTTATTTCCTTTGAAAGTTCATTAGAAATATTTGTATACACACAGATCCTAGCATACGAGGTATACCTCACCATTTTTGTTTGTTTCGAGATTTGGACAAAAGCGCACAATGAGTTTCCAATATTCCTCAAGATCTCAAGTTCCCAATACTCCCCTGGAAGGGAATACATCCTGATACAAATAGGGGTTATCCTCATATATTTTTATCTGGATTTAACCTTTCCTTCCATGTCTGAAGAAACAAACCAGATGTATAATAGAAATATGGCCCTCCCTCAAAGATCTTGCCTTGATAAACCTGATTAAAGAAAATAATCGTTAAAAACATTTTGATCCCAACTATATGTCATACTGTCCTTTAGGATTTCAGGTTACATTGATCCACTAGATCAGGGCCTTTTTTGTAGGCCATATACCCACAAACTTGCCAATCAAGGCTGGTTCCTTCATCTGTTCAATTCTTCCACGCATCTTGTTAGATTTGATCTGGAGAGATTGTTTTTTATTGTCCTTCTTCCTCCACCTCTTGGTGTATGACCTCATTCCTCATTTCCCAAACCCTCTCCCCTCTTTCCTTCATCATCGACATATTGGGGTATCTCCTTCCCATCTACTGCGTGACCCATTAGGGAGTGGATAGATCCCCTCCCTTGCTCCCTTGTCATTTTCCCTCTAGTTTCAATACATCCAATCAAACCTCTGATAAACCTACTAATACGATCTCTATAACTACTACAACCTCATTTTCATAAACCCTAGCCTCTCCCATATCAGAGCCACTCCTGAAGAAAATCGTATTTTTCTCCAAAAAACCAAGGTTGTGACATTTTTAATCCATACTTAGAACTGACAATCTTACAGGAAATAGAAACTGTTGCTTTTATAAAAAAACTCTCTATATCTATAAGTAAAACCAACTCTCAATCCTTTCATAGCCTATGATTTATGAACTATTTTACTCTCTTCATCTTCATGTTGTAATTTTCCAAACAACTATTGCATTACTTCCATGGCGTGTTTGATGCTGCCAACTTGTGTAAAGACTTGACCTATGTTCTTATCGTTATTGTTGTTTTTCATACCCACCTTGAGTCCATATTCCAAGTCCCTCATTGCCTCCCATTTGAAATCCCCTTAGTTGGAAAAGGATTTGGCCAGAAGACGTTTCTGATTATTTGACAAAAAAATGTTCCAAGTTGAATTTAGTCTTCCCTTGAGGAATGCTTCATTAATATACTAGTTCAGTTGCATAAAATAAATTAGGTCACAAAATAATAGTTATACACTAACATTCGAATGAAAAATTACAAAAATATTTAACTTTACCATATAAATTATTTTTCAATACAATATGACGTTGACCCAATTATTTCCAATAGTACATCCTACAAATATGACAATTGTAACAAAAAGCTTAATATTAACAATTCAAATTATTTTCCTTACTCAAGAGCTTATATTAGAATGCATACTCATGTATGATCCAATTTATATCGGGGGGCACATTAATGGGAACACAATGTTATAGATATGGGGACTCGGGAGGCCACCACGTCGCTAAGTTGTGAAGTCCTTGTCTTGTCGACTTGTTGATGTAACAAATTCCTTTGATTCAATAGAATAGCAAGAAATGTTTTTTTCGACTGAAAAAACAAAAAGTTTGGAAGGCCAATTTCGACTGATGTATACCTATTTGCACTTCCAAGGAAAGGTTAGTTGTGTATTATGTAAAGGAGATAATATGGCGCAGGAAGTTAATAAAAAATTTCCTTTAAGCTCAACCAACACACAGATGGTGATAGGTTGCGTTGGAAATATTTAATTATGACTTGATGTTTTTAAAATCCAAGTCGAATCAATCAGAGTTTGTATAAGTACAATAATCTCAGTAAATATGTCAGAGTATGAAGTTCACATCTCATTGTATTTATTCAACCGCATGGTAGATTAAAAGTCAAGGTTTTTAGGTAAATGTCACTCAGAAATTTACTACATTCTTAAATGTGAATTCTGGCATCTTCCAAGAGAAGTTGGTGGTAGTGTGTATGAAAATAAAATTGAAGTCATTTTCAATGAGAAGACTAGAGGAGAAATTATAGAGTAAGAGAAGAGAGAAGAAGGTCGAAGAGTTCAAGCTCGTGGAGAAGAAATCAAGAAAACTCTTTAAAAGTGAAAAATCCAAGCAAAAATTAAATCTCTGTGTATGCAGTTGTAAAAAGGATTAATTGTGAAATCGAATTATAGTGCACAAATTAAGGACCATGTCTTAAAGTATTCCAAAAAAAACTAATTTCCAAGTTATGGGTTCATAACAGTTCATGTGAAAAGTATCTACTTTTATTTGCGCTATAAATATCCTTTTGTTGTGAAGAAGTGGAGTAAAAATTTATGAAATAGTTATTACAAGTATATTGGTATTTCATAGAAAAATATTACTGCGCAAAAGTTCTCTAGTAAATCATCTTGTGAATATTGCGCAATAATTAATACAGTAAATTGGAGATTGCGGGTAAAGGTTAAAGGGGTATATTTGAGCGGTAAACTGCACAATAAAAGGTTATTGTTGTCTTTTCTTTGATCTGGTATGAGAAAAAGCTTTATTTTGAAGACAATAAGGTTGTTGTAAGAAAATTAAAATTAAATAATGGCTTCCACTTTTGGTGTACAAATGTCAATTCTACATACTCCAACTTTTACAAGAAAAAATTATGAATATTGGTCCCTGGCTGTGAAGGATTTGTTCAGAGGAAAGGATGTATGGGAGATAGTTAAAAATGGTTATGCAGAACCAACATATTAGGAAGCATATACAGAACTCTCAGGAGCAGAGAAGGATACCTTGAAAGAACAAAAGAAGAAGGATGGAAAAGTGTTGTTTTACATACTTTAAGAAACGCATGAAAGCATACTCCCAAGAGTAGCAGCAACAAAGACAGCCAAGCAGGCATGGGATACTCTGCAAACTACCTATCAAGGTTTGGACAAGGTAAAGACAACTAAATTGCATATTCTTAGAAGAGATTTTGAATCTCAGTTAATGAAAGATACAAAATGAGTAGATTCATTTTATACTCGAGTTATTGGTCTGATAAATCAAATGAAATCTCATGGAGAATCCATATATGATAGAAGGGTAATTGAGAAGGTGCTTAGATTTCTTCCCCCAAATGTTTGAATATTTGGTTGTGACTCTGGAAGAAAACAAAGATTTGAACAATTTTACCATTGATGAGTTGCAAACCTCTCCCATGAATCATGAACATGGGATAAATAGATCAAGTACGTCATTAGAAGGTGCATTTGCAACACAATCATCCATAAGTTGTGGAAGAGGAAGGGGGAGATCTAATTCTAGAGGCGGAGGAAGAATTTCCTCAAAAGGAGGACGCAACAATAGTCCTAGAAATGTTGCATGTAGAGGTCAAAATCAAAATCCCAGTCAACAAAGTGGCCAAAGATTTGATAAATAAAAAATACAATGTATATATTGCAAGAAGTATGGGGATTTTCCATATGAATGAAGAAAGAAACCGTGTATGACCAGAGCAAGCAAGGCCAAAACCAAACAGCTAACACTAGCACTTCCACCAACACAACGTTTCTGGCATGTGCAACCCCTATTGAATGTAATGATGTCCAAGAAAGTCCATGTGATATATGGTATTTAGATTCAGGTTGTAGCAATCACATGACTAGTAATTTATAATTTTTTTCATTCTAGATAAAGAAGTTCAAACTGATGTCACACTTGGAAACAATATCCAAGTCATTGTTTTGGGAAAAAGTAATGTTGGTATTCTAACCAAACAAGGGGAGAAGAAAACCATACCTGATGTTTATTATGTCAAAGGTTTAAAGTATAATCCAATGAGCATTGGATAGTTGTTATGAAAAGGCTATAGACTCTACATGGAAGATGATCTCTGTGTGATTATGGATATACGTTCAAGCAAGCAACTTATTTCTAAGGTGAAAATGACAACCAATCGGTTGTTTCTCTTGAGGATAAATCCATATATGAAAGGAAAGACAACTCAAGTTGTACATGGAGCAAATAATGGAGATATAGGAGCTACATTCAATGCATAAATCAAAGAAACAAACAAGAACTGCGACAAGGAAGAAAAATACAATGAAAAAGAGATTCAAACAACATTTTAGTTAGAAGTGTAGGATGAATCCTGGCTATGGAATTTCAGATTTGGACATCTGAATTTTGGAGGGTTGAAGCTACTCCACATGAAGAATATGGTGAAAGGCTTACCACTGATTGAAAACCCAGAAAGAATTTATGAAGGATGCATTTTTGAAAAGCAACATAGAGAGACTTTTCCAATTGGAAAATCATACAGAGTTCCCATGCACCACTTAAAATAGTACATTTAGATATATGTGGGCCAATGCAAAAACCATCCATAGGAGGCTACAATTATTTTCTTATATTTATGGATGATTTCATAAGAAAAGCTTGGGTTTATTTTCTAAAACACAAATCTGATGCATTTGGATAATTTTAGCGGTTCAAGGAACTTATGGAGAAGCAAAGTGACTACTACATCAAAGTCTTGAGGATAAATAGAGGCGGTGAATATGTCTGAAATGATTTTTTGATTTTTTTCAAATCTCATGGAATACACAAGCAATTCACCACGTGATACACGCCTCAGCATAATGGTGTTGCAGAAAGGAAGAATCCAACCATTATGGAGATGGCACATAGTATGATGGAAACTAAGCATTTGTCAAATGAATATTGGGATGAGGCAGTAGCAACTTCTCTATACATCATAAACCAATGTCCAATGAAGAGTGTGAAGAACATAATTCCTCGAGAAGCTTGGACATGTATGAAACATAGTGTGTAACAAACATAAATAATAAGTAAATAATCAAATAGTTAATGGTTATACATAATTAATTATAAATAAGAATAAAAAAGCATGACCTTTCATACACAATGCCCAAGCCATATTTAAGGCAGTCCATCATTGTAACCTATTATCTATCAATCTATATATCATTTTATATCTACGGATATGTGGGTTATTTAAGAAATTATGGGTCCATTCCGGATTATTTGAGAATATCCAACTATGGATATTACGTTGGTATTAGAGACTGACTCTAGATTCGGCCTTTGGCCAAAAAATTATAGACCTTGTCTTAGTATTTTCATAGTTTCTCTAAGTGCTTGAGGTATTTGACCTTAACCCAACACACTATGTTGCATCACTCCTCATTGACTGCATCATTTCCTCATTTGCAAGCTCTTACATGCTTCATTCTTAACTCTTCTCCTACCAACCAATCCACTCCCTTCCACGAAACGTCTGTCATCCAACTTTTCCTCACTCCTTCGGATACTTTGTTACACTCCTCACTCCACACCGTCCTTACTCGTCCATCTCCAGCGCCACACTATCATCCCTCCGACAGCCTCTTCCTTCTATTCCTGTACCCTACTCTCCTCTTTCTCCACCATCCTCGTGGCCTTTGTCCTTGGCCCCATTCACGTGTTTCCCCTTGCATACTCCACCTTCATTTCATGCCTCCCTCGATGCTACTCCATTGCTCCGGATTATTTGAGAATATCCAACTATGGATATTACATAGTTGGATATTCTCAAATAATCTGAAATAGACCCATAATTTATGAAATAACCCACATATCCGTAGATATAAAATGATATATAAATTGGTAGATAATAGGTTACAATGATGGCCCGTCTTAAATATGGCTTGGGCATTGTGTATGAAAGGTCATGCCTTTTTATTCTTATTTATAATTAATTATGTTTAACTACTAACTATTTGATTATTTAATTATTATTTTATGTTTGTTACATAGTGTTTCTCATTTAAAGGTTTTTGGTTGTGTCACATATGCACATATTCCAAATGAATTAGGAAGAAAATAGATAATAAGGGTCAAAATTTTATATTTGTTGGGTACTCTGAAGACATAAAAGCATATAAATTGTATGACCATGTCACAAAGAAAGTTATAATTAGTCGTGATGTTCAATTTGTAGAAAATGAAGCAGGGGATTGAATTGTAGAAAATAATGTAAAAATTATAGATCTTATCACCCATGATGACATGATAGAAGAAGTTGTTCAAACACCACATGCAAACCAAAAATGTCACAGTTCTGACGACTCCCAAGAATACGCGACATGTTGTAACTCAAGTATTTTTGCCACGAGTCGCAGATCAAGTTACACCAACAAGCACATCAAGAGTGCAACAAAGTCCCACAAGCAGTCCAAGGAGTTCTCCATCACCAGATCCAACATTAGCAAGTCTGATGCCAAGAAAAACAAGAATTCTGTGCCAAATATATGATGTTGATACAACAAATTCATTTTCATTATTTGTGTTACTTTCTCAAATTGATGATCCTCTAATTTTTGAAGAAGCTATCAAAGACGATGTATGTGCACAAGCCATGGATGAAGAATTATAATGCATCAAGAAGAATCAAACATGGGAGGTGGTAGATGTTTCTAAAGGTAAGGATGTGATAAACGTCAAATGGGTTTATAAAAACAAACAATATGAAGATGGAAATGTGCAGTAGCACAAGGAAAGATTGGTTGTTGGAGGGTTCACACAACATCCTGGCATAGATTCCAATGAAACATTTGCACTCGTTTCACGAATGGACATAGTTAGAACAATTTTGGCCGCAGTTGTGCAAAACAAATGGTGTGCTTATCAAATGGATGTTAAGTCTACATTTTTAAATGGATATTTGGAGGAGGAAGTGTATGTGGAACATCCACAAGGTTGTGAGGTTCTAGTACATGAAGACAAAGTGTACAGAATGAAAAAGTCACTTTATGTATTTAAGCAAGATCCTAGAGCTTGGTACAACCACGTTGATTCCTATACCATTCAAAATGGATTTTACAGAAGTGAATGTGAACCAATCTTGTATATGAAAGTCAACAAGAAAGGTAACGTGTTGATTGCTTGCTTGTATGTAGATGATTTAATATTTACTTGTGATTTTGGCATAGAAGATCTTAGATCAATCATGGAGAGGGAGTTTGAAATGACTGATTTGGGGATTATGGAGTATTTTATGGGAATTGAAGTCCATAAATATGAAAATGGTATATTTATATCACAATTCAAGTATGCAAATGAATTCTTGAAAATTTTTAATATGGTAAATTGCAAGTCTTCCCCAACACCATTAATAATATGTATGAAATTGAGCAAGGATGATGATGGATCCAATGTAGATCCTACACTGTTTAAAAGGATGGTTGGTAGCCGTATATATCTTACTGCAGAAAGACTAGATATTATGTATGAAGTAAGTATGATTTCAATATTTATAGAGTCCCCAAAAGACCCTCATTGGCAAGCAAGTAAAATAATTCTAAGGTATGCGAATGGCACAAAATATTTTGGCATACTATATCATACTTTTGAAAATTTTAAACTTGTTGGATACACTGACAATGATTGTGGAGGAAACATCGATGATAGAAAAATCACATCTAGGTATACTTTTCATTTTGGTACATATGTTGTGTCATGGGCTTCAAAGAAACAACCCATTGTAACTCTATCACCAATAGATGCAGAGTATGTTGAAGCTACAAGTGATTCATGCGAATTTGTTTGGATGCATAGAATGTTGAAGGATTTCTCGCAGATCCAGCAAGAACCCACAACAATATACTATGACAACAATTCAACCATTGCATTGTCAAAGAATCATGTGTTCCACTAGAGAACCAAGCATATTGACACAAGGTATCATTTCATAAGATAGTTGGTAAATAACAAAGATATTTGTTTAGAATTTTGCAAGTTTAAAGATCAATTGGAAGACATATTTATAAAACCATTGGCAAGGGACACATTCTAGTATTTGTGAAGTTGCTTAGGAGTGAAAAATTCTACACTGTAAAATTTATCATGCACAAAGTTCCAACTCTGAATTTTTTGTTAAATTTGTGTTTAATAGATCGCCATCTGCTCATAATTAAGGGGGATTGTTGGAAATATTTAATTATGACCTGATGTTTGTCAAATACCTACCGTCTCACTCAAAGTTCGTATAAGTACAACAATCTTAGTAAATGTGTCAGAGTATAAAAGTCATTTTCAACTAGAAGAATAGAGGGGAAATAGAGTAATAGAAGAGTGGAGAAGATCGAAGAGCTAATCTCATGGAGAAGAAATCAAGAGAGCCCAAGCTCTGGAAAAGTGAAAAATCCAAGTAAAGATTGAATCTTTGTGTGTGCGGTGAAGTTAATGAACCATACTTGCAAATAACACATAAAAGATATATATATATATCTTTTTTGTGTTATTTGCAAGTATGGTTCATGCCGCACATATATTTATGTAAATATCATATATATGAAACCAAATATTTTGACCTATTTTCACTCTTACTGCGAAGTAAAAAAGATTTATTGCGAAATCAAAATTATAGCGCACAAATTAACGACCATGTCCTAAAGTATTGAAAAAAACTAATTTCCAAGTTCTGGGTTCATAAGAGCTTATGCGAAAAGTATTTACTTTTATCTTCTTTGTAAATATCCTTTTTGTTGTGAAGAAGTGGAGTAAAACTTTATGAAATGATTATTACTAGTATATAGGTATTTGTGCAAACCACTTCATAGAAAAATATTATGCAATAGCAAAATATTATTGCGCAAAAGTTCTATCGAAAATCATCTTGTGAATATTGCGTAGTAAACTAGAGATTGCCAAAAGTTAAAGGGTATATTTTCGCAATAAAAGTTTATTGCGCAGTTTTTTACTCTAGGCTGGTAGGAAAGAGGTTGATGTCTTTGTTGCTGGAAATTCTCACCTCCTGTGGACAAGAATTGTTTTTCTAGATCTGAATGATACAGGTCTAGAACAAAACAGAAACATGAAATGTTAAACTTTCCCTAGATCTGGTTAATTACTTGAATATAATGCCACAATAATCCTCTTAAAGGTTTTCCTCGCTATCCTTGAATATTTCTCCTCTGCTACCGCAGAAGAACCTGTAAAATATTGAAGATAACAAGAGAAACATGATAGCATACAAGATAACAAACTAGATCTATGCTTGTGACCAAGGAATAAAAAAATATATACAAATGATACAGTAAATATGGGAAAGAAAAGACATTTTTTATTAGAAATTATTGGAGAGACTACAACCTTCATGCCTTGGTGTTGAGAGTTCCTTCAAATGGATCCTAACTTCACCTTTCCTCCAATAGCTCAAGAATTATATTGACAGAGTTTGGGTGTTCAACACAATTTTTCTTCATCTTTCCCATGGGGGATGAGCCAATATTTAAAGGCATGGGAGGATAGGGATGGTTGAGGAAATGGTGTATGAGGTATAAGGAAGATCCAAAACTGAAGGATCTTGAGCTCTAGGTGGTCTTAAACCACAGGGATAAGGCTCCACAGAGGAAAGCTTTGAGAAGCATCTTGAAGCTTCCTTTTTTTCCTTTAAAACTCAAGCACTTTTGCTGAAGAGAAAAAGAGATGTTAAGGGGATAACTCCCTTTTAATGAAGGAAAAGAGAGGTGGCACCTCCCTTTTTACATGTAAAAGGAGCGTTACAGGCTCAAAACAAGGAAAAATGCAAGGGAATAATTTCTTCCTTTCATTTCTCTAGGACAAACTCTGAGGGATTGGAGCAAACAAGGGAATACATATCTCATAACATGATGGTGAAGGGATTTAGGTGTAACTAGTTCCACTAACAGGACATTGGTTCAAATGTATTAAGGAATGTATGGGTGACATAATTAAAGGTTAGGGTTACGGGTGTCAATACAAATGAAAAATGATGGAATGATAAAGAGGTATTGTTGAGTGTCAAATAGATGTTTCCCTTTTTCCCCAATTATGGGTTTCAATAGAAATGAACAATGACGGAATGGTAAAGAGCTATTGTTGAGTGTCAAAAAGATGTTTCCCTTCTGCCCCAATGCCATTGAAATATTTGGGGAAGAGCAGCATGTCAACAATCATGCCTTATCATATATGTTACCTTTAATGGAAGCAAAACAATTTTATTTCCACGAGATTTTACTTCTAGCATGTTGTACCATGATTTTATGGCAGCTTCCGAGAAAAAAAGAGATAAAGGATGTCGAAATTACAATTATAACTTGGGTAGTTTTCAAACTAATTATGACATTTGTACACACAGCTAGGGTATAGATGACAATAGATATTCTGAAGTCGTCAAATGTTTGTGAGAATTTCAATAAAACTATTAAACAGTGGAATATATTTGTACTAACAATATACGAGGCTGTGATAAATCACGGAATGGCAGAGCGGCTCCTCAACTGCGGCTAGGGTTTCCCTAGCCGCCGCCTCCCTTGCTGCGCAGAGCCGAGCTTTGGCTGGATCGCAGGCTGTTGCCCCCCCTTTGGTTGTCGTTCTCTTTCAGCGTGGAGTTCTCTCAGGAAATGGGCTCTCATGCCCAGCTCGCCACCTTCAAGGCCCTTGTTCAAGCTGTCGCTCCTCAGGCAACTTCTCATTCTTCATCCAAGTTCATGAAAAAAATGGACGAGATCCCTTCTCTGGAGCTCTCTCCTACGGATCCATGCTAGAAATCTCTCATACTCTCTAAGCAAGCCCTCATTGGTAAGTTCACAGGGTTGTGGCCCAGCCCTAAGGCGGTGGAGATCTGGATCACAGAACATTGGAACTCTCTTCTGCAAGTGTTGCAAAAGGAAAGTATCCTATGGCTAGGGTTTAAGAGGCCATCAACGTACTGGGGTTGAAAGAGAGATGCACAATGTTCATCAAGCATATATAAGCAAGATCAGAGATGAGAAAGGTCCACACCTGAATAACTGAAGGTTGATCCAAGCTTTCTCTTCAATCCTCTTCTTGCTCCTCTCACTCCAAGAGACCTGCAAAACGAATTATACCTTCCTCAAACCATTATGACCACATATAAAGAAATGATAATCAAATAAATCTGAAATAATGATCTGAATAACATCATCAGATGATCAGAAACAGAGATTCAATCACACATTGAACAATGATTTGGGAAGAAGAAGGACATCACATCTTTATTAATCTTGAAAACAAGTACAAGTATACCTTCTCTTCAAGTTTGGCACCTCACGAAACCTTGATCCGGTTCTACTGCTTCTCTTCTCCAAAGAACTCAGCCTCCAAGCTCTGCAACAGAAGGGGAAGACCTCCAGGGCAAAGGTGTGGGCAAAGAGAGTCCAGATTCCTCCAGCATAACAATGCAGAAATTCAAGTCCCCCCTCATGGACCTCCCTACCTCTATTTATATGGTAAAGGAAGAGTTAGGGGGGAAGAAAAAGTGGTTACAACTAAATGAGTCAGTTGTAAAACTACCCAAACTAACCAAAAAGGCATGTTTTTATGTTTAAATGTCGAGAGACCTATTCGCGACTATGGAGAAAGACAACCCGTGAATGATCCGCGAGTTTCCATAAGAGCAACCCGCGAATACAAGAATCCACAACTTGTAATACGCGAGACTCGCGTATGATTCACGACTTGCCTATAAGGAGAGTCGTGTATACACAAAAAATGCATTTTTAAGGTATTTCTGGGCATTTTCAGACTTTGGTGTCTTCTGGAAAGTTTTAGCTAACGGAAATATCTTTCTAACAGTGCAGAGATGAGGTCAAACGGAGTTACAAAAATCAAGATATAGGTCCTCCAAGTTAGGTGTTTTTTTCAGTGACTTTCATGAACTGCCATCATGGAAGTGTCGACATGCGATGAAATCATTAGAAAGTGGTCACAGGAAGAGATGTGTCATTTTGAGCTATAACAGATGCCCCCTAATGTGTGAGGTTAGAGGGGAAGACGATATCCGAAATACATTATAAAGGAAACAGCTAAGTATGGAGAGCGCAGAGAATCCAAGATCAAAAGGCTTGAGTGAAGGTACCTGTAAGAGAGATAAATGTTAGAAAAACGTATCTATGGCACATACACGTCCATATACAAAACATCGCCATAAAGATAGGCGGATCCAACATATGTATAACTAATGAAACTATAATGGTCGCTCAATATGCAAAAAGGCGCCATATCAAATCTAAAGGAGCCATGGCCACAAATGAACAAGGTGGAGCCATGCTCAACAATCGATCATAGCCACAAAAATACAAGGTGGATCTATGTCTCAGCAAAATGTCATATAAAGTATAACAAGATCTTGCGCAACTTGGGCAATAGCAAAAGATGACAATGCTACTGTCGGCCCCAAGGTCTTCAATCCAAACTGCCCAAAAAAGGTATGAATCCTAACCATGCGAATAAAGGAGCTGAAGTCGAACATTGAGGAAGCCGTTTGATTACTGGTCAATAATGAGAACCGTTAACAAACACGAGGGAAACCACCATTAATGAAAATGGTCCCCAAGGTACCTAGTACATTCTAACAAGTGTGATTACAAGGACTTGAAGTCGATCACTTGAAGAATCCATTGAGTAGGAGACATTAAGGTATCCCCACTACCCAATAGTGAGGGAAATTGCCATTGAGGACAACAATTCCCAAGGTACTGTCATAAAACTATAAATCTTGTCCCTAGAGAAAGATGTGTTGCAGTCGATAGGAAGAGATCCGTTGGAAGGAAGGCATGAAGGCATCCTTCATCATCCAACACGAGGTAAGTCAAAGACTAATTGGATCTGGAATTGGTACTGAATTTCACAAAAAGGACCGCTGAAGACATGATGTAATGAACTGATACCAGGGAATGGCCGACACAAAAGGTCAAGGCAACTGCAGAATGGTCAACAAAGGTTTAATCATTGAACAGTGAGCACGACACAAAAGTGACTTAGGCAGCTTTTGACACGAAATAAGACCAACGAAACAAATCTATAATGTAGGAAACATTAACAGATTCCCCATATAATTGGAAAAGAGACCAACTGGAGGAGTAAGAAACTCTGAATCAGGATAAGGTCAAAAGACTAGGACCCAACTGTTGATAAACTCAAAACTAGTGCTTTGTTCAAGGAAACAAGACTTGTTGCAATGATATAAAAAACATGGAAATAAACCTCCCCTTCCCCTCTTTCTTGTAAAGGTTTAACGAGTCCAAGAAAGCAAACTCGGGACCATCTTCATTTTTGGCAAGATCGAAGAAAAGAAAGAAGAATGCTTGATAAGGCACTCATTCGTGGATTTTACTAGCCCGAACTAGTACATGCTCGACGGTGTTTTCATAGTTTAGAGAGTCTGAAAACTCCAAAGAAGACTCCAGGGGGGTCCTTTTTCGTACAATTTAGTCTCCTGAGGCCGAAAAAGTATAAAACAAACCAAAGAAGAACTCTCTTAACTTCCTAAGAAGAAAAGGCTCACCTTTTTCGTACTTAGTCAAGAAGGTCCGAAAAAGGTTAAATTACCACCTACCCAACGCTCCTTCAAAAGCAACATATAGCCTGAGTTTTACGAGTGTGAAGGAAGGCAAGATCACTCGAAAATATCCATTTGATTACGAGAAATGGGGCTTACAACAATAAACTCGATGCTTTGTTCTTTAGGGTTTAACGAGCATGACAAAGACATAAAGTTCACTCAGAATCTTTTTCATGTTTTGGTCCAGAGCACGAAAAAGAGAAAACTAAGCTCATACCGGGGGTTCCTTTTCTGTAAGTTTAGTCCCTCAGGTTCAGAAAAGAGATAAACCTATGCCTGAGAATACTCTTCTCAATTCAGTAGAAAAGAGAGGGATCATTTCTCGTATTATTCCACATGGTCCGAGAAAGAGATAACCTACCACCAATGTGGATTCCCATTCACATATTCTTAACGAGCCTGAACGGACAAGTTTACTCGGCAGTCAAGTCTATGTTGAGGAGTCAGACTTGGGCCTAAAGAAACTCAAAATCTTCCCCGTGAAGTTTTAACGAGTCCAGAAAAGTCAACTCGCGGCCTCCTTACTGTTTTTAACGAGCTCGAAGGAGAGCAGAAAGAATGCTCTAAATGCAAGGAGACGAGTGTCATAGACATGCGAAACTAGTTCCAAGAGCAAGGAACAAACCTATGCATAATGCAAGGAAAGTGAGCAAGATAAGAACACTCGGGGAATGTCTCCTCAAGGTAAAGGGTGTCAAGCTGCAAAGGCAAAATGATACAAGGCTTAGCGACGATGAGAACAAAGATGAGGGCTTATAAACCGAGCTAACAGCGTGGAAGCCGGCCTCAGGCTCATAAGCGTGAGCAGGGCACATGCAAATGCAATTACAACTTGAAACACAAGGCGAGGCCAGTAAACAGTTGTGAATCCAACTAAGAATCCTGTCTCCAAGAAACAATAACATCAGGATCATATTCAGAAGAAACGATCCGATGGGGGTCACTTTGGTAGAAACACATGTGACTTTGCTATCTTCTACAAAAGGTAAAGTCAAGGTAGAATCAACCGAAGAGGATTCTATAGAACCAAGGTTTGAGGGTTTATAATCAGTAAGATCAACCTCAGAAGGAGAGCAAAAATCAACAAGGGAGATAGAGTCTGTAGGAACAAACTCAATATCACAGGAGTTGAAAAAGTCATAAGAAAAATCAAACTCATCAGGATCACTGACTTGTTGTTCAAAGGAAGAGTCAAAAGACTCAACAAGACCAACATAAGAAGAAATGTTAGGCTTACTAGGCAAATCAGGGTTAGACTTAGTCACAACTGAACCAACATCCAAAAGAAGATCAGACTGTATCAAAGACTCTAGGAAAATGTCATCCGAAGGAAGGAGATCATCCAAGATAGGACACATATCTAAACTTTCAAATGGATCAACAGAGTGGAGAGCAAGCTCCATGGTCTGTATAGGATGACTCACCTGTTCAACTGCTGGGACCAAATCCCGAGAAGGTAAGCATGCAAATAGAGGCTGCTTCTCAGTAGCAACTGAACACAAAGGACAAGAGGTCACATAGTTCACCTGTGGCGGGGTAGTGTCTATAGAAACACTGGGAACCAATAAAGGAAAGACCTGGTCTCTAGTTGGGTCAGGAGACGGATCAAGAAAATCCAACTGATCGACAGTGACAATTTCTTCACCATGATTAAAGTACATCACACGAAAGAAAGTTGACACCATAGCTTGCATGGCATAGACATAATCACGTCCAAAGAGCATATTAAAGTCCAAGGGGTCTTCTATCACCATGAAGTCAACTAAGACGGTCTTCCCACCCAAAGTAATAGGTGTTTGAGCAAGAATTCCCAAGGCTATACAAGTTCTTCTATCAAACGCCAGTAACTGACTAGCAGTCGACACAAGGCTGGGAGATCCCATACCTTGCCAAGCACGAGCAGACAAAATACTAACTGAGGCTCCTTCATCAACAATACAACGAGCAATCGTATATTGTTCAACTTTGACCTTTATCTGGAAAGGTGCATCGGAAGGAGGGCACGGCTCAACTAAGCTATCCCAATCAAAGGAAGCAATCCGAGAGCTTGGTGGGGGTTGATCTGAAACAAGTTCAGTGCCCCCTTGTTCAGTAATATTTGAACTGGCAGTGAAGAAAATGTGACTAGTAGACACTTCACTCTCCAAAGGAAGAGTGGGATTGATCGACAATGGAATCAATTCAACCGCTTCGTGAAAGTCACTCTCCGAAGGTAGAGTGGGATTGACCAAAGATGACATTGGTTCAATCACATCAGGATCACTCTTCGAAAGAAGAGTGGGATTGACCAAATCTGATATTGGTTCGACCACTTGATCAACCAAAGGCTGAGTAGGTTGTTGAGAAACTATAGGTTGTTCAGGAGAAGGAAAATCTTGAGTCTTGGACCACACTCTTCGCACCTCTGCGATAGCAGGGCATAGGTGAGTAAGATGATCTCCCTCGCATAACATACAAGGGAACTTAAGTTTGCACTTCAAACGACCAGTTTTCTCAACAGTGTCAACATGACTAGCAGTGGATGACTGTTTGCTCTCATCATGACCTGCAGAGGCTAAGAGTTTTCCCCTAGCATGAACTACAGAGGCTGGGTGACTGGGTCCAACCTGACTAAGTGAGGTTGGTTGTTGAAAAGCTTCAGAATGTTCAAAAACGGGATGAACATGAATCCAAACTCTTCGCACCTCCACAATAGAAGGGCATTTATAGGTAAGGTGATCTCCCTCACAAAGCTTACAAGGAAACTTGGGCTTGTGTTTTGAACGGGTAGTTTTTTCAACAGTGTCAACATGACTTGCAGTGGTTGACGGGTTGTCTTCAACATGAACCACAGAGGCTGAGAGACTGCCCCTAGCATGACTTGCAGAGGCTGAAAGACTGGGTCCAACATGACTTGTAGAGGTTGGACGGGCACCACCAACATGAACAACAGAGGCTGAGTGGTTAGAATCAACATGCTTTGCAGCAGTTTAGTGTGTGCCCCCAGCATGAACAGCAGAGGCTGGGTGGATGGATCCAACATGGAAAACAGAGGTTGGATGGGGAGGTTCAACTTGAACACCAGAGGTTAAACGGGTGCCTTCAGCATGAACAACAGAGGCTGAGTGACTGGATCTGACATGACCAGGAAAGGTTGGAAGGATCCCACCATCATGATCAACAGATACTAGATGGTGAAGATCAACTTGACTTGCAGAGGTTGAGTGCTTAGATCCAACATGGCCAGCAGAGGTTGGATGGGTGCCCCCAGCATGAACAACAGAGGCTGGGTGGTGAGGTTCAACTTGACTTGCAGAGGTTGAACGGGTGCCCCCTTGCTTATGTGCCTTCTTCCTATTCCCCCTTCTTTTACTCCTTTTAGACTGTCGGTTACTAGTATCAGTACTTTCACCGCATGAGGTAGAAGGAGGAGGAGAATCAACTACAGGTGAAGGGGAAACAGTGTTTTGATGCCCTTGATATAAGGAGCTTGATTGAGAAGCATCAGGAGCATTCAGGACAAATGGAGTGGAAAACAACCACACCGGTAGCCCTAGGGTGAATCCAGGAAGATTCAGGGTGGCCATCAAGGGAACACCAACATTCCCTGTGAGAGGAATAGTACAAGGAGTTCCCAGCATGGGGATATCTTGGTTGGTGTTTGAAGGGGTGTTAGCCATAGTTTCAAACTAGGAGACAAAGTTTGAGGTTGATAGGCAACCAAAATTTACAAAGCACACACCTAAAGGCACACTAAGTACAGACAAACCACACAGCACTCACTAAAAAATTCCTAAAGCCCAAACAGACAAACATATATAAGATATACTTTCCAGAAGAAAGCTGATAGACAGTTACTTGGCATCCCTGTAGATGTTCTTAGGCACAAGGGGAGGAATCACCCACCGCCCTCCCACACTTTCTACCGGGGTTACCTTCCAATCCCGTCCAAGGTCAACCAGAAATAACCTTCCGGTGTACCTGTGTATGAACCCTAGATGTCAAAGAGACTAAAGGCTACCTTAACTATATTGACAGTCTGGGGGGACAGTTGTTAGCCGAACTCGTACGCATGGGCAGGTTAGCTGAGCCCGAAACTCTGTCTAGGACAGAATCCCCATATGCGTAAAAGTCCTGAGTTACATTTTGACAAGGATTCGGAGGGTTATCTCCTCTATCCAAGCCTCCACGCGGCCTCATGCTTAACTCCCGTTTGAGAGGAGCTTCTTAGATAAAATCAAAGTAGAAAAGGATTTACCTAGTGATAGGCCAACTACGTTTGAAATTTAACACTTGTGGGGAGTTTAAACTCCCTATCCCACAAGTATAGCCTAAGCTAGTTGGTGTATGACCCTATAAAATAAAGCTTACTAGTACATTTTAAATTATATCGTTTATTTTAAGGGTTGTATTTAGTCAGAGGGTAAATGGCATGAAACTTATGTGGTGTTTTGACTCAAAAGTTGAAACAAAATGACTAAGCAAAGAGAAATGAACTGCAAAAAGCAAAAACAATTTTCTTTATTTTTCTTTTTCAAATAGAAACTTGAAAGCCACAAAAGAGCAAATTCTTTTTATATTTTTTCAAAAACAATGATATGCCATGCAATCTAGACTAAAAACCTAATCTACATGCATATAAAGCAAACATATGTTTTTGTATTTTTCTTTTATAAATGCAAAAGAAAAATCAGCCTATTAACTAATGCAAGCAAGTACTGTAAGCAAAGAAAATAGACAACTACTCTACACCCCAAAAACAAACCCTAGGTTTCCCTAAAGTTAGGATATAACCTCTCTTGAAAAGAAGGCTTACAAAGGTAAACAAGCCAACAACTTTGGAATGAAGAGACTGAGCAAAAAGACTAACATAAACAAAGGTCAAGAGGTCCCAAGTATCAATCTAATCCTACAAACAAAGGCTTCTCAGTACCTTGTCCAACAAGTTCAAGCCAAAGAAGGAGGTAGGGGGGGAAAGTAGCAAAAACAAGTATAGGTTCTTTTTAATTTTCTTTTATAAATGGAAAAGAAAAACTACCTACAAAGCAAAGTATGTAGATGACAAGAACAAAGCAAAATGAACTTTGCTATACAACCACCAAACAAACTCTAGACTGAACTAAAGTCAGCATAATCCCTACTTGGAAGGAAGGCTTGCATAAGAGACAAGTCAACTATTTGGGTTAACCAACAAAAGAAGAAGGAAACCACCACCAACAAGATTCTGAAATCAACCAAAGATCACTAACAGAGGCTGACCAAAAACATAAGCCAAAAATCTAACCAAGCAAAGGAGATGGGGGAAAGAGCAAAGAGCAAAAACTAATGCTATAAAAGGGCTTACCACATAGATAAAGAACAACCAAAAGAAGATGAAACTAAATCCCTGGATTCATGCACCTGCAGAGGACCCTAAAAGACCTACCCAATAGCCCACAAACAGAAGAAAAACCACAAAAATGAGAAAAACACTGTTTTAGGGGCATTCGCGGGTTGCACTACGGGAAATTCGCGTATCATTCGTGGGTTGCTAATATAGCAAGTCGCGAATATAAAGATCTGCGAGTTGTATAACTAGCAAGTCGTGAATCATTTGTAGGTTTCCAATATAGGCAGTCGCGAATGCAAAACCAGATACGCGACTGTTTAGGCAAGAAAGTCGCGAATGGGTGGAAAAATTCCAAAAAAGGCCAAAAACTACCTTAAGAAGGCAGGGGAAGTGTGCTATCAGATTTATAAAGTGTTCCTAAGTGGTAAGAAGGACCTGAAACAATGCAAAAGGCTGAAATAAATCAAGAGAAACCCCAAACAGACAAGGCTCTCCCCAGTGGAGTCGCCAGTTCTGTTGTAAACGAAAGTATCCTATGGCTAGGTTTTAAGAGGCCATCAACGTACTGGGGTTGAAAGAGAGATGCACAATGTTCAGCAAGCATATATAAGCAAGATCAAAGATGAGAAAGGTCCACACCTGAATAATTGAAGGCTAGTCCAAGCTTTCTCTTCAATCCTCTTCTTGCTCCTATCGCTCCAAGAGACCTGCAAAATGAATTATACCTTCCTCAAACCATTATGACCACATATAAAGAAATGATAATCAAATAAATCTGAAATAATGATCTGAATAACATCATCATATGATCAGAAACAGAGATTCAATCACACATTGAACAATGATTTGGGAAGAAGAAGGACATCACATCTTTATTAATCTTGAAAACAAGTACAAGTATACCTTCTCTTCAAGTTGGCACCTCACGAAACCTTGATCTAGATCTGCTGCTTCTCTTCTCCAAAGAACTCAGCCTCCAAGCTCTGCAACACAAGGGGAAGACCTCCAGGGCAAAGGTGTGGGCAAAGAGAGTCCAGATTCCTCCAGCATAACAATGCAGAAATTCAAGTCCCCCCTCATGGACCTCCCTACCTCTATTTATATGGTAAAGGAAGAGTTAGGGGCGAAGACAAAGTGGTTACAACTGAATGAGTCAGTTGTAAAACTACCCAAACTAACCAAAAAGGCGTGTTTTTATGTTTAAATGTCGAGAGACCTATTCGAGACTATGGAGAAGGAAAACTCGCGAATGATCCGTGAGTTTCCATAAGAGAAATCCGCGAATACAAGCATCCGCGACTTGTAATACACGAGACTCGCGTATGATTCACAACTTGTCTATAAGGAGAGTCGCGTATACACGAAAAAACACATTTTTAAGGTATTTTTGGGCATTTTCAGACTTTGGTGTCTTCTAGAAAGTTTTAGCTAACGGAAATACCTTTCCAACGGTGTAGAGATGAGGTCAAACAGAGTTACAAAACTCAAGATATAGGTCCTCCAAGTTAGGTGTTTTTTCAGTGACTTTCATGAAGTGTCGTCATGGAAGTGTCGACATGCGACGAAATCATGGGAACGCGGTCATAGGCAGAGATGTGTCATTTTGAGCTATAACAGCAAGGACAAGTCTCTCTCTTTGCAGCTGGCCGAGGGTTTTTTGTGTTCCTGTTCTCAAATAAAGCAGAAATAGATCTAGTCTTTCGTTCGGGCCCTTTCTTCATGGACTCGAGAGGTCTATTCTTAGCCCCATGGTCCCTGGGGTTTAACCCAAAAGCAGAGATCACTGCTGCTCCAGTCTGGGTAAGACTCCCTAACCTCCCTCTTCATATTTGGGGGAAAAGCACTCTGATTGACATTGGTAATAAGCTAGGCCGCTATCTAGATACTGCAGAACCAAAAGGGGGTCAGTTCAGATGTACCCGTATCTGCGTAGAGGTTGATCTAGAGAAAGGGCTCCTGGAGGCCCTAAAACTCACATTAGGAGAATGGAGCCACATTCGAGAATTGGATTATGAGCAGATCCCTTTTAAATGCAACTTCTATCATGTATACGACCACTTCGCTAAAAGCTGCCCCAAGCTTGCAGGACCACAGAAACCAGCAAATCTCCTAGCTTCCACAGATACAAAGTTTCAGACGGTCTCTAATCGACGTCGTCCTCCCCGATAAAAGGAGCCTCAAGCGTCTCAGCACAAGGTTTCTCAACAAGATCATTCTTCTCTTGCAGATACTCCACGGCCGGAAAACAAAAATAGTTTTGAAGTTCTCCAGGAAGATGAAGCACAAGAACCTGAAGTTGCAGATGTCCCAGAGCAGGGCATCCCTGGTCCCATCAGCTCCTCAGAGGCAGCTGAACAAGTTTCTACAAATCCTGCTTTTCCAGGTTCTAAGAAAGATCCCATTGTCTTGGTTCATGAGACCCCAACCCAGGCAGGACTGGCATCCTTTGTCCCTTCGACAGAGGGAACCTCTGAATCTGAAGACTTTTCAGCTCCTTCTCCTCCTCTCACCAGAGGGCAAAAGACAAATAAAGAATGTAGAGAAAAGGAAGCAACCTCAAACATTAGCGCATGCTCTCAGAAGAAATTGGATCCTTTCATTAAGGGGCATTCCTCTCCGCCTATTTAATGTTTTGTTTATGTATTCTTCTCTGCTCACAATTCGTGAGAGTCTACTCTTGCAAGCAGTCTTTTTCTCGAAACCGCATCAGTAGCATTTGGGATTCTCTTCTCAAAGCACTTTTAAGAAGGTTGACTGTTATTATATGGTCATCAGCCTTCTTTTTCTGAATTCCTCTTTGTACGCCTGGCTGGGCTACAACCATTTTTAATCAATCAAAATTTCTCAGTTTCTGTTAAAAAAAATATACGAGGCTATGATTATATATAAACCTTTTTTAATTGGTGTAACAGAAGTATAGGTATTTGAAAATAACCAAAATTAATTCCAAATAAGTTTTTTCAATGTATTTTTAAAATGTGTGTAGCGTTAGAGGAGCATATGGCCAACAACAAAACCAAATATCACTTCATTAATCCAAAGCATTGCCTGAAAAGTACGTGGAAGAGAACCGAGACCCCTTCCTTTCATATCTCAACCACACACATTGACTAACTAGATCATATATATAATCTAGTGAACTGTAATGCAATTACTTAGAATTGTTCCCTTAGAGATATCCAGTTCCAACATAACGTTAACTATCTTGTTCTCCATACCATACAACATCTTCTTTTCCAACCGAATGAATATACCTAGAGTATTGGAAAGTATTTCAAAAACTATGGGTTCAGATTTCAATAGGGAAACCTGGAAGAACAAGCCATAGGTGACACCGAGTCATCTTCTCCATTTTCTGGGTCGAACGAGGATTTCCAATGTTTCAGAACCATTAATCTCTCCTTAATCAAATAGATACCATTCAAAACCTTCAGGATGTGCTCTTCATCAGGGAAAATAAAACATATCTAGCCATTGATCAACATATTTATCTTGGGTGCATAGACAAACTCAAGAGGCCAATGCTTATTAACCCAATCCACTAGTTCAGGTCTAGAAACCCTAGCAAACTCTACATTCCCAACCACCACCCAACGAATTAGAATACCAACCTTATCCATGTTAACATCACTCCCCAAAATGAAGCGTTTCAACCCCTCCCAATCCTTGTAATTCTTCACCTGAATCCGAGACCTAGCCCTAGAACCAGTCAGACAACGGTCATTACGTTTCTCCAAAAAATCAAGAAAATCCCTAGACAACCCTTTTTCACCCTCCGAAAGAAGACAAATCATCCCCTGGAATAACTCAACTCTACATCAAGACCTCGATCCTTTGCAACGTGAAACAAAAAATGGCCATCAAAAAAGGGAGAACAAGACGTCCCTTGGTGACTATTGAGTGAAATCCTCCTTACCAGATCCATCGGTATGGACTGGTAGAAAAGGTAACCACCATGCTTCACCACTAATTGCCAAAGATAAATGACCCATGCCCAGAAAAGGACACCACATCCACTAGAACAACAACTAAAAAAGCATAAACCCCAAAAATAAGTAAAAGCATCCAAACAAAGAAAGAGACATGACTAGAGGCAAAATGAGTAAAGAAATTTTTTATGCAAACCCTAAGCCAAAAAAATACTAAAATCTTGCATTAAAAAGTCAAATAAAAGTTCCCACTTTTTTTTCTCTTGGTTGGTATTAAGTCAATCAAAAAAATCAACTTAATTCAAGTCTACTGCAAAAAAAAATAACATTATTTAATTAGAATGATGCAAGAAAAAACTTCCCCAAAAAAGTTTTACAGACCACCCCATCCATTAAGATTTCCCAATTTCCCAAACTTCATGTACATGACTACCTTAAGGATGCTTTGTATAATCCTTTTGGCCTAAGAATTTTGCTTTATGTGCGTAAGACACTCTCTCTCACACATATACAAAAACTTCACCCCTTCAAATGCAAATTAAAAATGGAAAAATTAAAATTGTATTTTCAAATAAAAAATTATGTAAATAAACTTCTATGAAAAACCTTCAAAAACAATACTATAATTGTTTTTACCATAACCAATTTATCATGTTGTATTTATATCTTTAATAACATATACTAAATCTAATTTCAATAAAAGATTATATAAGTCTCACTTCCATTCCCAAAGACAATAAATTTAGGGGCTCGTTTTGAATAAAATGTTTACTAAAAACAATTTTTGCAAATTATAATTTTTTATTTTAATTGTAAATCCAAAAATAAAATTGTATAGAGTAAAAGATGGTATTTTTTCATTAAAAAAAACCATTTTAATGTTATTTTGAAGGAATAAGGGAAAGTTCACATACACACAAGAAATATCAACAAATTTTTTCACACCCGTGGATGGTAAGTCAAGCAAAGCGTCAGCTAGACATCCAAGTCAAAACATGTCTCAACAAAATTAAAACTTGGGTGGACAAAATGAAATCCATCTACCCCATCAATGAACCACCATATCCTGTGTATATATGTTATATATATACACACACATATTCTCAACATAAGAAGATGGATGGTAGGAGTATATATATATATATTATTAAAAAAATAAAAAATATATATGAAGTGGTAGAAGATTAGAATATTATATTAAGCATAAAATTTAAAAATTGGTGGGCTTATACTCACATTCACAAGTTCTTAAATTTAGCAGTCAAGCAAGCTTTCTTAGGTAGAAAGTCTCATTGTTCCTATTTTTAAAAGTGGAGATAAAAACAATCCATCTAATTATATAGCCATTATGATTATTTCTCTTTTAGCCAAATTATATGAAATTATTATGGAAAAGAAGATCAACATATATGCCTATAAATGCACGAAAAAAGAGATAAAGGCCATCCAGGATTTCAAAGCTATCATTCAAGTGTGGGTTGTCACAATAATAAAACTAATCTTCTTTGTTTCTTTGTTGACATAGAAATGCATTTGATATAATGCCCATAAGTAACCTTTGAAATAGATTGGAAGAGCTAAAAGTCCCTTTCAAATTGAGAGTTATTGTGATGAGGGGTGCATCCACAGAGGTGGGTTACAAATTTTGGCAAGGCGATTTCGGAAAAAACGAAAAATCATACTCGCTCGAGCTTTAATTAAACCCTCGATCGAGGTCTTAACACCTCGATCGAGGGTTTAATAAAAGATCGATCGAGGGTTTGTCGGAACCTCGATCGAGCTTTTGATAAACCCTTGATCGAGAGTTTAGAAGTCGATCAAGGGTTAAAAAAATAGCTCGATCGAGGGTTAAAATGGACCTTGATCGAGCATTTTTAATATTCTATAAATAGGAAACAAACCCATAATTTAATTCACTTCGTTTGTTGGATAGAAAATTGTCATATATATTCATTTGTCGATATGGGTTGTAGAGTAATTGGGTTATAGATGTGATTGATCACATGTATGACTATAATCAATCACATCTATAACACCAATTACTTTACAACTAATATCTATTCATAAAATCTATAGGAAGTGGCAGTAGTAATTCGGTTACTCGTTTTTTCTTCAAGGTATGTATTATTACCCACAAGTATATCATTCTTCTAGTCGAAATCATGTTTTATTAAATTTTATTATCATATAATTCTATGTTTTAGAGACCTTGATCGAACCGATACCTTGATCTTGACATTGTATTTCCATATGCATTGAATGTAAAGTTTCATTTAATGAAGTCTTCCAAAATATGCTTGGACATCTTGTATTTTGAATCCCCATTTGAGTTCATGTCATTGAACATTTTCAATTCTTGTCAAAATGAGAATTAATATCATGTTCAGTTTCCATACTTTTTGTTTTTCGGATCTCACAGTCGTCATAACACCTTTTTATTTATTTATTTTCTTCCACTCTTAGCATTATGAAACACCAAAACAATTGGTCATGTGTTATTGATGTAAATTCTAATGTCATTCAATAATTTACTAGCAAAATTAACTGCAAATGTGTGGCACAATAACAATTTTGAAGAGTAAACAATGGAAATTGATATAACCCAAGGAAATGAGGTCATTTTTTTTTTATGCTCACATTTTCATTTCTCCAAAGGTACTAAAAATACTTTTCTCCTTCGTATATAATTTTTAATTTTAAAAAACTACAATTATGTGATATGACTCTGAATGTAACACTAATTTTTATCTTAATGTTCTATTCTGCCATGGGCTGTGGGATTTAAATATATGTCCCGAAGATCTATACCATAGGTAGATCGTAGTCCTGAGAATCCAAATCGAGTGGACACAACTCGCCTAAGTTCAACTCATCAACTGAATTGCATGCATCATTGCTCTCATTGGTTCAATGCAAAAACAATACTATGACAATGATGCATGCAATTCAGTTGATGAGTTGAACTTAGATGAGTTGTGTCCACTCGACCTGGATTCTCAGGACTATGATTTACCTATGGTATAGAACCTCGGGTTAAATATTTAAAGCTCAGAGCCCATGGCAGAATAGAACATGATGATTCAGATAAAAATTAGTGTAAATTCAAAGTCATATCACATAATTGTAGTTTTTTAAAATTGAAAATTATATACGAAGGAGCAAAGTATTTTTAGTATTTAAAACATTTCACTACATTTTTGTACTACATTGTATACACATTGGATATATTGCTGATAGGAATCAAATGATGTTGAAATTCCTTACCAACCACTGATGACATAAACAAGCTAGATGTTGAATTCTAATGAAAACACACCATGATACTACTTGAATATAAGCATTTAAAAAAATTAAATGCAAGTAGTTCACAAACTCTAAAATTATTGTTAAAGCCCCAAAAAGAATCCTTGGCATCACCATCAAGGTTTCACAACTATTGGTTAAAGTTTTGAGTTATCATGCTAGGATGCATTGAAGGGCTTATCTACGTCATGATCATTTTTCTACAAACGATAGTTTGTCTACTTGGTCACTGCACACAATATTCATAATCAATGTCATCTGTAGTGTTGTTTAAGTCCATATCTCTTTTCAACATAGAGTTCAATGTTTTTGTTAATATCTTTGGTCCAAAAAAATTTTAAACTTCATTAAATTTAGTTATAAGGAGGGTCACAAGGTCGCATATATGGGGCGCAACATATTATTATCACTACGAAAAAACCTTTTTTTTATGAGTTGAGCGAGTTGGCATGTCATGTTTATTTCACGAGTCTTATCCATTTGCTATATTCTTAATGTACTCGTGTTTAGATGAAACAGATTGGTAATAGGTTATAATTGTCAATTATGTTTTGGTACATATTTATCTATACAATGAGAGAATTCTAATTATATGTTCTAGGTGAACTATGGAAAGAGTTTTCTTGTTACCTAAACTTTGATGCCTCTTTCATAGTTTCAAAAAACTAAATCTAAAAAACAAAGGATAACTTTCCTTTTTACTAGTATATTTCACTATGGTTATAAGTATTATATTTTTTCTCCTTCAATTCTTCTTCTTATGCATTTATATTCTTATCATTTATTCGGATATGAAAAATTAAAAAAATTAAATTCTTTATATTTATTACAATGTTGAGAATAAGTATCCTTCTTCTTCTTCTTTTTTATTTTATATTTCATTTTTTTTTCACTTATGTTTTTTTTTTAATTTTTACATTTACAATCTTTAAAAAATTATAATTTCCCATTTTCCCTTTATTCTTTTGTAATTTTTCTTTTAAATTCTCTTGGATGAGTCCTTGAAACCCATTTCTAAAATGTCCTGCATGAACATAATATATATATATATATATATATATATATATATATATATAAGCTAAAGCTTATATCCTGAAAAAATATGTTAGTATATTGGTAGTCATGTACAAATCTTTTTTTTCAAGTGTTTAAGAGTAGCTCGATCGAGGGTTTATCAAACCCTCGATCGAGCTTAATACCTCAATCGAGGGCTTGAAAAACAGAGATTTAGCCCTCTTTCAAGAAAATTAATGTTTCTTTGTGTCTTCTAGGGGTGTAAACCTTGCCATTCATGGCACACAACTGAGCGGAGTTCATACCGATAGATTCGTCACTGAATCCTCTATCCATTGAGATATCATGCATGCGTTTTGGCATTCATATGTTTTTTTTAATTAGTTCTAGAACTTACACTTAGAAAACCAGACAACAACTTCGAAGCAGCTCAAAGAAAAATACGCAGGGTAAAATATACACATCCAAAAATTTCGTAAAAATGCACAGCCCACACATCGACGTGTCCTCTTCAAAAGGGTGTCTTTGGTTTTTCGATTTTTGACATTAGTGAAAAAAAAGATGGGATGGACACATGTGTATAAAATGATGTTGAAATCAGATGTGGTGACTTTCGAAAAATAATAAATAATTGTATATTGCAAAATAAATTAACAAAAAAATATGCAGACCACAGTGCATTATGTGTAGATCATGCTCATATATATTTTTTAAATTATTAATATAAGATTGAATTATTGGGGTTGGACACGAGCCAATTATTAACTTCTTCAAATTTTTAAGGTCACACAGTTCATTAAAAGCAAAATTTCACACATTAAATGACATCGGAATATTTAAAAATAAATATCATTGGGAAGCCATAATATTCTACAATTTGTTTTTTAACTGCAAGTCGAAATTCACATGGCATATATGCGTTTCGAGGGCTTCTATCTAGCACATGAGTAAAAAAATCAGGTTTTCATCGCCAAATTTGGCCAAAAAGTGTTACCCACCTTCATGGAATCATCATAAGGTTGTATGAGAAGGTTATTGCCAATTTTAGGAACTTTTAGGGTTGATTAGAAGAAATTAACTGTAATATAGGAGTCAAGCAAGGTTGTCCCATATCACCTACCCTTTTTGGTATTTACATTGATAAGCTAAAGAGTTGTTTGGAAGAGACAGGTTGTGTTGGCACATCTTTGGCTGGTATAGTCACCATCCTTCTTCTCCATGCTAATTATATTGTTCTTATGGCGAGAAGTCCCTATGATCTCAGCAAGCAACTAAGTCTTCTCAAGGATTTTTTCTCTAGTATGAGTATGGTCACTAACACTAATAAAACAAAGGTTATGATAATCAAATCCCAAAAAATCACTTATGGTAATTTCATGTATGAAAACAACAACATGGAGGAAGTGCCTTAATATAAATATCTCAAAATTGATTTTCATCATAAGCTTGACTAGAACTACAACATTGAGAAAATAATTAATGGAGGATGGAAAGCTTATTATGGACTTGAAAATAGTTGTAAATCCACAGACCTCTAGCTTTGGGATAGGAAGAAAATCCTCTTTGCGACTCTCGTCACTCCTATTATCTTATATGGTTGTGAAGTTTGGGGCTACAACATATCTAGAGAATATTTGAGAAGGGTAGAGCAAATCCAAAAGCGCTTTATAACATATAATCTTAAAATTAAAGATAATACATTCTATCTTACCCTCCTCATAAAAACGAGACTCTCCTTGATTGAGTGCATGGCTATGACTAGGTACATAATGTACAAGAACAAGATAAACAACATGCTAAGACAAGAGGCTTCGTAAAATTTATTCATACTCTAGTCTAAACCACCCACGACTTAAGCGAGGTAGGCATAAATATGTCAAGTCTTGGCTAAACCATTGGGGAACCAAGCAAGAGATCACTCTGCAAAATAACCATAATATTAAAAGTATTATTCAACCAAATTTAAGAAAAAGATGTGGTGCGATAAAGAGTTAGAGGATAAGAGAAAATTAAGGTATTATTATAAGGAGGTGGTCAATCCTAATTTAGAAGATAAAAAATATCTTTATATTTTAACTAGCGTAAAGAATAAAATCAACATTGCTAAAATAAGAACAAACTTTCATGACCTCCTTAGTAGAACAAGGCACTCGACAATTTCTAAAACACCATGAGATGAAAGAATCTATCATTTTTTCTTTACACAGAGAAGGTTGTAGACAAAAAACACTTTCTCATAGAATGTCCTGCATAAACCCACATTAAAGCACAATTTCAAAACATCCTTCTTACTCATCATAACTATGATGATTTAGGAATGCTTCTCTTAAATCGTTTTGAGCATAGAGATAAAATTCTAAAGAAATTCTCTTATATATATAGTAGTTGTATATATATATATAATAGTTATTAATGTCCATACCCATTTTGATCTATCATACCTTAAAAATGAAAACAGTCACTTGGTTTTCTTTATAATGTTATTTTTATGTTCAAAAACTTCAATAAAAACATTCTTTATATTTTTTTTCCTGGCGAAAAAAGCAGTTCCTTGTTATTCGATTAAATCAAAGGTAACCTAGTACATCATCAAGCAATACATCAAGTCCCCAGTGTAACTAGTAGTGCTTCAACAACTAATACATAATGTAACTATTCTCACACAAGAAACCAAACTATCAATACTTGGGCATCAAATACAAGTATGTGTGTGTGAGAGAGACAGAGTTTAGAATTTTATTTTAATGTTTAAAGAGCTTTAAGAGAAGCATTATATATATATATATGGCAGTTTCACAATCTTTATTATAATACTAATCTCTTTAATCTCCTAACTTGTCAAAACTATGATGACTTTATAGCTTCTTGATAAGTTTTTTAAAACTAGGAATACAATTTTATAACAAACCAAGTAATTTCCTTTTTTCTTCATTAAAATCTAATAATGAAAAATTAAAATATGTTTATATATAAGTAATAAATAATGAATATATAATATATAATACATATATAAATGTATATTTACATTTAAAAAATATTTATAAAAATACTTTAAAATATATATATGAATAATAAAAATATGTATGTGTACCTTGAAAATAAAATCGAAAATAAAATTATATATATATATATATCACCTCCGTAGATGTAATGTCAAAATTATGATTAAGAACCTATGGTTCTTTGTTTATCCTTACCTCACACCGCCATGCAAGTGAAAGATGTAACTTCACTAATTGGTATGTGACACGTTTAAGTGAGCGATTAGAGGCCACATCATAATAGCATGGCATGAAATATGTGGATGGACCACCTTTTCTGGTCGGTGACAGTTCACTAACTCGCCAGACACAATTTATTATTTTATTGAATTGAGTTCAGTTCATTGTCCATGGAGAGTTGCCACGTAACCAGATTTGGGCAAGTTGTTCAGTTAAATTATCCACAGCAACAGGAGTCGGAAAACTTGTTCAGTTGAATCACAGTCGTACATGTGGAAATGCTGTTACAAATCCCAGATTGACGTGATTGTCTACGTGTCGAAAGAAGAAGGTAATTTCACAGTTGTTACCGGTTGATTATCGACGCACGTACCTATCAGGCAATCGCCCAGGGCCCAGGCCTCCCTTCTTAAACGCCGAGGCAGAGGCAGAGGCAGAGGCATATACTATCATCAAACTACTACGGAGAAGATCTCGATCCCGATCTGAAACAACGAACGAGGAATTGAATAAATTTCAATTGGACGCTCGCTTTCCTCACTCACAGAATTCAATTCAATTCGGACAACATCAATTTATCCAGCGGGCCACCAATATCAGGTTGCCAGATCCAATCCCCGGCGCGCAAAATAAATCGAAGAGGGCAAATGAGCTCTGTAGATCGAGCAGAGGCTCCATGTGGGTGTGAAAGGAAATCATCAATCGAAACGGAGCCGCGGACGCTCTACGAGGTTGAGCTCCAAGAAGCCAGGGTCGGTTCAACTTTCTTCCTTCGCATATATATGATCCATTCCTTCGTTCCTTTCTTTCTTTTCCATTTATTAATTTGTATAATTCTCCAGTGCAGGAGGAAGCCATTGATATTTTGAATAACAACGAACCAGAGGAAGCTCTCAGCATTTTCTCGCAGGTATGCCTAATAAGCCCCCATCTATCGATATGTCGGTTGTTTCCTTAAGAAATGCACTAATATATGAAGAATATGTGTATGAGATCATAGAGAGGAACTGTTTCCACGCATGGATCCAGGTGTCCCCTTTCTCTATTTGCAGTGGAGGATGAGATGCAGCAGGGGGGTTTGAGAGATGAGCAAAACCATGTAAGGAGCCTCCTCATCATGGAAAAAGAAGATGGCCATCAGCAGTACTCTGAGCATAACAATAAGCAGGAGGAGAATTTTGTGATTAATAATTCTGAGCTGGATGTGGGACAGAATGATCAGCCTCCCTCTACTGAAAGGAGGGTCACCATGGAAGCGGCCTCTGCTCCAGTTTGAAGGACTAGTGGAATGGAATTGACTTGAATGAATCAGTATCACTCATATGCTTCATTCATCTTCAATGTTTTCTGTTATGCTGCTGCAGCAGCATATGTTTAGTGTGTGTAGGATATCACATTTATAGTACTTTCAACCTTGCCATCTGTAACAATGGAGTGGAGTCCCTAAGTTTAGGAAAAGCCTAAGCCTACTTTGATGGGTATCTTCACTTCTGCTAATGATGTGAATGTGACATGGATCAAGTCTTTCAATAGTTTCCAAGTCTACGATGAATCAAATCTTTCAATAGTTTCCAAGGCTCTACTAAGTACAATACTGATGATAATTTAGTGTGTTATAAAAGAATAAATTTTTTGTTAATTCGCAAAATCACTCTCACTCTCAAGATTGTGATGTGAAGTTCCATTGCCGAGTCACAAATACTAGGTATTTACTCTCAAGAACATGCTAAAGTTCCATTGCTATACAAGTTTAAGGGCACATAATGCCAAATCATGTAAGGATAGAACAGCATCGTCAAAGAAGAACACAAGTTTAAGGGCACATAATGCCAAATCATGTAAGGATAGAACAACATCGTCAAAGAAAAACATATTTCTTTAGGACGTTAGAGACATCTAAGCTGGTGTGTTTTTTTGGACTTGTAATGGATAGTGTACATGTCGTTCGAATTTAAATTCTTTGATGTTGAAAATGTTAGGTGCTCAATTTAGGGTCTTTTCCCTAAATAAGGATTCAAAATGGCATAAAAGTGAACAGGTTTAGATGTTAATGGATAGTGTACATGTCGTTCGAATTCAAGTTCATTGATGTTGAAAATGTTAGGTGAGCACATTTATGTTTTTTTCCCTAAATAAGGATTCTAGGGAAGGGAAGGATTCAAAATGGCATAAGAGTGAACAAGTTATGAGAGTTTTAACCTTCCATGTTACACTGATAGTGTATGGATCTTATAGTGTAGGGAAGGGAAGGATTCAAAATGGCATAAGAGTGAACAAGTTATGAGAGTTTTAACCTTCCATGTTACACCGATAGTGTATGGATCTTATAGTGTAGGGAAGGGAAGGATTCAAAATGGCATAAGAGTGAACAAGTTATGAGAGTTTTAACCTTCCATGTTACACCAATAGTGTATGGATCTTTTGAAACAAAGTTATGGGTGAATATTATGTTTTTAAGTAGATTCTTGTTATATTCATCATAGCACCATGTGGAGGCTACATCATGTACTTTAATCATACGTGTAAACTTTAAGACTGAATATTATGCCTTTAAGTTGATTGTTGTTATATCTATCATAATAACATGTAGACGTTACCTTATGCATTTTAATCATACATGTAGATCTAGCAAGGAGAGAGAGGGATTTTGTTTCTATCGCAATTAGTGTTGAAAATGCAGTTATATTATGTTCAAAAAACAAGTCATTTGAAATTGGGAATCTCTTTCAACAATCTAGATGTGGGCATCAAGTATTTTGGTCAACGACATCTAGATGCTTTTCAATCCCAAGACCATTGATCTGGGTATTATGTACAAAAACAATGTATAGGTGTTGTTGCGTCAAGAGGCACTCTACAGCCCAGTATGAGAGAGATCTTGAAAAGTTTGTCATGAGAAATTTCTTGTAACGTTTTTCCATGTTATGTCCGCCAAAAATAATATTGCAAGTATGGGAAGTATTTGTTACTAACAAAATAATAAAAAATAAAAAATTTAATTATCCTCCAAAATAAATGTCGGCCACAAAAACAACATAATATGGGGGAGATGTTGTAATGTTCCTACCTAACAAAACATAATATGGGGGAGATGTTGTAATGTTCCTACCTAACAAAATAATAAAAATGTTCCTGCCTAACAAAAAAATAAAAAATAAAAAAAATTAATTATCCGCCAAAAAAAATGTCGGTGAGAAAAACAACACAATATGGGGAGATGTTGTAATGTTCCTACCTAACAAAATAATAAAAAATAAATAAATTGAATTATCCTTAAAAAAAATGTTGGCCTTGCACATGGTTTTGCAAGGCCTCCTAAACAACCCATGGTTTTATTGCCATGGTTTAGGAGGGCCTTGCAAATGGTTTTAAAAACATGTGCAAGGCCTCCTAAACAACCCATGGTTTTATTGTACATGGCTTAGGAGGGCCTTGCAAATGGTTTTAACACCATGTGCAAGGCCTCCTGAACAACCCGGGTTTTACGAGGGCCTTGCACATGGTTTTAAAACCATGTATGGGGAGATGTTGTAATGTTTGTTCCTAACAAATAAAATAATAATAAAAAATATTTAATCTCGGCCATAAATAATATTAAATATTAATAATAAAAATAGTATATGTCCACCTTAAATAAAAAGAGGCGTCTTTTGGTTTGAATCAAATAAAATAGAACACACCAAAGTTGATAGCTCCTTGAGTGCAATACTTAAGAAGAGGTTTGCACCTCGAGATATTTGATCCCTCTCAGTGCTTGATAGAGCCTAGGATTTGGATCTATGTTGGTGTACAAAAATAATGCATGGACTAAAGGAATCAAATAGAGCGTGGCTCAAATGGATATGAAAACTTGTTTGTATTAGTGCTACAAAAACTATGCATGAATTCAAGGAATCAAATAGAGAGTTAGCTCAAATGGAGATGAAAAGTAGAGAGTGGCTCAAATGGAAACGAAAATCTTGTTTGTATGAGTGCAAAGGGAGATGAACATGATCACCGTCTACCATAATGAATAAGAGATAACAAAACTCTTTCATATGATGATACAATTTAAGAAGAAAAGCATGGATGCTTTTTTTTTACTTTGGTTCACAAACCAAATTCACAGTAGAGGAATTGGTAAGAAAGTGTGGATTGGAAGTACATGAAAAAGGATATAGAGTTGTGTTTTATCAACAATGCAAGATTGAATTTTTTAGATGAAGTGGAGGTAGATGAAGCAATGAGTTGTGTTTTATCAACAATGCAAGATTGAATTTTTTAGATGAAGTGGAGGTAGATGAAGCAATGTATGTGGTACTGTAGTGTTGGGAATCTCCTACATGTACATGATGGATGCTATCTTTATGAATAGAACCAAAGGTAAAATTAAAGATATATGTGGTATAGACTGCTTAATTAACTAAGTAAGAAATGTGTTTTTCTTACTAAGATAGAATTACAAAGGAGATGAATTAGCTGAAGTAAAATGCATCCCTAGAATCTTTTGCAAGCTTAGAGATAAGTGTTCCAAAAACCTAAAGCACTACTAGCTAAGAAGAAAGTAGAGAAAAAAATACATCAATTCTTATTTCTCTACTCTATTACCAAACAAGCAAGTGTATATTAGAAGTAGATGGAATGAAGAAGCACTTGTAGAACTTGTTAATGCAAGGTATCAAAAGACCAAGTACTTCATCTTATGGGTCACCTATTATCACATTGCACAAAATCAAATGGAACTTAAAATATATGTATCCCCTATAAAACCCTCAACAAAATTACCTTAAAATTCAATACCCATTTCCTATGGCCAACAACTTTGTTAAGCCATCCTCACCATGCAAATTACTTTACCAAATAGATCATCTTCACCATGCAAATTACTTTACCAAATAGATCTCAAATCGAGAGGCCAGTAGGTTTAAGTCAAAGAAGAAGATGTTGGGATACCTTCTTTAAGACAAGGAGAGGTCCATATGAATGGTTGGTAATTTAGTTTAGTTTATGTCATAATCACCAAATGTTATGTCACTAATGAATGTAGTATTGCATCCTTGTTGAGATTTATTCGTAATAGTGTACTTAAAATGAAATATTTTTTTAGTAATAGTGTACTTAGAATGAAATATTTTTTTTTAGCTTTATGTCGAAAGAGCTACAGGCTATCTACAAGAAGCTAAGGAATCATAACTTGCTCTAAACATTAAGAAATATGAGTTTGCCGAGCCATCCTGATTCTTGCCGAGCCATCCTGATTCCTTAGTGTACCTACGTATGGTATGTGATTAGAAAAGGTGAACTTAGAGTAATCTTACAAAGATGAAAGCCATCTTCAAATGGAACACCCCTAAGGGAGCAACCAATACCTTTGGAAATTCATAACATCATTTTGAAGGGTCCTTCGGCATTTTGGTATTTTCAGTAGCCTATTAGAAAAATTTAATAAAAAAACACAGGATCCTTCATGTATACTGTGTATTTGTTTACCTTTAGTGATATATTCTTGCAGAAAGATACGCGAAAGAAAATTGCATGCTATAGTTTCTACAGGTAACAGAACTGCAATTCAGATTATTAAAAAAGAGCAGCTGATGTCTGAATTTTGAACTTCGGAATAAAATAGTCTGCTGTCAGTACTTCACAAAAATAAACTAAGGAACCAAGAGTGACGACTTAGATGATATTTATTTCGAATAATCCTCATAAGGTAAAAGCTCTTACGCTCATGTAGGTGTTCTCTGACAAGTAATTCAAAGCCTGGCAATGCAGAATATACAGAAATGATTGGTGTTAGCACACCATCTTCAATAACCATACAAGTTCCCAGCAAAGCCACAACTAGCAATGCAGACTGCAGATTCCTTTTCTTGAGAACTTTTTCCACGGTTGCATTCTTTGGTGCGAAGATCACGAACCTTTTATTTGCCACAAGATCACGTATATATGTCCTCTCTAGAATTCCAACAATCTAAATCCCGGAACATACCAGTTCCCTTCGCAAGTGGGGCATACACAGGGTTTAGTGACAACGAAATCATATAGCGGTGACCACTCTATATTTGCATTTACTCGGCATAGTTTGCACTCCATGAATCCTCTGCCCTTGCAGACTGCACAAGGGGGTGCTGTATTTTTTCTTTTAGATTTTGTAACAGCTCTGAGGCCCTGGATAGCAATGGAAGAGGCGAAAGACAAAGCCAAGAGTTTGCCGACCACCACACCTCCAGTAACCACCATCAAACGAAATGGAATTCCTCTCATTCTCTATGATGAGAAAGAACTCTATTCAATTGTTGATAGGTGTTTGCAAACAAAACTATTACATTAAAAAATTGGAGCCTGAAACCAATGGCTTTTGTGATTCTGGTTGGACAGGAAGATAGACAATAGGAGATCTACAACAGGCTACTGCATAGTTTGGGGGATGGAACAGTTTCATGAACACAGAAAATGGAAACCAGTTGTTGCTCTATCAGATGCAGAATCAAAATATATGCCTATGATGACATTCAAGGTTCAGTAGAGTAGAGAGAACATTTATAAGGATAGTAGAAATATCACAAAAACTTTAGAGACATAGTGGAAATTTTGGTGCATTCAACACAATTAATGTAAATTCTACTCATAACGGTACAAGACTATTCAAGAAATGAGAAGGCACTAAGATTGAGTATTAAGTAGCCCACTGAGACATAAAGCCATTGAGACAGATTTTTCACCTAACCATAGGTATTCTGTTGTAGATGCCACCCTCTAGTTAGGTTATGATACCACTATGGCTAAGAAAAATAAAATCATAGGTATTCTGTTGTAGATACCACCCACTAGCCAGGTTATAATACCACCATGACTAAAAAAAATAAAGCAGTTTTATGTAGGCAGCCTTTTCATCTCAAAAACAAGGAAAAGATCACCAAGTATTCCAATGCTATGGTTTTGAATTGGACCATCTATTTGGCACCCACAATATCTATCCCACACAATATAAGGTGAATTCTTCATTTTCTCCTTTTCCCACTAATGCTCTCAGTGTGGACATAGAAAGGCCCAAGTTGTTGTCCATTAACTTTGAGTAGATTTTTTTCTCAGTTCTTGGCTCCTCCCAAGCTTCTAATAGCTTCATTTCATGGTTGTTATGTTCCTTAATATGGTAGCCTCTTTTTCCAAGGTTGAACTTCTTTTTTCTCTCCTTTACACCTCTCCAAAACTAGGTACCTTCAAAGAAACTAGGTCCATTCTTTTCTTTGCATGCATGAAGGATGGCAAGGAGAGTCTTAATCCAATTCTTCTTTGTTTCAATAATGTAGGGGAGACAAATTTCCTTGAATGTAGGAGGTGATTGCCTCCATAAATCCATTAATTTTTTTCAATTTGTACTATAGGTTAGGGTCAAAGTGAATATTATACCAATAGTTAAAGGATATGATAACTGTAAGGTGGTTAGACATGTCTATATTCCTTTAGACCGTCTCACTTCCCCCCCCCCTTTGGTATCATATCCCCTTTAGGCTTGCATGATCAACTAGTCTTGATTATTTTATTAAATGCAAATATTCACAATCACTATGGTATACAGATTTCATGGTGTATTAAAACATACAAAAAAAACATTTATACAAAATATCTAAGTATAATTAAGATCAAGTTCTCATCGTCCAAGGGATTGAAACATAACATTATATTTTCCGGATTTCATGGTGTATTAAAACATTAAAAAAAAACGTTTATACAAAATATCCAAGTATAATTAAGATCAAGTTCTCATCGTCCAAGGGATTGAAACATAACATTATATTTTCCTTTTTGTTAGATAGATCATGATATTTATTTTGTAATAGTTGTAGAATTTTGAAGACAAAATGTTTATAGAATTTTGACTTTATTATGAGTGGGTACCATATATGAATGAGACAATTTTCCATATTGATGTTCTCTTCCTAAGTATCCATGGTAGTTTGTCATGTACAAACAACAATGCATAAACTATATAAGAATTAAATATGAAATAAAATTCATTTCCTCAAATAATGATCAAACCTAATAATCCATATTGTTGTTAATAATTAACCCCTAACCATATATGTGTTAACCATGCCATGACTTGAAACAAGACTTGTGACATCTTCCAAAAATTAGGTACAAGAGATCATAAATATCATTGTCAAATGCTAGAATACAATTGTATTTCTAACTATTTATCTCTTGATGATTAAGACAAATGATTCTTTCTCCATGTCTCTTGATGATTAAACCAACTGATTCTTTCTCCAAGTATTCATGGTAGAAAAGGAAGCAACTTTAAGAAAACGATTCTTTCTCGAAGAATTCATAGTAGAAAAGGAAGCAACTTTAAGAAAAGATATCACAAACTCCTGTTATAATTTAAAAATGTATGATAGAGAAATATTAAATTTATGGTTAAAAAGATTGTCTAAAAATTGTCTAATAGAAAAATATTAAATTTATGGTTAAAAAGATGATGTATGTAATTACATTTTTAAGTAAAAAAAACACATTTCTTTAAATAAGAATAAAGTTGAGATATGATGTCTATATTTACCTTTTTATGTAAAAAAAACACATTTCTTTAAATAAAAATAAAAATAAAGTTATATACATTACAAAAGTCTAAACCCATATTTATAAGAATTTAACTAAAAATGTGATAACATAAAATTTAAAAATATAATATCTGTAACTACCTTTTCTTATACAAAATCATCTTTTCCTTAAACACGGATCAACTTCTTACAATCAAATTCCTTTAATACTATAACTAAAAATAAACCAAAACTCCATGACTTATCTTCTTTTATAATATTATATAAATTCATCAAAGGATGTGAAATGTCTTTGATATGACAACTTGAGATAGATCAGTTTATCTTTGCCACTTAAGATGAGTATTCATTAAAACATATCACCTATACAAATCTTCTTCGATAAAAATCACCTATATTCGAGTATGCAGGATTTGATTTGGGTGTAGACTTTAGAGTGTAATTGAAGTCAATAAGCATAATAAGAAACTCATATAAAGGTAAAAGGTAATAACAATTACATCAATATGTGTATTTATTTTAGATTTTGGGGTAGAAAAACATCTATGATTTTTCTATATTGTATGAGTATGAGACAAGTGTATTGTCCAGATTGACTCTATGGCAGTTGTTTCAAATTCAAAATAAACAATTATATATATAAAAAGAATATAAAAAATAATTGGTAATTGATGCATGGATAATTGGTAGTTGATGGGTGGATAAGTGGTAGTTTGTGACAGATAACTCCTTTAACAAAAAGAAGGCAAGAACAAGTTTCTGGTAACTTATTAGTGACACTTAACTTGTGACCTATCAATGTTCACCAGCCACAAGTTAAGTGGTTGTGTAAGTATAGAATTGAAAAAAACTTGGAAAAGTAGAAAGAGGACAAACATGTTGTCATATAAACACGAAGTTGCAAAAATGTTAAGTATGATTAATGAGAATGTGGTGGTTAATGAAGATGGATATGTATAACTTTAATAATAAATGAATGAAATATATATATATATATTACAAAGTTTGGATGGAAAAAAGTAATATAATGGACAAAGTTGTTTAGGCAAAAGAAAATTACTTATCAATACTAAAGGAGTAAGTCATATTAGTATTAAGTCATATGCAAATGTGAGATATATCTTGAACATGTATGTGTACAAAAGGTTTGAGACATGGTGGAGACATGTAATGAGATAATTGGTTCATAATACAAGGGTGTCTCCATCTCCCAAGTTCTCTCCAGCTATGTATGTATTTTTTTAAGAAGTGTAAGACTCACTAGTAGAGAACCACAAACTAGAAAGGTTGAGGAAGTGTAAGTAACTTCCTTCGAACTCCAACTAGACGTTTTAATTCTAACTAATTAAAATCCGTAGTCATCTCACTCAATGATCAGAGTTTTGGAGTGTATTATAGATATCACATGTGATATTTTACTTGAATGCTTTAAGATCCCAATTCTATCGAGAGAAGCAAGGTGTATTCTAAATCGTATGAGGGGTATGAGGGGGATGTGTAATGTTTATGTCTAACATCGGTATGTTTCATGGTATAAATTGACCCAATATTTTTTATTTTTTTGTTTTAAATAGTGATTGAGTATGAATGAGATGTGTGACATTTCTATTTATAAATAAAATCAATAATAAAGAAATCTATATTATATAATATAAAAAAATTAATAAATGAATACCAAGCATTCAAATTTTCTCTTGTATCCTTTATTGGAGGAGGTATGAGTCATTTGCAACTAACTCGTTTTTTTTGTTTATTTAGTCACATTTATAGAGAAAGAAAAAATGGCGTGGATGCTTGATCAAAAGTAGGGATTAAAATGGTTGTAAGTTAGTGGTTTCTACTAGAGGATAGATAGGGACAAGTTAAAGGAATATTACTGCCCACTCTTCCATGATATATTAACACATTAGATAATGTTGTTGGTTTTTCTATGAAGAAGTTGAAAGCTTCGATCTCTTATTGTTTTTTATTTCCTTTATACTAGTATGTTGTTAAGGAAAAATATCGTTTTGATCCTTCAAAAATTGGGTAACTAGATATGTGGAATATCAAGACTCTTGTTTAGGTATAGTGTGATGGATGGACTTTTAGCTCTTATTTTGAAAATTTTGAGAATTGTATTTCGATGATTTGGAGAAGATACATACTTCTTTTCAAGCATGTAAGCTTGGCTTATAGATACTTGTAATTATTTTGAAGCATATGAAAAGTGTAATTTTGTTTTGTTTAATAATTTTTTTAATAGAATTGGGTAGGATTTATATTATAAAATGCCCCCAATAGGGGGTTTGTTTAACCTTAGGTATGGTATAACCATCCCATTGTGAAGGCCATAAAGGCCCCTTTGATTCCAATGCAACCAAGGAGCAAGAAGCCAAACCAAAACAAATTTCTTCTCTAGGAAAACATACCATTTGAACTTACCTCTCATGTTGGACCTATTATCTCCATGAAAGAGCACGACTAATGAAAAAATAGAGTCTCAAACTCGGCCACCCATAGAACTACCTTCCATCGTAATCCAAATCCTATATATGCCATTGGTGTCGATGCCTCCATAGGGGCACACTACTAAGACACTAGAAAACCCCTTCCAAGCTCAACTACCACTAAAGTTTCTTTCCAGGGTGAAAACATGAAGTTGGGAAACACTTTTTTGAGTGAGGAGCTGAGGGGAAAGGAAGTGCATGTGAGAGAACACGTGAAAAAGTTCAACATAAACTCTAGGTATAGAGTTTAATAAAAATCTTGGCCAAGAGTTTAAACTCTTGTCCGAGAGTTTATAAACTCTCAAATGAGAGTTTATCAAACTCACGCTAGAGAGTTTTAGCCATTGACATCATCGTGTTTAAAAAAAATCTCGAATGAGAGTTTAAACTCTTATCCGAGAGTTTTACAAACTCTTGGCCTAGAGTTTTGGTCAATGAAACCTATAAAATCTCATGTAGTTTTTCGGAACCTATAGATTTGGCAAGGTCGAATCCCTGTAGATTTTAAAGATTATGTGTCGAATTTGGTGCCAATGTATTCATCATTTAATCTACTTTCTAATGATATAAGAATTGATGTTTTTCATAAAGAACTTATATTTATTAATAAATGTATTCCACTAGTAGAAAAAATGTGATATATAACTAAAAAACTACTAAAAATTGTATACAAATAACTAACTTTAGTCACATGACTATTAGTAGTTAATTGCTAGTCATTTAACTCACGACTAAATGATACATGACAAAAAAAAATAGTCATTTATTGGTTGTTGTGATTGGTCTATTTAGTGTTTTAGTCGTTTTTGGCCATTGATTGTTGTTAACTAGTCATTTCTTTAGTCATAGACTGTTGTAAACTGGTCATTTATTTACTCATGCTAATCATTTATTGCCATCAATTAGTAGTATATTTAGTCATTTTAGTCTTTAATTGTTGTCAATTGGTAGTATATTTAGTCATTTGTAATCACTGATTTTCGTCCATTAGCAGTACATTTAGTAGTTGTTTTAGTCATTGATTACCATTAATTAGTCATATATTTAATCATGATAGTCATTTATTGTCGTCATCTAGTCATACATTTAGTCGCGATAGTCATTTATTGTCGTCAATTGGTAGTATATTTAGCCATTTGCATACACAGGTTTCTGTCAATTGTCGTCAATTGGTGATATATTGAAATATTATATATTAGTTGTTGGATCATTATATTTACTATTGTAAGTTCAATAGTAAATAGTCATTTATATGCTATGAATAATTGATTAAATATCATAAACTTTGTAATGCATAAATAAACACACTAATAAACTTGAATTAAAACTTAAAATCACATTAAAACATATAATGCAATATAGATGAACTTCACATCACATACTTTGTAATGCATAAATAACTAAACTTGAATTAAAATAGAAAATTACATTAGAACATATAATGCAATATAATCATATAAAAAATGTCAAAAGACTACAACACTCTTACTCAAAGTTTCCAACTGTAATGCAAATGCACCATAATATGATAAACTAATACAACTAGTCAGCCAAGTTGTCTAGCAACTAGTACAATATGATAAACATCAACTATGTCATTTTCTACAAATATTATGTGACCACCACGTGAAGCTTCCTTCCTTTTCTTTTAGACGGACAAATCCATCTATTTTGTCTTCATAATGAATGGGTACGTACGTTACTTTTGACCCTGGGAATATTTACATTTGTATCTCTCGATCTACTCAAATTGACTCCGTGTATAATAGATAGTGAGTGAATCCACCCATGCCCACATCAACATTGTCAAACGAATCAAGCACCTTTACTTTATCGCCTACTTGGATTTTATCAATACATTTATGAAAAACAAAAAAACACATTATATTGAGCTTTAAAAAATGTTGTTATAACCGCAATTATACTCCAATATTTAACATAAAGTAATTGTAATGAGATATGAAACATGTTACAACAATTGTAATCTTATTTCGCTCACCTCGAGTTTGTAACCACTATGAAAGTCTTGCACAGTCTCATCGAGTTCATCATCATCACTATTGATATTGACATCATTTCATGTGCAACATATCTGAGAGATATGTTGACAATGCCTTTTTTGTTTTCTTGATGCTTGGATGTAATTGCTCTGCATGTGTTTCATCATGCACAAATGTATACAAGTTTAATTAGAAGTATGAACATTTCCATATTAAACATTCAATAGTCAATTAAATAATGCTCAAAGTTATGAATGGTCATGAATATTGAAACGTAAATTTTTCTATTCTAGTTGATGTTTTCCTTTAGTGAAATATATATGCATATGTGTGGTGTGTGGTGTTTCCTTTTTTTGGATCCTAACTTTTCATATTGTCCCATGGATTGGTATCTACTTAACTTTAAAACAAATGATATACTTTAAGTTTAAAAAGAATACCGTAACCAATTATAGTTGGGAAGAAGTTGCAAACAACAGTTAAATTGATAGTTGGTAATTGATAAAATACTATATATATATATAGTAGGTGGAAAAAGCCAAGTATTATAGACTAACAAGAGAAAACATGATTTTCCATTAGGCAATTTTCTTCTAAACTTAATGAAGCAATATGATTGATCCCAATCATGTGGTTTCATTTAACCCATCTGTGTGATTGCAATCTCTGTGTTTTTTAGTTTTTCTATTGGTATGCAATAAGGAACTTGTAGCAATAAACACCGATAGTATTTTTTATAGGTTTGTTGTCATTCAAATCCAATATGAACAAATGCATGAGAAAAGATAAATCAACAAAGTAATTCTAGTCATAGACCAAACTTCATTATTTTTAATGTGTCACAAGAACAATGCTAATTTCCATGTAATAGAAGATCTCAAGAAACATCATACAAGGCCTTATACCCACAACTTTCAACCCAATAAAATTGGTTCCATTACCAGAGGAAGAAAAAAAGCTATAAAATTTTGTCCAAAAAAACATTCAAATCATTAAGAATGATAAAACATTGGGACATATTAACTATAATAACAACAATTATATCCTAATATTTAGAAATTACTTTTTCTACATATGGAATATCATTGCATATACCCAACTATTTTTGCACAACATCAAGTGATTCCCCCACTGCAGCTTCCATAGAAGTGATTCGATGATCACTACTGCTATGATTGTCATCCATTGTATTTTGGTGTTCAACATCAAATTTGATAGTCTTTGCACCTTTTTTTGAGTGGTTCACAACCTCAACAATTGTGATTGGGGCTCGCTACATCCACAATAACAATTATAGGGGGGTGATCCGAAGGGGCCTCTCCCTATCGACTCCAGTTTTGGGAGCCTAACCCCATAGAGCCCAGAGAGTTGGATTCGTGAGAATTGAACCTCTGACCTCAATATCAACGGTCTTTGGACTTAGACTCCAACCAACTGAGCTACCCCTCGGGGTGTGTTGCATATTTAAATGGTGGAGATTTTATTTTGTTCTGCATGTGGTTTCATAATGCATAAATGTTTTAGATACTAATATTGTTAAACATTTAAAAGCACATAGAAAGAACATATAGAAATATAAAAAACAACATACTGCAGTCGCTTTTATATGAAGGCCTTTCCCTTTCCCGTTGCTTTGATATAATCTCCTTGCATGTGGTTTAATAATCATGCATAAAAATTTATTCATCATCTTCAATTCATAGTCCAGTAATATCTAAACAAAATAGAAGAGGATATCTACAAATATGGGCACAAAACTGCCATTGGATAATCTAATTTTTATCTATAGTACAAGGGAGAGGTTGTAAAAAAATAATTATTAGTGAGGCAAGGATCAAGATTAGAATGATTTTTTATTCCATTAGTTTCACATTGGCATTGCATTAATTTCATTTCGAAAGATATTGGCATGTTGTTTCCCCTTAAAAAATTGTCTATCCATATACAACCAGACTAGGAGGTGTGTAGGGAATTATTGACCTAAGAATTTGTAATGTCTTGGTTTTGACCCTTGGGATTTACTAGATCAAAATATGTATATAAGGATATACTAGTGGGAGGAAATTCCTTGAAAGGAGGTTGTTTTTTATGAGTTATGGAGTTTGATCCCTATCTCATAATTTTCACAATTCCAATAGTGTACTAGTGAAGTTGGGAAGCATCCAAATAAGGGTGAAATATCAGGATATGGATCAAGTATTGTTAGTTTTTCAACATTAAGCTAGCATTATGTTAGGATCTTTACTGAGAGAATAACAAGTACAACAATCAAACACAAGAGACAATGAACACAGTGTTTTTCACGGGGAAACCATAAATGGAGAAAACCCCGCAACTTCCTCAGAGATAGAATCAACACAAGATGTAAAACCCCAAAACAGTAAGATGCACTCCCGACAGCAGTAATCTTCTTCTTGTCTAGCCCCAGTGTCTTCTCCTTCCTCGACTATACGCTACACTTGAGTGTGTGAGTGATGTGTACTAAATAGAGACCCCAACTCTCTATTTATACTAATACCGACATGACTAAAACCCTACTAGGGCCGACCTCTACTAGGAGAGTCTAATAACCCTAGTGCCCCGGAACTGTGGGGACTTTAACCCTTACACAATCGGAGGGTTACCCACTGTGACTTGACATGACTTGTTTACATTATTGATTCTCCTGATCGGAACATCGAGGCATGACAACATGACTCAATTACATAATAGATACATCCCAGAATAAACATCGGGTTACAATACATAAGATACATAGATGAATACATTCCGAAGTTACAAATACATCAACACTCCCTCTTAACTAGGAAGGTATTCTTTCTACACAATTTTCAGCATTGGTCTTCTTCTCTGTATCAACTGGATCATCTCGTCATCTGCATCTCGAGTCTTTTGAGTCTTCAAGTCATCTTCATTCTTTGAGTCTGGATCATCTCTCGATCTGGATCATCATGGGGCATCATCACTGGATCTGGATCATCTCTCGATCTGGATCAACATCACTAGATCTGGATCATCTCTCGATCTGGATCATCATCACTGGATCTGGATCATCTCTCGATCTGGATCATCACCACTGGACTGGATCTGGATCATCACTCGATTTGGATCTGGATCTGGATCATCTCTCGATCTGGATCATCACTGTTGGATCTGGATCATCACTCTATTTGGATCTCTCAGAGTCATCATAACTGGATCTGGATCATAGCTCGATTTGGATCTCATATGTTCATCATCATGTGTGTGTTATCTCGTCATAGGAAGTTCTATAGAGCGAACCTTCTTTCATGCTGGTTGTAGGCCTAACCATCAGGTAGGTCTTTTCCCAGCACTTACATCTGACTTGTCAGAAAGGCACGCCCAACACTTACATCTGACCTACTTGTCAGAAAGGCACGCCCAACACTTACATCTGACCTACTCGTCAGAAAGGCACACCCAACACTCACATCTAATCATGTCATAAACTACAATCCCATCAGAAAGGCCCCGCACTCACATATATCATGGAAGGAACTGAATCCTCTCACCATGATAGAATGGCATGCCCTTACATCTGACATGGAAGGAACTGAATCCTCTCACCATGAAAGAATGGCTCGCACTTACATCGGCCATGGAAGGAACTGAATCCTCTCACCATGATGGAATAGACCGCACTTACATCGTCCATGGACGGAACTGAATCCTCTCACCATGACGGAATGGCCCACACTTACATCGGCCATGGAAGGAATTGAATCCTCTCACCATGACGGAATGGCATGCACTCACCTCTGACCTGGAAGGAACCAAATCCTCCACCCTCGTTAGAAAGACCCCCAGTCCCAGACTGAGCTACCTGGTAACTGACCAGGTTCCTCCACTCCAATGGAGAGTGGCACTATGCCCTTACATCTGTCCTACTTGACAGAATGGCCAGCACTCATATCTGACATGGAAGGAAATGAATCCTCTCACCATGACAAAATGGCTCAGCCCTTACATCTGACCTGCTCATCAGAATGGCTTTAGATCTTAGCACTCATATTTGACATGGAAGGAACTGAATCCTCTCACCATGACAGAATGGCTTAGCCCTTACATCTGACCTGCTCGTCAGAATGGATTTGGGACTCATCACTTTCCCTTGGTGGAAACCTCAATCTGGAGAACACCAAGCTTCTCTTTGAAGTACTCGAACTTCAATCTGGCTAATGGCTTCATCAACACATCAACTATATGTTCCTCCATCGCAACATATTGGAGCTTTACTGCTCCTCTCTGCACCATATCCCTGATATAGTGATACTTGATCTCAATATGCTTCGATTTGTCATGGAACACTGGATTCTCTGACAACTTCACGCAACTCTGGTTGTCACAATGTATACAAGTAGCATCCATATGGAGATCAAATAAATCAGACAGTAGCTTCCTCAGCCATACTTCCTCACAACTAGCTGAACAAGCTGCAACATAATCTGCTTCAGCTGTACTTAGTGCCACACAGGATTGCTTCCTGATAAACCAAGAGATCACACCTGATCCCATACTGAAACAACACCCTGAAGTGCTCTTCCTATCGATGGCACTGCTTGCCCAATTTGAATCAACATAACCCTCCAGGTTAATCTTTTGATTTGCATCATACTTGAGCCCATAATCAACTGTACCCCTCAAGTACCTTAGAATATGCTTTGCAGCAATCAAGTGAACATTTCTCGGACCTGTCAAGAACTGGCTCAAGGTGTTCAAAGAAAATGTCTAGTCTCATGTTCGTCAGGTACATCAATGACCCAATCATCTGACGATACATCGTAGCATCAACCGACTCTGAAGAAGCATCATTCAATAGTTTCCAATTCGATGCCATAGGTGTGGCCATAGTCTTGCAGTCCATCATCCCAAACCTCTTTAGGATCTCTACTGCATACTTCCCTTGTCCAAGGAAGATTCCATCCGCACGCTACCACACCTCCATACCTAGAAAGTAATGCATCATACCCAAGTCCTTCATCTCGAACTCGGCAGCAAGCTTTCTCTTCGTATCAGTAATCAACCCATCCATACCTATCACGAACAGATCATCTACATATAGTAGAAGCATCACTGGGTTGCCATCTTCAACCTTGTAGTAAAGGTTGGAATCTGCTTTACTCTTGGTAAAGCCCAAACTGGATAGAAAGCTATCAATTCTGTCGTACCATGTCCTGGGTGCCTGTTTCAAACTGTACAGGGCTTTCTTCAATATGCATACATGAGACTCCCTGTCATGTGTCTTAAAACCGAGTGGTTGTTCTACATACACTTCCTCTTCCACTACACCATTCAAGAAAGCAGTCTTGAAATCCATTTGGTGTATCTTCCATTTCATCACTGCAGCCAGAGCAAGTA
>LPNX010992356.1:372193-408429 GCA_001517045.1 Pseudotsuga menziesii
CCAACACAAGATGTAAAACCCCAAAACAGTAAGATGCACTCTCGACAACAGTAATCTTCTTCTTGTCTAGCCCCAGTGTCTTCTCCTTCCTCAACTATGCGCTACACTTGAGTGTGTGAGTGATGTGTACTAAATAGAGACCCCAGCTCTCTAGTTATACTAATCCCAACATGACTAGAACCCTACTAGGGCCGACCTCTACTAGGAGAGTCTAATAACCCTAGTGCCCCAGAAATGCGGGGACTTCAACCCTTACACAATCGGAGGGTTACCCACTATGACTTGACATGACTTGTTTGCATTATTGATTCTCCAGATCGGAACATCGGGGCATGACAACATGACTCAATTACATAATAGATACATCCCGGAATAAACATCGGGTTACAATACATAAGATACATAGATGAATACATTCTGAAGTTATAAATACATCAACAAGTATGTGGTGTTTAATACCAACTATGGAGTGTTCATACCCAACATGGTTGTATTCAAGATAATAACCTAGGAATGATTAATCCATCATATTGTGAGCAAGGAAATGGAATCACAAGAATAAAGAGAGAGAGGGAATACTTTTTAAACTCTAAAATACATCAACATCTAGATGTAAGTTTTCCCTCATTATTAGAGGTGGTAACTTACCAACTAGTTAACTTCTAAAACTATGGAAACAAGAATGTATACTAGTTATGTAGATTAATTAGTTTAATAATTCATTTTCCCAAAAGCCTATGATGTGAGATAGGATAATATAACTTATCATGTTTATTATGCAGATGATAGCACTTATTATAGTTATCATAAATGACGTTATATTTATATTAGTATGGAGTGTTGAATAGTATATCATAGTAATTGATTGAAGTAACATCATATATAACTATATCTATGAAATCATTTACAATGGAAAAAGTAACACAATAATAATTATAAAAATGTATAGTTTTACCTATGTTCTTAAGCCAACTAGATGTGCACAACTAGATGTGCACAAGCATGCCACTTATGCACATAGATTAGATGTGTCGCTTATGTCAATGGGTTAGGTGTGCATGAGTCTACTATTGTTTTTTTTTTGGTGTTCATTTGTGTTGTTTTGTTATTACATTATGTACATGAATTAGGGACATGCACAAGACCCCATGGACCATGTGCAGTGGCCCAATTCATCACAGAATTCCTACGAAATAGAATTTTTGCATGCAAGTGGGATAATATCACCATGTAAAGTTTTATAGAACCATGGATGGTTCTTGGGGTATAGGCTATGGTCTAAGGTTCACATCTATCCATACTATTTTCTCTAGGACCATGGGGACCATGGATCATGTGTAGTAATCCAAACCACCACAATTTCCCTACATAAAGATTCTTTAGCCTACAATGGATATATGCTCATCATTTTGATGAATAACATGATATAGATGGTTCTTGGTTCCCATTATGTGATATAGGTCTAGAATACAAGGTATTATGACATAACATTTGTGTTTGGGATTCATGGGTGATGTGTGCCTCTGCATTCCATCCTACATGCCCTATATAGAGAACCTTTGGCATGCAACAGTCATATGCTAGTCATTTCATATTTTGGAAAACTAGGAATGGTCCTTGGGGATGAATCCATCATTTGGGATCAAAATCCAAGGTAAAAAGAGGGTAGTTGGTCCAATTGTATGGATATATTTTCACTTTTATGGTATCATATTATTATCCTTCAACCTAGGATATATTTCGAGCCTACATAATGAAGTGGAGAATCAAGTGGTAAATTGCTGATTTTAGGGAAACATAAAGGAGAAATATATTGTTTTCCAATTCATTCATTAAACTATGAAACATTGGTCCCTATTCTAATGATACTTCATAATGTTGGTTAGAAAATTTTGCATTTTCTCACCTTTCACCTTAACAACGAGTCACCTTTTTTACTACTTTAGTTGGCCCCTTACTAGCTTTTTTTCCTTTACAAGCTCTTATTTTCAAGATAGTGCCTTTATTTTTATGAGGAATGGTGGAACCTCATTAATGGTAATTTAATCATCTCCTTTTATTCTAGGTTGGTATCTTATTTTGATTCAAGTCTATAAAGAAGAAAATAAATTTTGTTACTTGAAATGTTCAAAATTGTGTCTTACCGTAAAAAAGAAACAAATTAATAAAGGAAACATCATGACTAGTACATAAAGGAGGCATAATACCTTGCACCCCTCCCTTTTATAAAGAGAAGAGGCATAACCCTTTGTATTTGTAATGGAGGTGACTCATTATTAAGGTGTAAGGTGATGTAATAAAACAAATAAATAATCCCTTGCACCCATATGGTATCCCTTGCACAAATAAATAATCCCTTGCACCCACCAAGACAAGCATCCCTTCCTATTCCCATGATATGTGGAGAGAGTTCGATTGGGATACAAAAATATATGTTAGCTTGAGTAGATTAAGTTAATGAATACCACCCTTAATTGAGAGATAATTATAACTATTCATAGGGACAATGCACTAGTAGCCACCTAATTATGAACATATTAGTTGAAGCATTACTCAAAGATCCAAACCTAGTCTTCATTAGGACATAACATATTGTTGAGAATTGTAACAAATATAAATGTTATAAATATTAACATTTAATACTAAGCAAGTTAATTAGGGTAATTAATTAATTACTCAAGAGGTGACTTGAAAAGTCACCCCCTTACCACTTAGGGTATAAAATACCCGACACTAATTCTTGCAAAACATCTTTTTATCTATCCAATGATAAATGTATATTTGTCCTATTAATGGCTTATCATTTTGGTAATATTGATTGTGTGAAGTGAATAAATATTCGCTTCATTTGGTATCAGAGCTACTTTGTGATCTAGGCCTTTGGCCATATCGTGTTTTTTTATCACAATCCTAGGGAGTCCCTAAATTTATGGTCTTTGACCAAGTAAAAAAGAAAAGAAAGTCAAAAGAAAAAATAAAAAGGAAGAAGTAAAAAAAAAGAGAAGAAGGAAGATTTCCATAAAAAAAGGAAGGTCCAAAAAAAAGTAAAAATAAAAGAGTAAAACCACAAGTGGTTTCTCCACCCATGTTTTTGTTTTAATAAGTGGTTTTTTAATTCTAGGGTTTAAACCCTAATTCCCACCCCATTCATAATATATATATATATATATATATCTAGGGTTTAAACCCTAATTCCCACCCCATTCATAATATATATATATATATATAATACTATTAGTAATAATAAAATTTATTATTATTATATATATTTTCAAAAAACCTTTCGACCCAATTCACAAAAATATATATATATTATATTATTAATTTTTAAATACTAATTGGTAATATATTATATTTGTTATTATTAAATTTTTAATAATAATAGTAATTAATAATAATAATTATTATTATTATTATTTAATAATTGTGTTATTTACAATTATTATTTTATACAAGAAGGAAAAAGAATCAAAGAAGATATTAAAAGAGACATATTGAGAATTATTACAAAAGTGAAGTAAAAACACAGTCATAAACAATGACACCTACATATTCGGAAATGAAGCCACAACTACAAACAACAATGGACGAGTTAGAGCAATATAAGGTGATCAATAAAAGTCTACAAGCGGAGGTTGTGACGCAGAAGTGGTTGAAAGAGTGGAGAGACAATGGGAATCGTCGCTTATGGAATCAAAATCAACAGTTAGAACGAACCATAAGAGATAACGAGAAAATGTTATCTGATCAGAATAAAGAAATATCATGTTTAAAATTCATAATCAAAACCTAGAAGACCAGATTAGAAAGTAAAAAAATGACAACAAATCACCATATGGAAGCGATAATGATTTAGAAGAAGAAATAAGACATCTAAAATAGCTCATCATGGAAAAAGATGTTGAATTGGTGCAATTCCGTATGAAGTTAGAAAATCAAGAAACAGAGTTACGTCATCATCAACAGCAAAAAGAAAAACTCCAGCAGCAGTATGACGACAGTAAGAAGACACACAAGTTAGAACTAACAAAAGTCAACAAGGTGTTATCAAGCAATACCGAAGAGATTTCTCGACTACGATATCATAACAAAACACTGATTACAAAGATCAAAAAAATGAAACACAATAACAAGAAGGAACACTCTGGTGAAGATCTCGAAGGAATAATACTGGAAAAGCAAGAAGAAAACCAATGTCTAAAGAATCATAATCAGGAACTAGAAAATTAAATCAAGAAGTTAGAAATTGACAAAAATTCACAAGATGAAAGATTCGGAAAGATTCAGAATCATAACAATCTACAAGAGAACCAAGAAGCGCAAATCAAGGAATGTGGATCCAAAAATAAAATCAAGGAAGTGAATGAAGTCCTTGCCGCAATTCAAAATAAAGAAAAGCAAACAACAAATATGCCTTACAGACATCCTAATTATAATCGTCATTTTGACCAATGACAAGGTCAAAACAAACACTCACAAAAGAATTATGTTTACAGGAAAAAAGACCAACATGATAAGCAACAATTGAAACAACCCGTTCCACAAAATGATCTCAGAGCTCCGATAAAAATAGATCTGGGATGGACCATAGCAGATACGATGCGATAATTCTCCTTGGGAATCCATAACGTGTATCGTCTCATTTCATCAAGTGTCGTAATTACAAAAATGAAAGGATCTCGAGATGAAAGTTCAAGGGAATTTAAACATTGTTGTCGATACAAGCTTTGAGGACAAAGCTTCCCTTAATGGTAAGGCAATGTAACAAATATAAATGTTATAAATATTAACATGTAATACTAAGTAGGTTAATTAGGGTAATTAATTAATTACTCAAGAGGTGACTTGAAAAGTCACCCCCCTTACCACTTAGGGTATAAAATACCCAACAATAATTCTTGTAAAACATCTTTTTATCTATCCAATTATTAATATTTATTTGTCCTATTAATGGATTATCGAATATTCCAGCTGTTCTGGTAATATTGATTGTGTGAAGTGAATTAATTAATTATCCTAATTAACCTACTTAGTATTAAATGTTAATATTTATAACATTTATATTTGTTACAAGAATATAGTGGTCATTGATGTCAAAGGTGTTCACGAATGACAAAGGAATAACCAGTAGATATGGTAGTAGGATGAGTTCGGCAATGCCAAAGGAAAGGTTGAGTGTATGAGTGTATGAGTGAAGAGAGAGTGTGGAGTGGAGAGTGCAGAGAGTGTGAGTGAGAAAATTGTACCTCTGGTTAAGTTGAATAAATAATAGAGTTTACTTTGCAAGTATTTTTAAATATTTATACCTTCGTTTCGATCACCAGAAGTATTGATTTGAATCTCTCTATGTGTATGTGTGTATTTCGAAATTGTCTGTGCGTAGAGAACTGCGGAAAGGAATTGATCGTTCCACTGATCAATTCCATCACGGAGTTAAATATCTGCATCTTGGAAATATCAGTGGTTGAAAATGGATTTCGCAATTAAAAGTAGTCCCCAAATTAATCCTAAACCAATCTCCCATACGACTAGAGATCGTACGGTGGAGATTAGAGGTGGATATTGTCAACGGCTGAAGGAGGATTCCACAAGATAAAATCCGTGGAAGATAAAGAAGGGCATATCTTGCAAAATCAAAGGTGATCATTGGATAATGGGATTGATATCAACGATCTAGATCGATCGTCAAATTAAATCGATGGCGCACAACGATTTCGTTGGGTGGAGGTTGGGGGGTTTGGAAAAATTTTGATGTGCACGGAATTTTTATGAAATCCGCTTCATCATATTTGAAGTCCATCATTGATCTGGTGGGGACACAGATCCGATTGTCCTTAAGGATTCCGTTTATTTAACTAGAAAGCATGTTAATGTTTTGCTTGACTGCGGAATAAAAAAAATAGTAAAGTGTTTGAGATCTATGGGACAATGTGGACGGAAATTGTAATGTCCTCATTTGATTAGGCATTGAGGACCAAAACCGCTAACCTATGTGATTCCTGTGGGTTCGAGAGGTTACTGATAGTTAGGGAATCATCTAAAGATTGATGCCATCTATAGAAAATCTAGGGCATCATCATGTTATCACCATTAGGTCAAGAAGGGCCACCGGGGCCAAAGGCCACCATCATGCATGCCATCTAAGCATTATTTAATGATGCATGCACTCATTTAAGTCTCCATGCGCATGCATGCAATTCAACTGCAAATTAGAAAATAAAGTGATCTAATTGGGTCAAAGATTAGGGTTTTCGCAGTTGAAAGTTATAAAAGGAAGATAAAGTGAAAGGAGACTCACTTTTGATGATTATTATTTTGGAGCTCCTGAATAGCAGCACGGCGTGTAGCACAACAGTTGGGGTTGGAGACGGCGTCTTCAGCTAGCGGGGTTTCGGCAGTGAGATATCTGCCCTAGTCTCATTCACGGTAAGCCATACAGGTTCACCATTTTGCTCTTCCATTCATTCATAGTTATCTAGTATACAGCAGAGATTGTTGCAGGGGCACGTGTGCAGCCGTAAGGGGTTTTCAGCCAAAATTCCCTAATCCTTTGTTGGGTCTTTAGATATTAGTTTTGGTTCAAAACCCAGGCACCATTCTCATCATCGGCATCTTACTCCAGTACCCGGTGATTATCATATTCGATCGTGCTCATCCTGAGTAGCTATCAGCCATTTCGGGATCAGGGGGCATGAGCATCTGCACCTCTTGAACAATTCACTAGCCTACCCAGAGACTTCAGAATTTCCGCATGTGCCAGGCATTCTCTCCAGCACGGGAAGGCTATAAGTCCTGTAAATCAGTAGCTTCATCGGACACCTCCTTCACTGAAAACGTCACCCTTAGTTGAACTGGGGTTTGTGCTGTTGGGGTATCACCGGAAGCAGAAGATATCAGTTCATTTCTGATTCATCTCTTGATGCATGCATACTCTCTCAGGAGCAGTCCAGCCATCTTATTAGTGGTAAGTGTTCATTCTATCCTACAAACACTAACCCTAATTTTTGCTATAAAATAGGAATTTTGCATGGCAGTTTGCATGCCCGGTGGTATTAGCATATTTTCTTAGAATTAGAAAATATTAGGATTTGGGATATTACAGTGGCATCAGACCTATCTTCTTGGCTAGCTGTGGGCTTGAGAAATGAGAAATAGATGAATACATAAGGATACCCTTTTGTAACCTATAGGAGAATAAAGAGTAGATACACAGGGGAATTTGAGGATATCCAACTAGAGGATATCAGCTTAGACATGGAAAAAAAAGGTATACACTCTGATAAGGGAAAATGAACGGGAGAAGAGGAGGACAGGATGGAGTTTCGCAACTTAGTATCTACATTGCAAGACTTATCCAAAGGGAAAAAATACGTACTCAATGCAATCAACAGATTATCTGCGAAACTAGAAATAGGTATCAACGGTACACCTCTTTCACCGGTAGATCGAGGATCTACAAGCAGCAGTGGAAAGGTTGCGTACACTAATATACAGAATACACCGCACATATATAGCAGACCTTCCAATAGGCCTACCATGCCTCACTTCTTGGCAGATATTGTAGGTGGTCCAGTCATGCAGGTAGAACCTAGCGAACCTTTTGGGGCTTATTTGTAGGAATATAGAGACTTAGGGGATGAGTTTCATCCTGCCATGTATTTTTTGAGTTTCTGCAACATGAAGAGTAAGAACAGGCCCAGGAATTTCAACAAGGGATATTATAGTGGTATCAGAGCTATGAGTTGTTGAAGACCTTGGGCAGGTTGACCATCCTAAACTTTGATGGGACTCGCGAAGGTTTAGCGCGGATATGGGTTCAAAAGTTGGATACTTATTTCCAACTCAATCCCATGATAGAGACAGATGCCATTAAATTGGCTACACTCCACTTGGATAGAGAGGTTCACGAGTGGTGGTACCACGGATTGGTGACATTGGGTCATAGCACCATACACTCCTACGGTGAGTTCACTCAGAAGCTCATGGAGCGATTTGACGGGAAATATCCAGAGATACATTTCAGGGAGTTGGCTCAACTCAAATAGACAAGTAGTGCAGAAGTCTTCATCTCAGAATTCCAGAGGATAGAGGTCATGGTAACAGATGTGTCAGAGAGTAGGTTGACTATGTTATTCACTAAGGCCCTAACAGAGACACTATGGGGATGGGTGAAATCCTACAAACCCCTCACTCTGCAGGATGCCATTAGTAGAGCCAGATATCTACAGGATTCAGTCCCCAAGAATAGGTTCCTGCTCAAAACCAACTTTCCTATTAAAGACAAGGACAAGAAGCCCTTCCAGCAGGATGTTCCCAAGAAAACATGGTTAGACAAGGACACTAGGAAATACTTGAGGAGGAAGAAACTATGTTTCACTTGTTAGGAGCCATGGGTATGAGGACACAGGTGTGTAGGGAAGGAAAAGGCTCACTACATCGAGGTATATTTGTACAGTGATGAGGATGACTATGAGAAGGAAGCCACAGAAGAACTACGGGCAGCGGAAGAAGAATCACAACAGGGTGATACACCAGAGGGAGTCATTGATACATTATATAGAGTACCAATATTCCATACTCTCAGGGTCAGAGGAGTAGTACAGGGTCACAAAGTAGGAGTATTTATTGATGGGGGAGCAACCCACAATTTCATTGACTCCGCTTGGGTAGCCAAGAGAGGTATTCAAACCGAGAAGTTCGAAGGATTCACTGTAGCAGTAGCCGAGAACTCCAGCATGGAGTGAAACTATTGGATTCCAAAGTTGAATGTCACCTTAGGTAACTATGAGATGACAAATTCCTTCTATTTAGTAGATGTATCGGATACTCATGTAGTATTGGGTGTTCAGTGGCTTTATTCCATAGGGAAATACACTACAGACTATAGGGCAATGGAAATGGAATTCCAGGGGCCAGACGACAAAAGGGTAGTTTTGAGGGGCATGAACACTTATCCCCCAAAACCGGTCTCGTCACAGAGAATGGAGGTAGTACTCCGACAGGATGATATAGAATGGGCTGCAGAATGTTTGGTCATGTTTAGGAAACCCCCAGAAACTAGCACATGACACCCAAGTGACATTCAGGCCTTTCTACAAAAGCATGAAAAGGTTTTTCAGGACCTTCCATCAGGTAGACCGCCAGTCCAAGGCTTTGAACACATTATTGAGCTAGAGGAGGGGACACAAGCAGTCATCACCACTCCTTACCGGCATCCCAAAAGATACAAGGATGAGATCAAGAAAACAATCAAAGAATTACTGGAGCTTGGATATATTCGGCCCAGTTCTATCCCCTTCGCATCCTCAGTAGTCTTGGTCAAGAACAAGGATGGTACACTGCGAATGTGCATCGACTATCTAGCACTCAACAAAAAGACCATTAAGAACAGGTATCCCATCCCTAGAATTGATGAACTCATGGATGAACTTCTGGGAGCCAAATACTTCTCCAAGATTGATCTTCGCTTGGGGTACCATCAAATCATAATAAGGGACCAAGACATCTCCAAAACAGCTTTTCTTTGTCACTATGGTCACTATGAGTTTTTGGTCATGCCCTTTTGACTTACCAATGCTTCGGCCACTTTTCAATCATGCATGAACCATACCTTCAGAGTTCAGCTACGTAAGTTTTTTCTAGTATTATTTGATGACATCCTAATTTACAACAAAACATGGGAAGAGCATCTGAAACACCTGGACGAAGTACTGAGCATTATAGAAGAACACTCACTGTATACGAAAATTTCCAAGTGTGAATTTGGCATGAAGGAAATGGTGTACTTAAGCCACATAATCAATGAGGAGGGAGTACAAGTTGACATGGAGACAATTCGAGCTATCAGAGATTGGCCACGCCAAAAATAGTCACAAGATTTGAGAGGTTTCTTAGGTCTGTGCACTTATTACCGACGGTACGTTAAGGGATTCTCCCAATTTGCAGCACCCCTCACAGATCTCACAAAGAAGGGAGCATTCACCTAGACAGACTTAGCAGAGAAAACTTTCGAGGAGATGAAAGTTATTATGAGTTCCTATCCATTTTTAGCATTACCAGACTTATCACAACCCTTTGTAATAGAATGTGATGCCCCAAGGGAAGGGTTGAGAGCAGTATTGATGCAAAATCATCACCCTATTGCATTTGAGAGCCGTAAACTGAAGAAATACGAGCGCCACTACTCCATATATGACAAAGAGATGCTAGTCATCTTACATGCTCTCACAAAATTCAAACAATACCTAGTGGGCAGTAAGTTCAAAATCAAAACAGATCATAATAGCATCAAGTATTTCCTGGAGCAGAAGGAACTGAATGAGTGCCAGCAAAAATGGATCAGCAAAGTACAAGACTGTGATTTCGAGATCAAGTATGTAAAAGGTAAGAATAATGTAGTAGCTGATGCATTATCCAGATGTCTCGCCTCACTATCTCTCAGGAGTATATCCACAGATTGGAGGGCACTTCTCCTAGTAGAATACTCCAAAAATAAATTCTCTTGCGAATTATTGGATGGACAAATTCAAGATGACAGGTATAGGATTGTTGATGACATCATCTATTACAAGAACAGGATATACCTCGTCCCAAAATCCACATTGAGGAAAAAGATCATTCGGGAAACACATGACTCTCCATTATCAGGACATCAAGGTTTCTTAAATACCTACAGACAGATACGAGAGAGGTTCTCCTCGAAGGGCCTCAAGGGGGAAGTTATGCAGCACGTATGAGAATGTAGCATCTGTCAACAGAACAAGATTGAGAACACCCATCCAGCAGGGTTGCTCTAGCCACTACCAATTCCAGAACAGAAGTGGGAAAGCGTCTCTATGGACTTCATTACAGGATTTCCCAAGGTCCAACAACGATATTGTTTATATGTAGTAGTTGACAGACTGACCAAGTTTGCACAGTTATTTTCTATATCATCAGATTACTTTGTAGCTCAAGTAGCTGAGTTATTCTTCAGGGAGGTCTTCAAGTTACACGGGTTACCTAAGACCATTGTCAGTGATCGGGATAACATATTCACAGGTGCCTTCTGGCAGGAACTATTCATATTAGTGGGGATTGAACTGGCTACCAGCACGAGTTATCACCCTTAGAGCGATGTAAAAACTGAAATAGTCAACAAGTGGATTGAAGGATATCTGAGGAATTATGTAACAGGGCAGTAGCGAACCTGGATCAAATGGCTACACTTAGGGGAGTATTGCTACAATACTACCTATCACATGTCTATTAAGATGATTCCTTTTAAGGCATTATATGGCTACGAGGCCTTGGAATATGTAGATTTGGAATTTGGAGACAGTAGGGCTCCTAAGGCAAAGGATTGGATACAGGACAGTTAAGATATTCTTAAAATCTTGAAGGAAAACTTACAAACAGCCCAGAATCAGCAGAAGTTATATGCAGACAAACACAGGATTAAGTGGAGAGGTAGGGGATTTGGTATACTTAAGGCTCCAACCTTACTAACAGTCTTCACTTAAGAATAAAGGAGCAGAAAAGTTAAAACCTCGCTTCTATGGACCCTACAGAATAATCAGGAAGGTAGGAGAGGTGGCATATGGACTAGAACTACCACAGGAAAGTAAAATACACAATGTGTTCCATGTGTCCAACCTGAAAAATACCCTTGGGAAACAAATTATGCCATCAACAGAATTACCTCCTTTAGATGATGAAGGACTGTTGATATTGATTCTGGAACGGATCATACAGTCTAGAGAAAGGAAACTCAGGAATAGGGTAATTAGGGATTACTTGGTTCAGTGGAAGGAACTACCACCAGAGGATGCAACATGGGAAGGTGAACAGGTATTGTAGCATCCCAGTTTGCAGTTGCTTGAGGACAAGAAATATCAAGCGGGGAGGACTATAATGTCCTCATCTGATTAGGCATTGAGGACGAAAACCACTCACCTATGTGATTCCTGTGGGTTCAAGCGGTTACTGACAATTAGGGAATCATCTAAAGACTGATGCCATCTATAGAAAATCTAGGGCATCATCATGTTATCACCATTAGGTCAAGAAGGGCCATCGGGGCCAAAGGCCACCATCATGCATGCCATCTAAGCATTATTTAATGATGCATGCACTCATTTAAGTCTCCATGCACATGCATGCAAGTCAATTGCAAATTAGAAAATAAAGTGACCTAATTAGGTCAAAGATTAGGGTTTTCGTAGTTGAAAGTTATAAAAGGAAGATAAAGTGAAAGGAGACTCACTTTTGATGATTATTATTTTGGAGCTCTTGAATAGCAGCACGGTGTGCAACACAGCAGTTGGGGTTGGAGATGACGTCTTCAGCTAGTGGGGTTTCGACAGTGAGATATCTGCCCTAGTCTCATTCAGGGTAAGCCATACAGGTTCACCATTTTTCTCTTCCATTCATTCATAGTTATCCAGTATACAACAGAGATTGTTGCAAGGGTACGTGTGCAGCCGTAAGGGGTTTTCAACCAGAAAGCCCTAATCCTTCGCAGGGTCTTCATATCTTAGTTTTGCTTCGAAACCTAGGCACCATTCTCATCATCGGCATCTTACTCCAGTACCCGGTGATTATCATATCCGATCGTGCTCATCCTGAGCATTTATCAGCCATTTTGGGATCAGGGGAGTGTGAGCAGCTGCACCTCTGGAACAATTTTTTGTTTTGCCTAGATACTTCAGAATTTCCACATGTGCCAGGCATTCTCTCCGGCACGGGAAGGCTATCAGTCCTACAAATCAACAGCTTCATCGGACACCTCCTTCACTGAAAACGTCACCCTTAGCTGATATGGGGTTCGTGCTGTTGGGGTATCACCGGAAGCAGAAGATATTAGTTCATCTCCAATTCAGCTTTTGATGCATGCATACTCTCTCAGGAGCAGTCCAACCAGCTTATCAGTGGTAAGTGTTCATTCTATCCTACAAAACCTAACCCTATTTTTTTCTAGAAAATAGGGAATTTTGCATGGCAGTTTGCATGCCCGATTGTATCAACATATTTGCTTAGAATTAGAAGATATCAGGATTTGAGATATTACAACAGCTTAGTGACTATTTGCTTGCTGACTGGATCGAGTATTGGACCTGTAACTCCTACCTAGAATTAGTTTTGGAAGATCGACGGTCAGGATAGCACTCGAATGAGATCGACGGTGTGGAAAGCAGAATGCGGAAGACGAGAAATCAAAGTATAAAGTAATATTGGTTTCCATAGCCTGGTGTCCATTAGTGGAATTCGGAAAGCGGAAGGCGAAAAGTGGAAGGCGGAAATTGAAAGGTGAAGAATCACAAAAAATAATTTGGGAAATGTCACAATTCCGCAACCTGAATCCCACCAGCAGAATGCGAAAGGAGGAAAGCGAAAGGAAAAGAATCACAAAAAGTCTTTGGGAAATGTCACAGTTACGCAACCCGCAGTTTGGGAGATCAATGGTCATAGAGAGATTGAAGGAGATCAACAGTGCGGAATGGTTGAGGCGAAAAGCTAAGTACAGAAAGACATTTTGAGAAATGTCACAGTTAGGCAATCCGCATACCACATCCTATCTTAGCTCTAAGGTTAGGAAGAAGCCCGATATAAAATCAATGGCTCAGGATGGTTGTGGAAATGGAGAGTGTAGAAGGTCACGACTGGAAGATTCATGAAGAGGCACAGTTAATGAAATGATGCAATGGTGAAGAGATGTGTCCGCAGAAAGCGTGAAGTTATTTATTAACATAATTATTGAAGGAAATAATTTGTCTCTATGATTACGAATGGCAGAGTCCAAAAATTGAATAGCAGACTGATAAAAATCAGTCCAGGGTGGCAGGGTGGCGCTAGGGCAGGCTATAAATATACAAACAGTTTCATAGCGTCCTTGTCTATCGGAGCAGGAAGAAAACCTAGGTGTTTGAAGCATCCTTGTCTGTCGGAGCAGGAAGAAACCCTAAGTGTTGAAGCATCCTTGTCTGTTAGAGCAAACAAAAACCCTAGGTGTTGTAGCATCCTTGTCTGTTGAAGCAGGCAGAAATCCAAGGTGTTGGTGCATCCTTTCTTTAGCAAGCAAATAAATAAATTTTGTAAATTCATCTTATTAATGAGTTTGAATTGGTAGTTTTCTCTTTGAAGTTTTCACGATAAAATTTGTGTCTTAACCTATTTAATTCATTGTGTGTTTTGTTATTTTTGGAAGAAAGATACAATACCGATTCACCCCCCCTCTCAGTATTTGTGATAATCCAACAATTGGTATCAGAGCGGGTTTCTTCACTACAATTTAACCACTGGAAGGTGGATCCTATTTAAAAACCACTATGGATCAACAAGAAGGTTTAGCCACCGACAGACCTCCATTATTCACAAGAGAAAAGTATGCATACTAGAGTGTGAGAATGAAGTTCCATCTGATGTCCCTTGGATGGAAGGTTTGGGAAGCAACTAATAAAGAGTATAAAACAGATGACCAAGCACCTACAGACCCAGAGGAACTAGGCCAATGTGAAGGTAATTCCAAATCCCTAAATGCAAACCTAAGTGGGTTAACAAACTCTATATTTACAAAAGTTATGCGATGCAAGACTTCCAAACAAGCCTGGGATAAGTTAAAAATTATCCATGAAGGAGCATCTAAAGTCAAAGAATCCAAGCTTTAGACATATAAATGGCAGTTTGAGAACCTAAAAATGAAATAAGAAGAAAACATTGGGGAACACCTTCTAAGAGTATATGAGGTTTTCAATGCTATTGGAGGTCTTGGAGGAAAATTAAAAGAGAGACAAGTTGTGAGCAAGGTACTAAGAACGTTTCCAATGAAATATGACTCAAAAGTATCCACCCTAGAAGAATGAGATGATAGTAACCATGTGAAAGTAGATGAACTACATGGAATCCTCACTGCATATGAGATGAGAACAAGACTAAATTAATCCTCAAGGAAAGAAGCAGCATTTAAAGCCTCATCCAAAAATCAATCAGAGAACCTAGATGATGAGGAAGTTCTTTTTATTAAAAAAATTGAGAAGGGTACTGGAAAATATAAAGGAAAGTTACCCCTAAAATGTTTTAACTGTGGAAGAATTGGACATTTTGCTTGAAAATGTACTTACCCTAAGCAAGATGTTAGTGGTGAGAGAGAAACCTCAAAATTCAAAATGGGTAAAACAAGAAACAAGAAGAAGTACTATGAGAAAAAGAAAATTGTCTACACCATGGAAGATAGTGAAGATGCAGATACAAGTGAAGATGAGGAAACTGAAATTTTATTCATGGGTCTAGATACTCAAGCTTCAAATAGTGACTCGGATGTAGAAGGATAAGTAGACTTAAGAGTTGAACTTGTTAGCATTCTTGAAGAATTTGAGAAATGCAAAAAAAAGAACAAACAATCAAGCCATATCATTAGTGAGTTGGAAGCTCAACTTCTCAATGCCAAAAGGGTTGAGGAAGACCTCAACCTGTAGCTCAAAAGAAGAATACAAGAATCTAAGAGACTTGAATAAGAGATCATATATTTCAAGAAAAATCTTGATGAAGGATCTATCAAATCAAAGTTTGAGAATAGCTCAAGGATTATAGATGACATCGTGAATAGCCAAAGAGCATCAAGTGATAGATCTGGCTTGGGTTTTAACAAAGAAAAGAAACCGGAATGTTTCTCTTTCACTAATCAAGGAGGAAACAAGAAAATTTATGTTGAAGCACTAAACCGTCCAAATAAAAAGGAAGAGAGCAAGAAAGTTGCCCCAAACTATCAAGATAAAAACAGAAATAATATGGTGCCTAAGAGACCAAATAGACATCTACAGATATTTTTAGTTCATGGTTACTCTTGTAATAACTTTGGTCATAAAGCCTTAAATCGCAGAGCTTATGGGAAGGTTCCTAAATACAAGAAGAAGTCATCAAGCAACAAACTAAAAGGAAATCATAACCTTTTTACAATTCTTCAAAAATATCACATAGAGTTTTAGAAATGTAATAACCATGGACATATGGCAAGAGATTGTAAACTAATGACTCTTACAAGGAATATTGTTGCAATTAAGTCTCAAGACACAAAACAAAATAAGTATTGGAGGGAAAATTAAGAAAAGGAAAGTTCCATGATTCCTCTATGTGTAACAAAAAATCAAAACCTATGGCACTTGGACAGTGGATGTTCAAAACATATGACCGGTGACACAAACAAATTCATAACACTAAAAGATAATATGGGTAAAGTCACTTTTGGAGACAATTTGTCTTCCAAGATAATTGGAAAAGGAACAGTTGTTGTCAATAACAAGATCAAAGCATAAAATGTATTACTAGTAGAAAATCTCAAGCCTAATCTCCTCAGTGTAATTCAAACATGTGATCAAGGGCACATATGTATTTTTGACTCAAAGAAATGTGAGATCAAGAAAAAGGACTCACGAAAAGTTGTTGGAATTTCTATAAGAAATTAAAAGAATGTATAAATCCTAGAAAATGAAAATCAATGTTACTTAAGTATGGTTGATGAAAGTTGGTTATGGCACGGGAGAATGGAACATTTAAATTTTGAAAATCTTGTCAAAATAAGTAAGAAGGAAGTTGTAAGAGACTTGCCTAAAATTGTAAAACCCCTAAACTCAGTTTGTAGACATTGTCAACATGGGAAGCAAATTAGTGTCAGTTTTAAGACAAAAGAACATATGACCTCACATCCTCTAGAAATAGTGCACACAGATCTTTGTGGACCAATAGAACTAAAATCATGTAGGGGGGTATTATTTCATGTTGCTCATTGATGATTACATAAGGATGACTCGGGTGACATAAATCATAAGCCTTTGAGAAGTTCAAAATCTTCAAGGAAATGGTTGAAAATGAGACACATAAGGAGATCAAATGTCTTAGAGAAGACAATGGGGGGAAGTTTACTTCAAATGAGTTCTATGAGTTTTGTGAGAAACATGGAATCAAAAGACAATTTTCAGTTGCAAAGACTCCTCAGTAGAACGATGTGGTTGAAAGGAAAAATAGAACAGTCCAAGAAGCTACCAGAACAATGCTTAATGAAGCAAAGTTGTCATATGCATATTGGAAAGAAACAGTATACACAGATGTCTATATACTTAATAGAGGACAAATTAGAGTAAATAAGGACAAGACCCCTTATGAACTATGATATGGAATACCAGCCTCGGTCAAATATTTCAAAGTATTTGGTAGTAAGTGTTACATTAAAAGGAACGAGGATGATCTTGGAAAGTTTGACTCTAGGACTGATGAAGGAATATTTCTAGGATATTCATCCTCCAAGAAGGAATATAGATGTTTCAATAAAAGGTTACACAAGATTCTAGAAAGTACAGATGCAAGAATAGATGATATAAAACCAAGAATTCATGACAGTGCTGAAAATAGAAATAATAAAGACTTACAAGAGGACAAAATTACTCATAATGAAGAAGAAGGAATATAGATGGAAGATGTGACAGTAAAGTGAAGAAGACTCCCCAAGACCTGATACAAAAGTTCCATCTAGAAGGATATAGAAGAATCATCTGGAGACACAGATCATAGGTGATAAAAATGTTGGAATTAGTACAAGAAGACAACTATCATTTAATGAACAAGCACTACTCTCAATAGTGGAAGCTAAATTTTTACAGAAGCCAACAAAAGTAATGAATGGGTCAAAGCCATGAATGAAGAACAAGATCATATTGAGAAAAATGATACCTGGGAACTTGTCCCAAGACCCAAAGATAAGAATTTTATAGGGACCAAATGGGTTTCAAGAACAAATTCAATCAGGATGGTCAAGTGATAAGGAACAAGGAAATATTAGTATGTAAAAGGTATGCTCAGGTAGAAGGGATTGATTTTGAAGAAACTTATGCCCCTATGGCAAGACTTGAAGCAATCAGAATGTTTCTAGCACTCTCAAGCCATAAAAACTTTAAAGTATATCAAATGGATGTCAAGTATGCATTTTTGAATGGAAAGATATAAGAAGAGGTTTATATTGAACAACCCGAAGGTTTCCTATTATCAGAAAACAGAGACTATGTTTGCAAACTGAAAATGAACTCTATGGTCTCAAACAAGTCCAAGGGCCTGGTTTTCAAGGTTGGACAACTACTTAAAACAACAAGGATTTAAGAGAGGTGCCACTGAAAGTAATCTCTACTTAAAAATCGAAGACGAGAATATGATCATTGTTGTTGTTTATGTAGATGACATCATATTTGGAAGTAATTTGCAAATACTAAGTGTAAAATTTGCTTCTGAAATGAAGAAGGAATCCGAAATGTCAATTATGGGGGAACTAACATTTTTCTTGGGGTTACAAGTTTATCAAATAGACAAAGGAATCTTTATCTCTCAAACAAAGTACATCAAAGACACACTTAAAATATTTAAGATGGAAGACTCCAAACCTGTTAGTACTCCTATGGTCACAGGTTGTAAATTAAGTAAGGATGATGAGTCTCTAGAAGTGGATCATACCATGTATAGATATGATGTACATGTGACAGGTTGCCTGTCATGTATGTGATAGCTACAAGACCAGATGTGATGCAAGTTGAAAGTTTGGTTTCCAGGTTCCAGTCAAGTCCCAAAGAAACGCATGCAATTGCAATAAAAAGGATTTTCAAATATTTGAAAGGTACTATGGAGTATGGGTTATGGTACCCAAAAAGTCAGGACTTTAACTTAAAAGAATTTACTGATGCAGATTGGGCAGGAAGTGTGGATGATCGAAAGAGTACTAGTGGAGAAACATTCTTCTTAGGAAATTGTTTGGTTTCATGGTTAAGTAAAAAACAATCTTCCATTTCACTCTCCACAGCAGAGGCCAAACATATTGTTGTTGTGTCATGTTGCACCCAGGTCATTAGGATGAAGCAAACACTAGAAGACTTACTTGTGAAGTGTGAGCACCCAATAATAATAAATTGTGATAATGTTAGTGCCATAAATATGTCAAAAAACCCTATCATGCACTCCAGGACAAAACACATACCAATAAAATATCATTTCCTAAGAGAACAAGTGTCCCAGAAGGTTGTCAAAGTGGAGTATGTTAACACAAAAGAACAGGTTGCTGACATTTTCACCAAGCCACTAACTAAGGAAGCCTTTGAGCATCTTAGACAGAAGATGGGAGTATTTACCTTACAAAAATTGTAGAGGAGGAAGCACAATCTTAGGGGGAGATATGATGACAGGGGAGTTGTCAGAAAGAAGAAAGACAGGAAATCCTCAATAGCATAACAAGTTATCCTTTGTCATTGTTGTCAAAGGGAGAGAATGTTTAGATGTTGCCATCAATTCCAAAGGGGGATATTGTTGAGAATATAGTTTCATTGATGTCAAAGGTGTTCAAGAATGACAAAGGAATAACTAGTAGATATGGTAGCAGGATGAGTTTAGCAATGACAAAGGAAAAGGTTGAGTGTATGATTGAAGAGAGAGCATGGAATGGAGAGTGCAGAGACTGTGTGTGAGCAAATTGTACCTTTGGTTAAGTTGAATGAAGAACGGACTTTACTTTTCAAGTATTTTTAAGTATTTATACCTTCGTTTTGCTCACCAAAAGTACTGATTTGAATCTCTCTATGTGTATGTGTGTATTTTGAAATCTGATATAAGTATAGGAGATTGAAATTATCTATGCGTAGAGCGTTGTGGAAAGGAATTGATTGTTCCACTGATCAATTCAATCACAGAGTTAAATATATGCATCTTGGATAGATCAATGGTTGAAAAGGGATTTTGCAAGTAGAAGTAGTACCCGAATTAAGCTTAAACCAATCGGCCATATGAATAGAGATTGTACGATGGAGATTAGAAGTGGAGAGTATCAACGGCTGAAGGAGGATTCTGCTATATAAAATACACGGAAGATCAAGAAGGGTCGAGCTTGCAAAATTGGAGGTGATCGTTGGAATATGGGATCGAGATCAACGTTCTAGATCGATCGTCAAATTAAATCGACGGTGAACAACGATTCCGCTAGGTGGAGTTGCGTGGTTTGGAAAACTTTTGATGTGCTCATAAATTTAATGAAATACGCTTCATCATATTTGAAGTCCATCGTTAATCTAGTGGGGACACAAATCTGAGGGTCCTTAAGGATTCTGTTGATTTAACTAGCAAGCATGTTAATGTTTTGCTTGGCTATGGAATTAACGAAATTGTAAATTGTTTGAAATCCTTCCGACAACGTGGACAACAGCTCAGCGATAGTTTGCTTGCTGACTGGATTGGTTATTGGACCTGTGGCTCCTACATGGCATCAAGTTTGGAATATCGACGGTCAGGATAGCACTTGAATGAGATCAACAATGCAGAAATATTAGTACGGAGAGAAGAATGCGAAATACGGAAGATGAGAAATCAAAGTATAAAGTAATATGGGTTTCTACAACCTGATGTCTGTCAAGGGAATGCAGAAAGAGGAATGCGGAAGGCAAAAAGAAGAAGGCAGAAAGAGAAAGACAGAGAATCACGAAAATACTTTGGGAAATGTCATAGTTCTACAACCTGAAGTCCGCCCGTGGAATGCGGAAGGCAAAGAATAGCGAAAAGGCTTTGGGAAATGTCACAGTTCCACAACCCGCAGTCTGGGAGATCAACGGTTGCAGAGAGCTTGAAGGAGATCAATGATGCGGAATGGTTGAGGTGGAAAGCTAAGTGCGAAAAGACATTTTGAGAAATTTCACAGGTAAGAAATCTGCATACCGCATCCTATCTTAGATCTACGGTCAGGAGGAAGCCCGATATAAAATCAACAGCTCAAGATGGTTGCGGAAATGGAGAATGTGGAAGGTCACGACTGGAAGATTCATGAAGAGGCACGATAAATGAAATGGCGCAATGGTGAAGAGATGTGTCTATAGGAAGCATGAAGGTATTTATTAACAAAATGATTGAAGGAATAAATTGTCTCTATGATTACGAATGATAGAGTCCAAAAATTGAATAGCAAACTGATAAAAATCAGTCCAGGGTGGCAAGGTGGCGCTAGGGAAGGTTATAAGTCTGTAAAGGGTGTCATAGCATCCTTGTATGTTGGAGCAGGAAGAAACCCTGAGTGTTGAAGCATCCTTGTATGTTGGAGCAGACATAAACCCTGGGTGTTGTAGCATCCTTGGTTGTTGAAGCAAGCATAAATCCAGGGCATCGGTGCATCCTTTCTGTAGCAAGCAGAATGAGTTTGAATTGGTGATTTTCTCTTTGAAGATTCCACGATAAAATTTGTGTCTTAACCTATTTGATTCATTTTGTGTTTTTTTTTTAATTTTTGGAAGAAAGAGACAATACTGATTCACCCCCCCCTCTCAGTATTGTGGGATAATCCAACACATATATTTTTTATATTTGAGGAATCAGTTGTATCATTATAATATTCTCGAGATGCTCGCAATTCAATTCCCAAAATAACCATTTTTGCTTTCTCATGTGCACAACAAACCAACATCACATTTATTGGTTAACCTGGATTAGTGAACAATAGACCATGGTTGCATTCAAAAGGTCCCATGAATAGTTCAGATACCAATCAAAACTACAAAGAAAGAAATTGTACATGAATTTGTGACAAGCATAACTACAATATCGCCTAATCCTCTCATTTTCGATCTTGCAACATTGAATCCATACCTAACCATGCAGTAACCAGGTTCAACTTTTAGGTTTTCCCTACAGATATTTTTTATCCTTGAACATAATTTGATTTATTACAATGGAAACTCTCTCTAAGTGTCTTATCACCCATAATGAAAATGTGCAATTGCACCCAGAATGTATGTTTTGAATCTTGTCATTTTAAAATATGAATCGATTTGTGAATAAGACCAATGAAAAATGTAGTCTCCCTAAACCGAAAGTAGAATATCCTCCAGTTTAGTGTAGTAGTAATATTTGTTGAGCCTATATATGGAATGATAACCTAGATTTATGTGTTTTATATGGCCTGGAAATTGCAACAACCTTTCTTGATTCCAAAAAAAAAGAGCCTGTTAGTTGTGATAGCAAGGATTGTAGACAAACTAATCATTAAGGAAATCAAGAAGGTCAATGAATTTATTATGTTTTAGTCTAGTTAGGATCCAGGAGCCAAGTGTGTTTGTGAGCACATAGGGGGAGCCGATATGGAGCCGAGAGTGGTCACTTGTCTTGAGATGAGTGTGGTCACATGTTTGGAGTCGATTCTAGAGTCGAGAGTCGAGTTGGGTTGAGGGAATTCAAGGTGAGTCGAGCCAGAGTCGAGTCTGGTCACCTGTTTAGAGATGAGATGACTCTATGAGTGTGGTCGCATGTGCGCAAGGGTTCCAGAGTATGGTCACAAGAAAGGCTTCTTCGACCAGTCTACACACAGGATTTCCAAGTCTAGATATGGTCATGTAGAAGTGTTCTTCGACTAGACGAGAAAATCCTATTGTTGTTGGCGACTAGCAGTGGTCATGGTTCATGTCACATCAACAACCCATTAAATGAACAATCACATTTCAGTAACTTACCATTAAATATTATATTAATGCATAAATATCCATTATATTAAGTCTCAGATTAATTCATCAAGTGACTAGGTCAACAACCCTAACCATATAATCAGTTTAATGCCAACAATACAAACCCTCTTTTCCCACTGAGATACAACTCTGTCCTGACATAAATACCAAATCTAACATCAAAATATCTTATCTTTCTCAATCTATGGGTACATATTGGCCATCAAATCAGCCCCTACGAATGACCTTCGAAACAACAATATAGAGTGTTCCATCATCCATTACCACCTACACAAAGCAAGGGAAAAAATGTCATATTTTAGTCCATGTTCGATCAACAATTTACACCTCCCAATGCAATATATGACACCCACCCACTGAAAATAAATCAAACCATCCCTTAAACAGTATGAAAGCACATGGTTCAACTAATACGAATTCCCACAAAACAAAATATAATCCATTAAACACTCTTAAAGCACATGGCTCAACTAATACGAATTCCCAGCCATTGGATCATATCCAAATCAGTCTCGGACACTCATTTTGAAATTCAAGTTTGCAATCCATGTCAATTAAAAGTAGCGATGAGTTTGAACATCAGAAAACTATAAATTAACCTCTTTTCCTACAATTGACTCTATTTCCATTCCATGAATTCAAATAGTGCATCAACACTGTCAACTCTCTACCTGCAATTTTCCTCTATTTCCATTTTAGACAACCAAACAGTGCATTTACACTATCAACATACCATTAGTGTGTGCACAGTGGTTCAGGTATTTATTGAATTTTTATGACTTAGCAGTATGATTTTCAGTTCTTGATATATATTTCACAATCATTCTGAAACGACAAAATCATTTCTTAAGGAAATAACTGGCACAAATAAGCCAGATTACAATTTCTATGAATAATAAAATATATGATTGATAAGATAAGAGATGATATTACAATGAGAATGTTTGCTTGTATAAATAACCCTTTTGGGTGCCCTTTCGTAAAGAGGCATAACCTTTCATCAATGTGTCTCTTCATTAAGTATTTAGTGTATTTAATTATTAAAATTATTAATGTTATTTATTTATGTATATATTTTGTTCCTTACATTGCCTTCCCATTAAGGGGAGTTTTGTCCTCAAATATTTATTGAAGACAATGCTTACATGTGATTTCTTGCTTGTAATGTCATTTTTTTATCCTTTATTTTAGTGCTTGCAACACTTGATGAAATGAGACGATATACGTTACGAATTCAAAGGGAAAAATGTCACATCATCTGTGATGTGGTCCATCCGAGATCTATTTTTATCGGAGGTGATTATTGATCGTCTTGTTGGATAAATCTTTTTCGTTTTCTACTCAGGTTGTAGATTTTGACCCTGTCAATGGTCAAAATAATTTTTGTAGTTTGGGTATCGGTAAGGAGTTCTTGTTGCTTGTTTTTTGGCTAGATTGAATTCATTTTGAACTGTGATGGGAACCAAATTTGTATTCTCTTTTTCTTCCTCAATTGCAATTAGTTTCTCGTATAATCTAGATGCTTCCTTCTGGATTTGAACTAATTTGTTCTCTAATAGATTATTATTATTCTGAATATCCTCAAATCTTTCGCCTTGCAATTGTTTGTCCTTTTTTAACTTCCCGATTTGTTCTTTTATTTCTTGATTAATATTCTTCATGGCATAATTTTATCCGTCGTTTCCCAATAGTTTTTTTTTTAGAGCTTGAATCTTCTCTTCTAACTTTTGATTGCAACGAACTTTATCCTTTTCCTTCTTGATTTGCAAAAGTAATTTCTGATTATGATCTCTTAAACGAGAGATATCTTCACCTTTACTTGCAATAACCTTGTCGAAATCCTTGTGTATCATCTGTATTGATTTCCCATTTCCTTGTGACATCACCTTTGATATTTCTCTGAAATCTTTAGATGACGCGACTTCTAATTCTTACTTCATGTTAATGTCCCGGAATGTGATTTTCTTCTTTTTGTAGGGAAATTTCATAAACTTTCTTTCATCATTTAAGATAAAATTTCCCAATGTTTCTAACCACGATAATCCCAAGATTAGGTCACTGTCACTACTCTACAAGGATTGAACTATAAATTGTGAAACACCAATATAATATCCAATGTTCCATTGTAAATCGCTTATTACATATTCTTTTTTATTCCAAAAGTATAATATTTCACCTATATTTGACTCTGGAATCACTAACCCATTAGCAAATTCATCACTAATATCATTATTGCGTTCGCCAGGAGAAATACAAATAGTAACATATTTCCCTCTAAGTGTTCCTTTTATTTGGAATTACGCTAAAACATAAGTTATCTTTGATATCGGTGGAAATATAGTGTCTTCCTTTGCTTGGGGACTTGGGAGAAAAACCAATAATGAGGTAGAATGGATTGAGCTTTTCTTCAGAGTGAACCTAACAAAGAAACTAAATATTTCTGAAATCATTGTTATAGGCGACTCTAAGCATGCAATTCATCAAATGAATAAGGGATTTTGCAAAGGTGTTATAAAAAAAGAAGAATATACGACTGTATTCGTCAGGTCACAGCTCAAATTCAAGTCTCATACTTTAATATTATTCAAGGGAACAACTCTGAGGTGGATAAGTTGGCGAAATTAGGTGCCAAACTCAAAATGGGGACTAGTAATGTGATGGGAACCACCATCAATTGTCGTTATGTTCCTTAATCCCTTTACCATCAAAAGGATGCTAAGGTGGGGCTTCCCTAGCATTAGATCCACCCTCTCCAACATCAAGCATATGGAAGAGGTGTATCTCCTCAATCAGATCACAATGAATGCATTAAACTTCTATGCCAGCCGACAGGGTACTTGGCAGCTAGCTCTTGTCCAAGGAAGAGGCCATGTGAAGGCTTTAAAGACTGACCCAGAGCGGTGCAGATGGACAGGATATCTCACACGAGTCGCATCAATGAAGTCTCTCTTTGCTCATTCTGACCCCAATGTTTTTTTTATTAACAATCCCCCTAGAGCTGGTAACAACTCTGCCATTCCTAAGAAGGCTCACGATAGCAGTGTTTCTGGCATCAAAGAAGACATAGAATTTGCGGGTTTTGGCATAATTGAAGGTTATGACTCTAGTATAGACAGAGGTAGTGTTCCAGTGCAAAGGTTGGCTCAAGCTTCAGCTAGGAATTCTGGAACTATCTCTTCTCCCTCCATTGCAGTGATTTGGTCCGGTGCAGAATTGGGTTCAGTTCCTCCCTCATTAGAGTTGTGTTTTAGTGCAGAATTGGGTTCAGCCCCTCCTTCATTGGAGGGTCTTATCATTACAGGACTTTCCTGCCTACATCCAGCTGAAGGCCAAGTCACTTCATCTTTTCCTCCTCACAATCACAAAATGGAAGATAATGAAGATGCACTCAAGGAGATCCAAAACTTGCTTAGGGACATCAAGCAGCATCTCAGGTGGATCTATGACATCATCAACAGAAGCATTACTGAAGGCAGTCGAACAGCGGAATGGATGGCTAGATAGATAGAAAACCAAGATACTCGAATTGAAGATAATTATCATGCTTGTATGAAATAATGGGTACAATGGGATACATGAAGGACTACCTACGCAAGCTTGTGAACATGAACCAAAGCAGCCACATGTACGATTTCCCTTCCAGAGATCAAGAAATGGAGGAAGCTTCGGTGGTTCAACCAATCATACGCACAAAAGGGAAGCACCAGGTGTAACCCTGCTAAAATGGGTACTCTATGTTTTTTTGTTGTCTTGTTTTAGGTGTTTATGTCTGTATCTATTCCACTAAAGGCTTTAGAAGTTTCATCAGACGTAGTTGCAAACTCAGAAATTTAGCAATCTGCCCAAATCATTTTGTAATTTTGGGTTCCATAGCACTCTTGGATGGTTTTGGACCTCTCTATTTTTGTATGCTTGGCTAGGCACAACCTTTTATTTAATATAATATATTCATGGTTTCTGTTAAAAACAAATGCTAAAACATAAGTTTTTAAATTGCTTGGAAATCTTCCTTGTTTTTCGCCATGAAACTCCATTTTATTATGCTTTCTTCATTTTTTTTCAATAATAATAATATTATAATATATATATATATATTAGAAACCTTTTTTTTGTAAAGTTTTTAATTTTTTTTAAATAATAAAATATTAATAAAAGATAAATATCATTATAATAATATTTTTTTTTTTACATATATATATATATATATATATATATATATATTATTTGGATTCATGTGAGTATGGTTGACATGGAGGCTACGGTGGAAGGTGACGGCATGAGGGAGTGCGAGAGAGGAACATATAGGTAGGAGACGAGCCATGAGTGGGGGGAAAGGGTGGGAGCCAAGGGTTGAGGTGCAGGTCGGGCGGGGAGCAGGTGGCACCGGTGGTGATGGAGGACGATGGTGCAAAAGAGGAGGACGGAGGTGGCAGCGATGGTGCAGGATTGCGGGTGCAGAAGGATGCAGCATGGTGGCAAGGCATAGGGAGAATCATGAATGGTGTAATACCCCGGTTTTGACCCCTTGGTATTTTGATTGTACATGATGTAAATATTGTATGGGATCATGGTAAGGAGCTCAAGACCAAGGCCCTGCCATTGATTAATGTTTTGTGTATAGGTGATCATGGTTGATGCCTATGGTTCATGTGCTAAGTCAAGCACATCATAATTGTAAACATCATGTAAATACAATTTAATAGAAATACCACAACTGGCTATGGGATTGCAAACGTTAAAGAGATGGGGGCATGATTCCACAAGGGATAGGGTGGGGAGTTGGTGAAATCCCCTGAGCCAATAGGGTGACACCATATGTCAATGGCGAAACCCATGAAACCCTCAGCTACCTTTGTCCTATGTCCTCAGTCATTAATTTCTTCCAAAAGTTGGATGAGGCAGTTAATGCCTTGGGTAGAGCAAGGCATGGCAGTTTGATGGCAAGACTACAGGTCTGTAGCCTGGGAAGCCATGTTCTTTCTCCTGCAGTAGGTAACCCGCGTGGGTATGTGTGCCCATTTCTGAGTCACATTGGATGTTGGATTCATTCGCACTGCTGGGAGAACCATGTTTTGGCTCTGGGTTGTTCACCTATGTTTTGCAGTGTGTTGGCCATGTGCAATCCTTGGCTAAGGACAGTCTGATAAACCCACTATCAATGATGGCTTGGTTGGATGCCTGATAAACCCTTATGTGGCTTGGTTGGTCCTTATTTTTGGAAGATTGGCTTGACTGTGGACAGTCTAATAAACCCACTATGAACGATGGCTCGATCGAGTGCCTGACAAACCCATCAGTGGATTGACTAATCCTTATTTTGGGAGTTGGCTTGACTGTGGACAGTCTGGTAAACCCAACTGTATTCCGACATGGTTGGGTAAGCCTAATAAAACCAGCATTGTTAGGCTTGTATGCCTGCAGCCTAATGAACCCACTGCGAACAATGGCTTGGCCAAGTGTCGGGAAAACCCATATGTGGCTTGGCTAGAGAGTCTGATAAAACCACTGTGAATGATGTCTTGATTGAGTGCCTGATAAACCCATATGTGGCCCTGGTTGGTCTCTATTTTGGAATTTGGCTTGACTGTGAACAGTCTGATAAACCCAACTACTTGCTAGTGACTAAGTGAGTCTTATAAACCCAACATTGTTTGGCTTGGAAGCTTATAGCCTGATAAACCTAACTTGGTGTTGGATTGGCTAGACAGTCTGATAAACCCAACTGAAGGTTGGCTTAACCATGTGTGTGTTTTGGCCTGGCTGTGTGTAAGCCTATTGTCCCTAGTTCCTTGTGAGAGTCATGCCCATCTCGGGCATGGCAATGTGTTGAGAGAGTAATGAACACACTACCTTATGGTCTGGTGGAACGTTGCAGACACCTAGCTAGTTGTGGGACAGCTTAATCATCAAGATAAGTATCTCTGTTATGCTTGTTTATTCCATGCATTTTCTTATGAGTTATTATGATCATCATGAATGCTTACTGATGGCTAAGTAGAGTTTTACTTCTGTTATGATTGCCTGCATTTTATTTATGTACATGCCTTGTGTTTCTGTGATGCATTTTCCCAAGCTCATGGAGGCTAGAAGGCTGTTACAAGACTGAAAATGCAACTCAAGTAAGAATCCTTGAGTTTTGCCCCTTGGAAACCTCCCGCGGAAGGAGGAAGGAGGGAACCGAAAAAAAGGGAAGATTGAACAAGGTAGATTATTGTGTTTTCGCACCCTGAGATCCACAGCAGGAAGTGGAATGTGGGGGGTGGAAGAAATAATTTTAAAACAAATCAAAACGTGGGATTTATGACTTCCAGGATCCACCTGCAGAAGAAGGAAATCAGAATAAAAGTCAAGGAAGAAAGTGGGGTTTCCGACTTTCGGGATCCGCCTGCGGAAGTGCGGTAGGTGAAAGGCGAAAAGTCCATTGAATGTTCCTTCGCGCATTGAGTTTCTGATTTCTGAGTTCTGAGGTCCGGAAGGTGGAAAGACTGTTGAATGTTCCGTCGCACATTGAGTTTCCTATTTCCGATTTCTGAGGTGCAGAAAGCGAAAAGCAGTAGTGCGGAAGGCGGAAATTTGGTTGAATCTTCCTTCGTGCACTGAGTTTTCGATTTTCGATTTCTGATGTGCGAAAGGCGGAAAGCGTAAGTGCGAAAGGAAGAAGGCGAAAAGTCTGTTGAATGTTCCTTCACACATTGTGTTTCTAATTTTGAGTTTCGAGGTGCAGAAGGTGAAAAGAGGAAGGCAGAAGGTGGAAAGGTCGTTGAAAGTTCCTTTGCACATTTGAGTTCTGATTTTCTAGTTCCAAAGTGTGGAAGGCAGAAAGCGGAAGTAAGGAAGGCAGAAGGCAGAAGAGCATTATATGTTCGTGTCACACATTGTGTTTCCGATTTCTGACTTCCGAGGTATGAAGAACAGAAAACAGAGTGCAGAACACAAACTGCAGAAAGACAGGTCCAGTGCAGAAATGTTCATTCTAGTCACAGAAGGGATTTGTCAAGGGCGGAACGACTATTACAGTAATGTATAGGGGTTCTTAATCGTGAGAATGAAGGTTGAAGAGCGAGTTAACGCCCATTTCCGGTGTTTAAAAAGGGAAAAAAAATTCTTGAAGCAAAAATTTTAAATTATCTGCATTATTGGGTATGGGGACGTTACATTGTGGTATCAAAGCTTATGGTTACAGCATTGGGTCTCAATGGTCCAAGTTTAAAAGTTAATAGAGTTTTTGGTTAATTGTTTCCAACATATTATTAGCTACATAACAAAGAAAACTGACATGGGAAGTGTGTAAGTGGTTTTGATTCTGAAAATATCTAAGAAATGATGTATTAACACATTTTGCAAAGTCATAGTGCAGATTGGAAAAGGAGTTGGTTTTAACTTAGCCATGAGAACCTGCAACAAGTATGAGGCTCTGAATCCATATGAGAATGAGGAAGATGTTATGGGAGAAAACGTCAGAATGGGAAATAACAAGACAGAGACTAATGGTAGAATATTTCAAGAAACCCCACCATACATTGCAGCCACCATGAGAAGTGTAATTAAAGCTCAGAAAGAGCAGCACCAGCTGAATGCAGCCATGTTGCAGAGCTTGAAAAACATTTGAAAGCAAATGGACCCTCAGCATAAGACATAATTGATTTTGATGAGCCTAGAACTCTAAAAGAGGCCATCAAGAGAGCTAAGTATTTCTATGAGCAAAGCAAGGGCAGACCTGATTACCAAAGGGTATGGAAGGACAGGAAAAATGAGAAGTATGATCAAAGGAAGAAGGGATTCAAACCTTCTAACTCTAGGAATCAGGAAATCAGCCATCACAAGCTATGAGCCAGCCAACTAAAGTGATGAGGGAAAGGCAAAGAGATCCAAAAGAGATCAGAGAACCTCTCCAATGTTGGAAATATGGAGGACCCCATTTGCGCAGACACTGCCCACTTGGGGATAGGAATTTAAGGCCATCTTACAACATTCAAGAAGAAGGAACAGTGGGTCAAGTGGCAAGGACAATCCCTAGGATTTATGCATCACTAGGGGACTGCCAGGCATAACACCAATCAACTATGCTACAAGTTGCAGGTAATATTCCTGAGCAATCTGTTTCTTTTTTATTGACTCTAGATCTACGCACAGTTATATTACTCCTAGAGTAGTTGAGATTTGTGCTTTCAAGAAGTTTGAGATTTGTGCTTTCAAGAAGTTAAAGCATAGCAATTCATGGTTAGTTCAGCTAGCCACTAGGACTAAGACAAAGGTTAGTGAAGTGGTAGAAAAGTGCCCATTGGTTATGAATGGGCTAGTCACTTGTGTAGATTTGAATGTTCTACCCCTTGGTTCCTATGATGTCCTCATTAGAATGGATTGGTTGGAAGCACACAGAGTCAAGATTGATTGTTACAACAAGACTTTTGAGTGCTTAGATGAAGAAGGTAACTTAAGGGTTTTGAAAGGCATTCCAAAGGTGATTTCTGTTAGGAAGATTTCAGCCATGTATACGAAGAAGTTATGTAGGAAAGGTTACAGAGTGTTTGCAGCCCATGTATTGGAAGCAAAAAAGAATGAAACTCCCAGGTTGGAGGACTTTCATGTGTTACAGGAATTCATATATTTTTTTCTTGATGAATTTCCAGGGCTTCCTCCAAAGAGGGACATCGATTTCACAATTGAACTTGTGCAAGGAGCAGCACTAGTGTCTAAGACACCCTATAGGATGAGTACTCTAGATATGCTAGAGCTGAATATGCAGCTGCAGAAGTTATTGGATAAGAAGTACATCAATTCGAGTGTGTCTCCTTGGGGATCACCAGTACTGTTTGTAAAGAATCAGGATGGCACACTCAAGTTGTGTATCGATTACAGGCAGCTGAATAAAGTCACCGTGAAGAACAAATATCATTTTCCTCGGATTGATGACCTCTTTGATCAAGTTTGAGGAGCCAAGGTGTTTTCCAAGATTGACTTAAGGTTTGGTTACCATCAGGTAAGAATCAAGATGAAGGCATTCAAAAGACAGCTTTTAGGACTAGGTATGGACATTATGAGTTTGTAGTGGTACCATTTGGTCTCACAAATGCATCGGCTACATTTATGTGCCTTATGAATAGTCTCTTCAGTAGGTACTTGGACAAGTTTGTTCTTGTTTTCCTTGATGACATTCTTATTTACTCTAATAATGAGGAAGAACATGAAGAACATCTGAGATTGGTTTTGCAATTGCTCAGGGAGCATAAGTTGTATGCAAAGTTGAGAAAGTGTGACTTCTATAAAGATAGGATTCATTATTTGGGTCACATCATCTTAGATGAGGGAATATCTGTAGACCCTGAAAAGATTGAAGCCTTTAATGAATTTGTCTACTCCAGGAAATGTGATAGATGTAAGATCTTTTATGGGCCTTGCAGGATACTACAAGAGATTCATTGAAGGATTCTCCAAGGTTGCACATCCCATCACTTCTTTGTAGAGGAAGGGGATAAAGTTTGAATGGACACCAAGGTGTGAGGAAAGCTTCCAGCAGTTGAAGCATCTTCTCACAAGTGAACTAGTGCTGAAAATTGCAGACCCAAAGAAAGATTTTGTGGTGTGTATTGATGCATGCGGACAAGGACTTGGAGGATTTATTATGCAAGATAACCATGTGGTGTGTTATGAATCAAGAAAGTTGAAGGATCATAAGAAGAATTATGCCCCTCATGATTTAGAACTTGTAGCCATAGTACATGATCTCAGGATGTGGAGGCATTACTTAATTGGCAGGAAGTTTGAGTTAAGGACAAACCACTGTGGTTTGAAGTACTTGTTTGATCAGCCTACTTTAAATGCTAGACAAGCAAAATGGATAGAGTTTTTATGTGAGTTTGATTTTGAGATCAAATACATAAAAGGAAAAGAGAACAAAGTGGTTGATGCACTCAACAGGAAGGTGCATGAAATGCACTTGGCATCTCTTAGCGTTTGCTAATCAAATTTGAGACAACAGATTGCTGATCATACTATTGAAGATGAATTGTATGTGCAGGTCAAGGATAAATTGAAGCAGCAGTATCTTGAGAAGAGACATGATGAATATAAATTGGAAGAAGATGGACTTCTTATATTTACAAATGGAATTTATATTCCAAATGTAGCATATTTGAGGAGAGTTGTTATGGATGAAATCTATAAGGCTCCATATTTTGGTCATCTAGGATATCAGAAGACAATTGCTACAACTCGAAAGCAGTATTTTTGGCCAGGAATGAAGAATGGCATTGTTGAGTATATTTCAAAGTGCATGAAATGTCACCAAGTAAAGGTTGAGCATCAACACCCAGTAGGTTTGTTGCATCCCTTGCCAGTTCTGGAATGGAAATGGGAAGTTATTTCCATGGACTTCATTATAGGTTTGCCAATGACTTGGAGACAACACGGCTCTATCATGGTTGTGGTTGACAAGTTGAAAAAGGTAGCAGATTTTATACCTGTTAAGTCCACACATAAGACCGATGAGATTGCAAAAATATTCAAGAAGGATATTTTCAAGTTGCATAGATTTCCTAAGGCAATATTTTTTGACAAGGATTCCAAGTTCACTTCCAATTTTTGGAAGGGGTTGTTTGCATATTTGGGCACAAAGTTGAACTTCAACACTGCCTACCATCCTCAGACTGATGGTCATACAGAGAGGGTGAATCAAGTGTTGGAAGACATGCTTCGAATGTATGTGATGGACAAGCCAACCAAGTGGGCGGATTATTTACACTTGGTCGAATTTGCTTACAATAATAGACAGCAAGCATCCTTGGGGATGAGTCCATATGAATCCTTGTATGGAAGAAGGTGTAGGAAACCTGTGACATGGGATAATCCAGTGAACAGGATTATGATTGGTCCATAATTTCTTAAATAAATGGAGCAGGAGGTTGCAAAGATCAAGCAGAATCTAAAAGAAGCCCAGGACAGATAGAAAAGCTATGTTGATAATCCTAGGGTGGACAGAGAATTCACTATTGGGGATCATGTTTACCTCATAGTGAGGGAAAATAAGAGTTCTTTGAAGCTTGGGAGTTGTGTCAAGTTGTATCTTAGATACTATGGGCCATTTGAAGTGCTTGAGAGAATAGTGCCAGTTTCATATAGACTTGCATTGCCTGCTAGCACTAGAGCTCATAATGTTTTTCATGTTTCTTTGCTTAAGAAAAATGTACATGATCCTAACCATGTGATTGATTGGGATGTGATTCAGGTGGAACCCGAGGGAGAATTCCAAACTGAGCCATTGCATATCCTCGACCGGAAGGTTACCATGCTCTGGAATCAAGCCATTGGACAGGTAAAGGTGCAATGGGAGCACTAAAGTCCAGATGAGGCTACTTGGGATCTGGAGGATGCCATGTGATTGGCACATCCATTGTTGTTCAATTTTGCGAAGCACTGAGGTAGTGCTAGTGCAACATTTTTGTTCAAGCACCGAGGAGAGTGTCGTTGAAGAGGGAGGGGATTGTAACACCCCGGTTTTGACCCCTTGGTATTTTGATTGTACATGATGTAAATATTGTATGGGATCATGGCAAGGATCTCAAGGCCAAGGCCCTACCATTGATTAATGTTTTTTCTTTAGGTGATCATGTTTGATGCCTATGGTTCATGTGCTAAGTCAAGAACATTGTAATTGTAAACATCATGTAAATTTAATTTAATAGAAATACCACAACTAGATATGGGAATGCAAATGTGAAAGATATGGGGGCATGATTCCACAAGGGATATGGTGGGGAGTTAGTCAAACCCCCTGAGTGAATAAGGTGAGCCCATATGTCAATGGGGAAACCCATGAAACCCTCAAGTACCTTTTTCCCTCTGTCCTCAATCATTAATTTCTTCCAGAAGTTGGATGAGGCAGTTAATTCCTTGGGCAGAGCAAGGAATGAAAGTCTGATGGCTTGACTGAGCAAGCCTGCAGGTCTGCAACTTGGGAGGCTGCATTCTTGCTCCTACAGCAAGTAAACCTGCATGGGTATGCGTGCATGTTCCTTCATTCCTGAGTCATTCTGAACATTGGATTTATTCACACTACTAGGAGAACCACGTTTTGGTTATGGGTTGTTCACTTGTGTTTTATGGTGTGTTTTCCATGTGCAATCCTCGACTAAGGACTACCTGATAAACCCACTATGAATGATGGCTTGGTTGGATTCCTGATAAACCCGTATGTGGCTTGGTTTGTTCTTATTTTTGAAATATTGGCTTGACTATTGACAGTTTGATAAACCCACTGTGAATGATGGCTTGGCCGAGTTCCTGACAAACCCATCTGTGGCTTAACTGATGCTTATTTTTGGAGTTCTCTTGATAGTGAACAATCTGATAAACCCAACTGTATGCTGGCTTGGTTGGGTAATCCTGATAAACCCTAAATTGTTAGGCTTGTATTCCTGCAGATTGATAAACCCACTGAACGATGGCTTGGATTGGAATCCTATAGCCTGATAAACCTAACTTGGTGTTGGCTTGGATGGAAATTTTGATAAACCCAACTGAAGGTTGGCTTGATTGTGTGTGTGTTTTGGTTTGGCTGTGTGTACGCCTGTTATCCCTAGTTCCTTGTGAGAGTAATGCCCATCTTGGGGGTGGCAATGTGTTGAGAGTCATGAACACACTGGCCTATGGTTGGGTGGAACGTTGCAGACACCTATCTAGTTGCGGGACAACTTAATATTCAAGATAAGTATCTATATTATTATTGTTTATGTCATGCATTTTCTTATGAGTTATTATGATCATGATGAATGCTTACTGATGGCTAAGTAGAGGTTTACTTCAATTATGATTACCTACATTTTATTTCTGTATATGCCTTGTGTTTCTATGACGCATTTTCCCAATTTCATGGAGGCTAGAATCCTATTACAGGGCTGAAAAAAGCAGCTAAGGTAAGAATTCTTGAGTTATGCCCCTTGGAATCTGCCTGCGGAAGGCAGAAGGCAGGAACTGGAAATAGGGAAGATTGAACAAGGCAGATTATTGTGTTTCTGCACCGCGGGATCTGCAGCAGGAGGCAGAATGAGGGGGGTGGAAGAATTAAGTTTAAAACAAAGCAGAACATGGGATTTCCGACTTCCGGGATGGCTCCTACAGAAGGTGGAAGATGGAAATCAGAAGAAAAGTCAAGGCAGAAAGTGGGGTTTTCAACTTTTGGGCGTCCGCCTACAGAAGTGAAGAAGGTGAAAAGTCTGTTGTGTTAGAATAATCAAACCCATAGTATTACCCACTTAGACATTAATTCATTTATTTTTGTCTTATTTGCCTAGTCCATGAGTCCCACCATGTGCAAGTTGCTAATTGCCTATCCATAGAGGTCAAACTTGCCATCTTTGACTCATGTAGCGCTTGGGAAAGCCTTAGGAATAAAATCTGCTTTATTCCTGGCCTCCTATGCACCCTTTTGCTTTTTCTGCTTTATTGACTGCTTTTTTAGTGTTTTAAGGCACATAGGAAAGCAAGACTAGGTGAGGTGAACTTGTTTTCTTGCCCTTTCATCCTCCACTCTTTCCTCCATGCAAAAGCATGTATGAGCTGCCATTCCACCACTCATTAGCTTTCCCATGCACCCTTTCCAATTCGTGAGCCTCATGACATATTTGGGATCAGCTTTTTATACCTATGGGGGATTTGCCTATTTTGGGTAAGCCTGCTTTATGCTAGTTTTGGATGCCTCCTTATGCATTCGACCTATTGATGTATTCTATATATTCA
>LPNX010992356.1:409368-557556 GCA_001517045.1 Pseudotsuga menziesii
AGTTGTTTTCTTGCCCTTTCATCCTCCACTCTTTCCTCCATGCAAAAGCATGTATGAGCTGCCATTCCACCACTCATTAGCTTGCCCATGCGCCCTTGCCAATTCGTGAGCCTCATGACAGATTTGGGATCAGCTTTTTACACCTATGGGGGATTTGCCTATTTTGGGTAAGCCTGGTTTATGCTAGTTTTGGATGCCTCCTTATGCATTCGACCTATTGATGTATTCTATATATTCAGCAACCTGTGTTATTACAGGGTTGGCTATTGTACACTGAGTTAATATAATTTTGTGTTACAGCTCCATATTCAGTCTCCATTGTTGACAATTTTGCATGATCAATTGTAATTTGTTGTGAGTGAAATTAATCTATTGCTGGTCAGAATTTCTACACGTTGAATGTTCCTTCACGCATTGAGTTTCTGATTTTCAAGTTCCAAGGTGTGGAAGGTGGAAAGTAGAAGGTAGAAGGAGGAAGGTGGAAAGACCGTTGAATGTTTCGTCGCACATTGAGTTTTTCGATTTCTAATTTCCGAGGTGCGGAAGGCGGAAAGAGGAAGTGTGGAAGACGGAAGCCGAAAATCCTGTTGAATGTTCCTTTGCGCATTGAGTTTCTGATTTACGATTTTCAAGGTGCAGAAGTGCAGAAGGTAGAAGGAGGAAATTTCGTTGAATGTTCCTTTGCAAATTATGTTTCCGATTTCTCAGTTCTGAGGTGCAAAAGGCAGAAAGTAGAAGGTGGAAGGCGAAAAGGCCATTGAATGTTCCTTCACACATTTGAGTTATGATTTCCAAGTTCCAAAGTACGGAAGGAGGAAAACAAAAGTGCGGAAGGAGGAAGGAGGAAGAGAACTATATGTTCGCTTCACACATTGTGTTTCTGATTTCTGACTTTCGAGGTTGGAAGGGGGGGATGCAGAGTGCGGAACACAGACTATGGAAAGACATGCCCAATGTACAAATGTTCATTCTATTCATAGAAGGGATCTGTCAAGGGCGGAACGACTATTACAGTAATGTACAGGGGTTCTTAAGCCTAAGAATGAAGTTGGAAGAGTGAGTTAACACCCATTCTTGATGTTTAAAAAGGGAGCAAATTTTCTTGAAGAAAAAAATTTAAATTATCTGCATTATTGGGTATGGGGACGTTACAAATGGAAGGATGCGCAGAGGAGGACGGGGGTGGTGGACGACTGCAGAAGGAAATGGTGGAGGATCAGTGGGAGGGCTACAGGAGGGATTGGCGGAGGTGGGAGTAGCAGTGGTAGAAGGAGGGCATAAGGAGTTGCAACAAGATGAGGTAGCATAGGGGTTGGCCAAAGAGGATGGCGTGACGAGTGGGGATAACTGGGTTGTGAGGAATGGCATGGACATGTAACAAGGTGTGAGAGGTTAAGAAATTCACTAGGATAGATGGAGGGAAGAGGTGGGAAGGTAGAATGGAGGTTGTGCAAGAGAGAAAGAGAGGAAAGAGGGAGGTTGCAGAGGGAAGAGCATGAGGATACGAGAAGCAACGCAGAGGAGGGTTGCAATGTGGGGGATGTTTGCAGGAAGTAGTGGCAAAGGAAATGGATGCGTAAGGGAAAACATGGGACACAGAAAGGTTGATGCAAAATGCGAAAAGGTTGACGTGGGAGCAGAAAGTGGGCTACAGCGAAGGAAAATGGAGTGACGAGCAGGTGGGGGATAATCACAACAGAAAAAGGGAGTGGATGTGTGAGGATGGAAGCATGAGGGAGTTTAATTATCGAATTTAGAGAAATATTAGACAAAATCTGAAACCTTGTCTAAAATTCAGAATGAGCACAATCCTGAGGAAGGGTTGATTTTAATACCAATGAAATGACAAAATCGTTTCTTAAGGAATAACTAGCACAAATAATCCAGATTACATTATTCCATGAATAATAAAATACATGATTGATAAGATAAGAGATGATATTAGAATGAGAATGTTTGCTTGTATAAATACCCATGTTGGGTGCCCTTTCGTAAAAAGGAATAACCTTTCATCAAGGTGTCTCTTCATTAAATATTTAGTTTATTTGATTATTAATGTTTATTTATTTATTTATATATTTTGTTCATTAAACATTCTTCAAGAATTAATTTCATCAATATTCGCTCGCATTAAAAATAAAATGAATATCATTGAAAGATAACCATGCACAAGGGACACGAATATTTTACCTTGGGAAACCCAATAAGAAGAAAACCCAACAAAATTTTCTCAGAAGAAATCAATCTAATTAAAATACAATACCAATCATGAATATGATCCTTAACGCAAGGTAGCTTTGTCTTCCTTCACAAGAAACCCTAACAAGGGAAGCAAATCTTCAAGAGAAATAAGAGACATAAGAGAACCACAAACTTATGCTTCTTTCATTTTGCTAGGCCTTCCTTGGAGATACACACAAGTGGAGAGAAAATATTATGTGTGATGAGTGAGTGTTAAAATGAAGTGTGAGAGAACATTATTTATATTCTTCTTTTCACTGGAATTATCCTCAATGGGTTCAATTTGTCTTTCTCCACTGGGGCCGACTTATAATTTTGGTCTTAATATTTTATTTATCTTCAATTTGACTTATCTTCTTGTCTTCATTTTCTTCTGGGAATTATTCAATGGTTTGTCTTAACTTCTTGGATGTTTCTTCGTCATAGAAAATTTATCCTCGTTGATTTCCATCTCCTTACATGTAGATAAAATTCACACATAGATCTCTAATGTTTATTTGACCATACTCTAAGAAGTCCCAGACACTTCTTAGAGCCAATGTTGAATTCAACATTAGATTAGACTTTGTCTATTACACAAGGGGATAAGATCCCCTATAACATAGACAACTCAAGTCACTCTAATTAGAATATATCACTCCTTTATAGAGCATTCCCATATAGAGTGGTGCATGTGGCCACTAGCCTTCATTTGCTCTTAGTAAATATTACATTTGACTAATCAAGGCTAAGCATTTCGAACCTCATATACATAGTAAATATTACATGTGACTAATCAAGGCTAACTCAAGGCCATCCTACACTAGCCATTGGTCAATATTACACATTACCACTCTAGGAGAATGATATGCATAATGTTTTCCAGATTTTGAAACCATGGAGAAACATCAACACTCCCTCTCAACGAGGGAGACATTTTGCATCACGCCAAGAAACACACTTGGTGAGAATGTCCAACCGAAGCATTCTACATCACTTACAAGAATTACACTTGGTTATAATATCCATAATCCATATTGGATGTGTGCTCGATTCTTTCACTCCTATCTAAATCATATGGCTATCTAGATAATACTATGCCAAGGTGATTCACCTCTTGTGAATGTATGTCACTTGTAGGATATTCACAATGTATGGTCATTTATCTCATATGAATGTCTACTACTTATTTGTAATACCATGATAGTGTTGTTCATCCATCAACACTCCCTCTCACTCATGGAGGAATTCTCTATCACACCAAGCTTGTCCCTAAAGTATACAAATTTTGTCTTGGATAGAGGCTTGGTGAAAATTTCATCTATCTACTCATTTGTGGATAGGTACTAAATATTTACTACTCCATTATAAACCATGCAATGGATGAAGAGGTATTTGATTATGAAACAATGGATTTTCTGAAATATTGACACAACTTTAATTTCCACAGTGTATCAAGGTCGTCTCTAGCTCATGACCAATAATTCTGCAACAAGCTTCCAAATCCACACGGATTCGTAACTTGCAACATTGGCTACATAATACTCTGTGTTTTTTGTATTGAGTGTAACAAAAGTCTACTTATTTCTAAATGAATATATCATGGTTGATGCCAAGCTGAAACAACACCTTGAGGTGCTATTTCTATCCACTACACTCATGTCCAGTCATAATTTGCATAACCCTGCATATCCACTTCACCAACTAAGATATCTCTCATACCATGTCGATTTGTACCACATAGGTACCTCAACACATGCTTTTCCACACCTCAATGGAAGAGTCTTGTCTCAATCATAAATTGGGTTAGGGTGTTCACTACAAATAAAATATCTCATCAAGGATCTAATCAACTTCTTATACATCACCAAATTTGAATCTGAAGCGAAATATCTTAGCTTCTCTAGATTTGCACATCATGGGATCCGCTGGATCTGAATCTGAAGTGGAATCACTCAGCTTCTGCATATCTGTATCCATAGCTATATCCATGGAATTACTATCCATCATCTCGAATCTCTCAATAACTCAAGTGTGTACTCCCTCTGACTGAGGAAGATATTGGGGAACTTCCTTCATTATCAATTACATGTGTTGTAGCTACTCCCTTTGTGATGGATCTCGGTGCTCCATCTGTACTCGAGTATTTTTATTCCTTTGCATATAGACAATATGCCCCCTCTGTATCTAAGTATAATACACTCTTTGCATCTGGACAATTTTATTTTTCCTAGGACAAAATATCCCCTCACCATATGTCTCGATATTAATGGAATATTATCTTCCCTTGTGTATTCATCAGTGTTAGCTCCCATCAAGTGGGTCTATTGAGGAACATTGAATACCATCCAAGACTCTATTTAGGTCTGCATCCTGGATAACTCCATATCCTATAATGTGTCCTATCAGATGTCAATCTGGACAGTATGTGTGATCTCATAAATCCACTTGGAAGTCACTATTGACTTCCCTCCATGTCTCAACAACATTTCTCGCACATCAATCTTCATGATGGATTACTACTCCTCCATCATGGTATCCTTCCAACCATTTTTTCCTGTTGACTTATCATAGATGGAAGGTTCTGAATCAATTATGCAACTCATAACTAACTCGAGAAACTACAAGCTCATTTTTTCTCCTTGAAGGAACCATTGGGAGTTGCATGTTGTTTTGCATCCCGAAAGGTATCACAAAGCTATGTTGTCCTCTTCTTGATCATTGCATCATATTTTGATAAATCCATTGGTTTTGATGGATCTATTGTATCGTCCTAATAGTCAGAAGGATGATCAGTGTACTATAGAAACATTAATCCTTTGGAACCTCCTACTCCTCGCTATCAAACTCCATGTGAGACCTTCTAGATATCCTAAAGTCTACCATGTTTGTCTTCTTCTTCCTCGCCACATTGGTCTATATTGGAAAACCAAATATTCTCTCTAGATTCACTCCTATAAATGCTTCCTCGGGAATATTTTTCACCAATATCTAGTGAGGACACTTGATTTGAGCATAGATTTCATATTGGGTATATCATGAATCATCGTCTCCACAATATTTACATTGGATCTATTCTATAACACATGAGAGAAATTTCCTCAAGTTTTAACCAATACTAAATTAAATAGTTATGTTATTCATCAATCATAATAATTCAAATTTAAGAAAATAAAATTTATCATTCAAAGTATAAAATACGTATATTTGTTTATTTGGTTGACTCCCTCTTGATATCTGCCTCCTTGCAGAAATCAATGGAGTTTCTGGAAGGGTAATGTGCTTCATCGTATGATCTGAAGACCCTGGCCTTCTTCTTCATCAACTCATGTGCATCTAGAACTAGTTGAAGTCTTTATGGAAGGAACCATATATAGTATAAGAACACATACAAGGATACCACAGTCATTGGTCTGCATGTGTCTGGACTAGATCAAAGAACCCCTTGGATCTACTATCATTACTTAGAAAATATCCCTTTGCATTCTTTCCAAGTGCATAACCCTTGCAAATGATACCTTCATGTTCTACCTGAAAATTTTGGAATACTTAGAATTACTCTTTGCAATATTCATCAAATTCGTCTTCTTTTCTTTTGAGGTGGAAACTCTTCAATATTTGTTGCATGTAGCCTTTCTTTCTTTTCTTTTGAGGGAACAGATAAGCAAAGCGACCAATTGTGTGACAATTGCAACACTTCATATTTGAAGGATCCTTGTTCTTTTGTTTTGGAGTTGATCTCCTATTTTCCTTATTCTCAGCATTTCTTCTTTTTATTTTCTTCTGATAACATTGGAAATCATAATGACCAATATTATGACACTTGGAACATGTTACTTTTTAAATATCCTTTTGATATGGAACTGGGTTCATTCTTCACTTGTATTTCTCTTATGTTCTTGGAATATCATGTGTTTGGTAGTATTATTGTTCACTAACCAAGTATCATTAATATATGAAATAGTTACATTAAGAGAGGATCTGCAATCTCAAAATTATCCAACATGTCTTCTACTCTAGACACCATCTTGACAAAATTTGAAAAATCTAATCTAGAAACCCTAGCAAGAAGTAGGTCAAAATTGAACTAGTCAAAAGTGAAAACCGAATCCACAAATAAATGTGCCCTCCTTAGGTGACGTCCAAAATTATAAGATCGAATCCAATATGTCTCCAAAAAGGTTCAAAACTGGAAGCCCTAGATTCTTGATTCCGATATAGATTTGGTCAAAATTGAATCTTCTTGAAACTAATATATGATTCCATAGATAAGTGGACCCTCCTAGGTAGAGTTCGGAAATGTTATTTTCAAGTTCAATATGTGGAGATAAATGTCAAAATATAGAATCCCTATTTTTCAAATTAGAGAAGAAACAATCTCTGGCAATGGCTTATATCCAGTACTACTTTGATACTATGTTGAATTTTTATAACATAGCAGTATGATTTTCAATTCTTTATAATAATTTCACAATGATTCTTCAATCATTTATTTCATCAATATTCACCTGTAGTGTAAATAAAATAAATATCACTGAAATATAACCATGCACAAGAGACACTAATATTTTACTCTACGAAACCCAATAGGGAAAAACCTGACAAAATTTTCTTAGAAGAAATCAACTCCAATTCAAATACAATACCAATAATTAATATGATCCCTAGCACAAGAGAGGTTATCCTTCGTTCACAAGAAATGCTAACAAGGGTAGTGAATCTTCAATAGAATAAGAGAAATAATAGAACCCCAAAATTATGCTTCTTGGCTTTTGATAGGCCTTCCTAGGAGGTGCACGCAAGTGGAGAGAAAAGGTGTGTGATGAGTGAGTGTGAAAATGAAATGTGAGGGAACTTTATTTATATTCTTCTCTTCACTATAATTTTCATCAATTGGGTCGACTTATCTTTCTCCACTGGGGCCGACTTGTACTTTTGGTCTTCATCTTTTATTTATCTTCAAGTCGAATTATCTTCTTGTCTTCATTTTTGCCTAGAACTTCTCCAATGTTACATGGTATTTCTTCAATGGTTTGTCTTGACTTCTTGGATATTTATTCATCATAGAAAAGTTATCCTCATTGATTTCCATATCCTCACATTCAAATCAAAATCACGCATAGATCTCTAATGTTGATTTGACAATACTCTAAGAAGTCCTAGACACTTCTTAGAGCCAATGTCAAATTCAACATTAGATTAGACTTTGTTTATTACATGAGGGGATAATATCCCCTATAACACAAGCAATTCAACTAACTCTAATTAGAGTAGTTCACTCCTTTACAAAGCAGTCCCACATAGAGTTATGCATGTGACCACTAGCCTTCCTTCACTCTTAGTCAATATTACACATGACTAATCAATGCTAAGCATCTCAAGCCTCATATACATAGTCAATATTATGCATGACTAATTATGGCTAACTCAGGGCCATCCTCCGCTAGGCATTGGTCAATATTACACATGAACACTCTATGAGAATGATCTATAGAATGTTTCCCGATGTTGGAACCATGGAGAAACATCAACAATGTTAACATAATTCAGCTAATTCCTCTAGGATTCAGTAATATAATCTATGTATTTTCCATGTTTTAGATCATTGAACATCCTAAATAATATCATTTATGTTATTCCTTCTATGTTCAATTAATGTTATCTAGCTATGCCTATCTATCTATCTATGTTGGATATGTGCTAAGAACAATGGCCTCAATGAGTCAAAATTGGGTTGCAGTGGGAATCAATATGTCCAATAATTAGATAATAATGCAAAGAGCAATATGGATAAGCTTTATTTGTCACATATCTCAGAGTAATGATGAAAGGAACCAAAGAATAAAACAACAATAACTATTGTTGAAGGTATTCTAAGCACACCTCAATGAGCTAGAATAGACCTTGTTTCAAAGAATCCTCCTTGAAAGTTCAGGGCCACCATCATATATCTCAACTCCAAAGAAAAACAATACATTTAGAATGTAGGCTACATCAATTTTTATACTTTGGGTAGGTCTGATGTAGTGCTTTTCATTGTCCCCAGAAGCAGTTCACTAAACATAGGAGATAATATCATATGTTAAGAAAGAAATGAACAATGTTGAAATAATGGTTCCATATACAGTATCATCCAAATTAACTAATGTTATTAAATATGGTGGCAATATAGATGAATACGACAAAATAGACTCCATAATTTAGAAGCACGTGACAGGCAATGAAAAAATAAATTAAAATTTTGCAAGGACTAACCAAATCTTTTCCCTTAGACCAGATGCTAAAATCACTAATTGTGTGGTAGTTTGTGAGGGAAATTAGCTAGGAAAGGCAGATTGGTGCATCCAAATTCCAAAGAAATTCACTTGTAATCCCCAATAATATAAGTACTAAGAATAAAACCTAGAGTCAAATATCCTAATCACACTTGCTTATACCTCTTGCTTGACTTACTAATGACCTTTCTAAGAGAAAAGATAATCACTCTAATATGTGCATTTTACCCATAGTAATCAAATCATAAGAACAAGAAATGTAAGCTCCATATTAATCACAACAATGTAGAGATAGTATTACCAATATAAATAGAGCATAATACAGGTGTGAAAGAGTAGCACTGGTAATCACTTTGAGCTTACTATGATACCAACAACATACTAGGAATGAAGTTGAACCATTGCACCAAGTAGTATTATAGCTTGATGGAACAACATTGGTTTAGCTTAAACTAGTCACAGGTTAACCATTGTAAAAGGAGAACCTATTAAACTTTACATATATTGATTATGTAGGTTATCGTATCCATGCAAGGGTCAATATTGTTTCCCATACAAAGAGAACAAGGAAGCGCGGTACCTGGCTATGATGCATATCATCGAATGAGGACATGGCCCGGGATTTGAATGACAACAATGCTCTGAGAAATTATGAGAGTGATCATGGAAAATAGGTAGATGGTGTGATTCCACCATCAATGATAGTTCCACCATCACCCATACTGTCACCATCTTCTACAGTGCAAGGTGTCAGTTCAATGAATAAAATCAATGCTATCAAAGGATGGAAAAAAGAGTACATGATCGATGTAATTGACGACATAGAATTCAAGGGATATTCAATTAGAGCAGCTGCAAAACAAATATGGTATTGCACCCAAATCAATCCAATAATGAATAAATGGCATGACCCATACCAAGCGGAGACGGCCTCTTACGGTCGTGACTGAATAAGAAGAGAATGAGGTGGTGGTGTGGTGTAAGGATATGGTCGAATTTGGACATGTGATGGAGTCGATACAACTGAAATCAATTGATGCTCAAATCTATCAAGGGAGGCCAAACCCATTCAGAGATGGGTTTCTTGGTAAATCATAGGGGGTTGGTTTTTAAAAAAGGAATCAAGAACTAGTGGTATGAATAACAGAGGGCCTTGATAGAGACAAGGCATTAAATATATGCCCTACAACTATGTTCAATTTCTATGACACTCTTTCTACTGCATACGAGAAACACTCCATGCCATATTTGCAATTGTGATGAGACAAGGTTATAGGTAGAAATAAATTGTGGCACATGGGTAATTGCTAAGAAAGGGAGCCGAAATGTGCAAAAGATTATTCCAATAGAAAAGAGTGAATAACCATTCTATGTTGTGTGAATGCAATTGGTTTTTCATTCTCAGGATTTTATTTGTTCAAGGTTAAAACTCGACTGAAAAACTATATCCAAAACTGTGAACCTGGAGCATGCATGGATGCACATCCCCATGCATGGGTGACTAACGAACTTTTCCTAAATTGGATTTGTCACTTTGCAGCATCTGTACCAGGAGATGTTTCCCCTGAAAATAGACACATGTTGGTTTTAGATGGCCATGGCATCCACATTGTTGTGCTAACAATTGAGGAGGAAAGAAAGTTGGCAATTTACTTGTTAACACTTCATGCCCATACTACTCATAGGTTGTATCCCCTGGATGTGAGTGTGTTTGGGCCTTTCAAGGATTTTTTCAAGTCTGAACGAGTAGCATGGATGGAAAATAACCTAGGGGTGTGGGTAAATAGGTTAGAGTTAGTTGAGCTTGCAAGTAGAGCTTTCAAAAGGTCTCTCACAGCCTCGAATATCAAGGATGGATTTAGGCAAACAGGTATCTTGCCATTGAATTGTGATGCTCTTATGCATGACGTTGTTGTAGCTAGGAATTTGATGTGGATGGATAGGAATATGTGGATGGCCAAGAGCATGTGGATGGACAGGAAGATGCAGATGTTGTGGACAGTATGTTTTCCCTGTCTCAAGGAAACTTCCATGGATTTGATAATGGTGATGATGATTAATAGGTCAGTGCTACACAATACAATGGCAAATCATTGGAAGATAACATGGGGCTAGGTGGTCCATGTGAAACACATATGGATTCTGTAGCACATACTAATAATGACAATGATGATTTCAATGTGGTAGATGGTTGTCATATCCTAGGGAAACAATGACCCATTTACATTTCCAACCCTGGTATCCCAACCATAAAGGATTGATTAGACCATGAAGAACTTGAATAGACACATTGGCATGACCACGAATGATGAAGGAATGAACATCCCTTCACATCCAAAAATCATTCTAGATGAGATTGTATGTTTTTATGTTGATGGTGGTTCAATGGAAGAGCCTAACATAGACAATGTGGAGGTAGCACCAAAAGATAATATAGCTAAAGAACCTCTCGTAGATGATCCTAAACCACTGCCAAGGAACACACTAAGACTTTTCCAATCCTAAAGTTGCTAGTGGAGAGAGCTTCAAAGCAAGGAAGAAAAGGAACAATAGACATTCTTCGATTGGGACTCAAAGTTCAAATCTACTCACTTTAGAATACTACCTTAATCTTTTGGTTGAATCTGAACAAAAGAAACATGATTTGCAGGAATTAAAACAATGGAAGAAAGGTCTCACAAAGGAAAAGAAGGCAGTAAGGATGATTGCAGTTGAATATTGAGTGCGAGAAAGGATTGAAAGAGAGAAAAATTGACAAGAAAAAGAGCATTAGAAATAGTTGGAAAGGCAATAAAAGGAGGAAACAAAGGCACAACAGATGAACCAAAACTTTGTAAGAGAAACCGAGGAAAGGAATACGATTTCCAATAATGCAAGAGAAACTGAGGAAAGGAACACGATGGTCGACTCATTGGAACAATTTAAAAATAGTGCATTATTCTACAAAAATATTATTAACATTGAGATCCCTCGCTATCATCATCCCAGTATCCCCCCCTATTCCTACTAGTGCAGGTGCCCATTCTATGTTTTCCTAACAAGCATGTCTAGTTATTCCAGGGGTGTCAAGCACAAGTTAGACATATGGCTATTTAATTCCTCCTTAGCTACAAGCAGCAAAATGCACTCAATCCATTGCCACCAACAACTTCCATCCTAATCAAACATGCTCTGCAAGGTCACCCTGTATGGCTCAACCATGAAACCCGACTAGAAATGGTGGTGAAGGTACCCAACCTCATCAAGAATAAGATATTTTGTGTATACCCTAACCACATGCAATGTGGATTTTTTTCTAAGGAATTTTATTTTTTTGTACTTTGAACCAAGCATTATGAACGATTGACATAAACTAAATCCTAGGTCACAATTTTCACACATACTACAAACCCTGGGGCTAGGAATATACTACAAATTGAGGCAATGCATTTCAGTATTGTTAATATAAATTGCAATTTTATTATACATGATTTGGTTTTGTTAATGATTGTTTATTGACCTTCTATTGAAATATTAATGACCAAAGGAATCTATTCTATAATAAACATATAGGATATAATAATCATAATCATATAATTCATAAAATTGCTAACAACACTGTAAGCAATGCACATTCCTCCATGTTGAATGGCATACCATGCCAAATTACATAATCATCAACAAACACAATGGCAATTTATTCACTATATATTCTTACAAAAAGTCACAAATATAAGTCAAAATTCATGTGTTCAGATGCGCTGCAAACCCGATTTATAGTAAAAACAAACAAATTCGTCTACAAAACCCTCCAACACCACCCTAAAATCCTATATTACAAACGTTTATGATAATTATGTAAGGTTCCCTAAAAATCCAAACAACGGGAAGCATTGCAAAATTTTCCAAAGACCTAATTACATCCATGCATATAGATTACTCTTAGAATGGTCTGCAATAACCTCACATATATACATGTCTAAACAAGGTCAGAAATACATTGAAGAGACACCCATAAACACCCATGATGGTGGGATAGAACCAATGTTGAGATAGCAATCAAAATGCAACAACAGTTTCACCCTTTCAAGCACATTGAATCTCCTCATAACCAAATATAACCTAAAAACCAAAACAAGTGGGAGCATCGCAAAATTAGCCAGAGACACATTTACATACATGCATATCAATTATTCTCAAAACAATCTGTAATAACCACACATATATTCATGTTTAAATGAATGTAAACATGGTATGAAATACATTGAAGAGACACCCATAAACATCCATGGTGGCTGGACAAAACCAATGTTGATATAGCTATTAAAATGCAACCCTTGTTACACCAAAATATCACACAAACCCTTTCAATCATACCAACTCTCCTTAGAACTAGAGATACCCATTAACATCCAACATACCAGAGATACATATTAACATCCAATGGCGTTGTCACCAAAACCGAGCAAGGTTGTCACCAAAAAAAGAAACGATACCAATTAAATAGCAACAACAACCAAACAAAAAAATCCCTATGGTGCAATTTCTCTATACTAGAGATACCCATTAAAAATCCAATAGCATTGTCACCAAAACCATGCAAGGATACCTTTTAAAATGCATTGAAGAATGACCAAATATGCAGGAAAACCCTCCAACAAAACCTTAAATGCATAAATATCTATTCTCACCATAACTATCGATCAGAACATAGAAAAATAATCCAAATGGAGATGTAAAGTGTCGATAAACACTAGGTAGAAGATAAGCAGGAAACCCTACCAGATAAAACTCCATGGAGAGAGTCCCAGTTGCAGGATGTTTGAAGTCAAGGTCCATCGAACCACCACCAAGCAGCATCACGTTCCCAACAAAGAGAATTGGTTCTGCACTGAACTCGCTGAAGAGCCACAAAAAAACCATGAAAATACTGATCACCTTGCAAAGCTATGACCACCATTTGACCACCAAACCTCACTTATCTAACCTAGTATACTGTGTGATAGGGATGCCTTCAAACCAGCTACAACCAAAAACAAATACCAGTCGAACCATAGCGAACATGGGGCGAACAACAACGAATATCAAGTTGTATTAGTGTTATACCATGAAACCACACTTCTGCGTCCAAGTAATGACTCCATCATGTCATGACACAAAAGGACACTATGGATTAAAGTGACCCTAACCTTATAGATGAGTTGGTTCCTAAATACATACTCACTCCTTCAGCTTTGCCAATTTTTATGAATAAGTTTTCCTTGCACTCACGGTCCTTTTGTGACAACTCGTGTGTCACTCGCGGGTCATCCCATATGCAACCCGCGAGTTATCCCTAAGAAGTTGCAATCACGAGTTTCCTAAATAAAAGTAGAGATTTAGTCGCGAGTTTCCTTATTTATACCCGTGAGTTCTATTAAGACAAATTTTAAAATAAAAATATGATTAGTTTAGGGGTAGTTAGGTTCGGAGTGGTAACTTCCCTAACTCCCCTAACCATCCTAGGCCTCAAAACCTCTCCTCACCAGCAACTATAAAGAGAATGGAGGGGTAGAGGATAGGGGAAGCAAGTTTGAGAGCAAGGTTATGCTGGAGGAATCTCTTGGACAAAGGAGCAAGGAGGACTCAGTTCTTGTTCTGCAGAAGAGGCTTTTCTTAGACAGGGTTGTAATGTTTCCTAAACTTCATTAATAAAGAGTGTCTTTCTTCCACATTTATCTTAGTCCATACTTTTGTAGTTATGAGTTATTATCTAATTGTTTTTTATTTATAAATGCAATTGTGATATGTTCATCTCTCTTTATATAACAATAGAATATATTGTGAAGAAACATCAATTTTTGTTGCAGGTACTGAAAATCAGCAGGCTTGGAACATTAGAGGAGGAGAGTTAAATCTTGGAGAAACCATCCGGAATCAAGGGCATGTTCTACTAACTTTTATTCTCTTATATATGTTTCTAAACCCTTGTTTTCTGCAAGTCATACCCTAGTATGTTGGTAACCCTAGTACCCCAAGTCATAAGGTAGATTTCCCTCACAACGGAACTTGCAACTCCATCAAGGAGTCTAGTTTATCTTGGGGTCTCCTCAATTTGGTTTTATTTCCATTTTTGTTCTCTTTGTTTCTGTTACTGGTTTGCAAATGTAATTTCTTAGCCATGTCTTTTTAGATATTTAGGGTTCTTAGCCTTTATATTTTTATTTTTGAAAAATTTGGGAACCACTCGCAGGTCACCCATACTCACAGTTGCGAGTTTTCTATAAACTCGCGGGTTGTCTTAAGTACAATCGTGAGTCACTCGCGATTCTTCTAAAGAACAGTCGCAATTTCCTATAGATGGGTGTACAAAATGCTAGGGTTTGATTTCAATGAGTGTTTTTTATGTCCCAGCTGCCTATAATGATGTGTCATGAGTCTTTACTGGTCTATTGTCTGTTGCAAATCCATGTTATCTAGATTTTATAAGTATTATTTTGGTAGGTTAGGTTGAATGCATGTGCAATATTTCTTTCAGGTATTTTCTCTTGGCATCTTTGGTAGGAGTCTGAGTAGTTTTATGTGTGTTCTGGTCTCTATCAACACCTATCTCTTCTCATTTATTGTCTGATTACTTTAGTAGTTCTATTGACTTTTACTTATTCCAAGTTTTTTATCTACTTTGTTTCCAACTTCAATAGTTCATCCCAAGTAGGTTTTTGGCCCAACTTTGCTGAGTTTTCAAGGTTATGATTCTGAGATCTGATTAGTTTTCCTTGCATTTACATATGTTCATATTTTCTTACTTACTTAGGTGCATTAAGTTGCATTTAGCTTTTGATTTTTGAAAAGGAAAAAAAAACATTTAGTTGCATTGGTAGTCTTAGATAGGCTCACTATTTTTGAAAATTGTTTTAAAAAAGAAAAAGTAAAAAGTCTTTTGTTTTTCAAAGTTCATTAGGCAAATTTAATTTGTTTTGAAAAAGGGAAAAAAGGAATTTCAATAGCAATTGTATTTGAAATGTTTACATCATTGTATGCTTGTGTTTTCAGTTGAGTAATAACACTATCATTTTCATTTCCACTACCATGATTAATAACAACCCTAAAAAGAATGGTATTTGTTAAAATTTATTAGTAACATTTTCTTCCTAGGGACTACATCAACTAGCTTATGCTAGGATCTTGGACTATGTGATATTTAACTAACCGAGATCGTTTAAGACTTAGGCTTAGTCTTATCTCTTAGGTAAATCCAAGTTTACAAATGATCAACCAAAAAGCTCATCTAATACAGGAGTTAAGCACAAGGTCGTGTGAGGACTTAGTTGCGGAGATACCCCTCCAATACTTCGTTCGAGCATATACAAGGATTGTTGTGCGTACGTGGGTTCATTCAATACCATTTTTCCCTATGATATGTTGGTGTTGCTTGAATTTTTCGCTTAGCTACCCTTCCCATGCACACCAGTCAGACCTGTGATTGTTATGTGTAATGATTATAAAATAAATTATTAAAATAGATTAGTTAATTATATGAAAGGGTGTAACCCTTCATGCTCAAGCCTATAAAAGGCGAGATTATTGTACATTTTACCCATCATCTAATATATGTTTTACTATTCATATTCATTATTACAATGATAGTCGGATTCGACTAACGAACAACCAGATTCAGTTGCTCCATTTGGTATCAGAGCTCGGATTCGGCTCCTTTGACCTGAGCTCGGATTCGGCTCCTTCAACCCCTACTTAAGCTCGAACTCGGCTCATCATATTTTTTTTCCACTGATCCATTTCGCCACCTATCACTCCATCCCAAGTATTGCTAAAAACAAAAAACAAAAAAACAAAAACTCAACTTCCTCCAGCTCTAGCCTCAGCGTTCCACCCCCATATGTTCTCCTCTCTACTACTCCACGTGCCCCATCTACCTGTGCTCACCAGTATCCATCTCCCTGTGCTAGCCGTGTTCTTCATCACCATGCACTCTTCCCTCACCCATCTACCATCTGCATCAACTCTCCATTCCCTCTCTGCGCACCCAGCCTCTACCTTCCATGCATTCCACCCTTCTTTGCTCCTCCGCGTCCACCCTCTGCGCTCTCTCCGCTCCTCACCTCCATTGCTCTTCACCCTTGCACGTCCACCGACATCACCCCCCAATGTCTCCTCCATCTCCCCGTGCCCTTCGCCTGCGTCTCTCCACCCCTTCGTGCTCCAATCACCTCTGTCGATGCCCTCAAATCAGCACCCAATCACCCCCACACTGCCATACCTTCACCTCCATTTCCATTCCTCCCTGTTGCTCCTTCATCTCCATGCACCCAGCTCCATTGCAGCCCAGCTCCCACATGTCGTTGCTCCTCTACTTCCACCACCGTCGTTGCCCATTTCCACGACCTGCATAAACCAAACCAAAAATAAAACAATATATTATATAATATAATATTGTAATATATTTATAATAATATATTTTTAAAAAAAATCAAATATTATATTTAAAGAACAAAAAAACAAAAAAAATACTATATACAAAATATAATATAGTTTATAAAAATATATATATAATAATAATAATATTAATTAATTAATTAATTAATATATTATTAGCCAAAATAGCGTTGAAATACACACCTTCGCATACAAGGTCCAAGACCATGGCGAAGCTAAAAGAGCAAATTGAAAAAATGGAGAAGGACATAAGATCCCTTGCCACTGACCTAAAATGTGTGAAGGAAAAGATGCAAAATAACAATACATTACTCAAAGACGAGCTTGTTGTGGTACTAGAAAGGATGCTCGACGACAAACTTGACTCCCTGAACGAAAAACAAAAAGACTTGGATGACAAAATGAGTATCGTGACGCAAAACATAAACACCATAACACAGAACATGAGCACCATGGTGCAGAACCATAATACATTATTCGATATGTTAGAAAGGTTCATACCCAGTCCGGACCACGTCAGCAGTCCAGACATGCTAGATGCCTCATTTCATGTTGCCACCTAGGAAACACTCGCAAAGAATCAAGAAGAATTGCAAAAGGAAATAAAGATTAATAATGCGACGCTTAAGCAAGAAATAGAAACACAAGTACTGCCAGATATGGAGGCATAATTAAACAGCAAAATAGACGCTATAAGTAAGATAGTAGAGAAAAGAAAAACTAAAAATCACCGCCAACAACGAAGCAATTCAGATATGTCACTTTCATCGTCCAGCAGTTCCGAGCCACCATCAAACCATAAGGCAAAAGGAAATCAACATGTCCTTACAAAGTGCACCCACCTAAAGAAAAAATAGAGTTGTCGAAATACAATGGGAGTGAAGACCAATGCGTTGCTTGGCTAAACAAGGCAGAAGAATACTTCAACATTTACAACATTCAATCTGACGAGGAGAAGGTGAAATATGCCTCAATGCATATGGAAGGGTACGCCTATAATTGGTACTTATGGTGGAAGAGAGATAATTTTACCTACACCTGGAACTTGTTCAAAAATTATTTTTTTAATAGGTTTCAAGGAATCAAAGAAGATGAATTTTTCAGTAAACTTACCATACTACAGCAAGTTGGAAACGTTGAGGAATTCACTCATCAATGGGAATCCTTATCAACACGAGTATTTGGGTTGTCTGACAAGCAAAGACTCGAAACCTATTTAGGAGGTCTTAATCCACACCTCCAAAAAGAGTTAAAGTTACATGACATACCTAATGTAGAAGTAGCAAGATGTAAAGCAAAAGCCGTAGAACGCAAATTGGAAGGAATACAAACAAAAGGTGATAGCCATTATCGACAAGAAAAAGAGACACAATGTAGGTACTGTGCAGATACTTGGTCTCTCGGCCATCAATGCCACAAACCTCAATCATACACCTATGAAATGGAAAATAGATCAAAGTCATCTAACGGTTACTCTGATAATAAAAAAGAAAAAGAAGAAAAGCATATGTCGCCGATGCGGTGATGATTGGACCCCTGGTCAGAAAGGTAGGAACAATGAGACAATACAGTGTAAAATCATCAATGGAAAGGAAGTGCAAGTTTCTGCACAAGAGACCTCATCTGATTCTAATACCGACACCAAGTCAGAATGAAGAACGGCACTAGGAAAATACTTAAGCTTTGAGGACAAAGCTTCCTTAAAGGGAGTGACAATGTAATGATTATAAAATAAATTATTAAAATAGATTAGTTAATTATATGAAAGGGTGTAACCCTTCATGCTCAAGCCTATAAAAGGCGAGCTTATTGTACATTTTACCCATCATCTAATATATTTTTTACTATTCATATTCATTATTACAATGATAGTCAGATTCGACTAACGAACAACTGGATTCGGTTGCTCCATTCTGCTAGAATATTTATGTAAGCTTGGTAACCTTAGTATCCAAACTTATCATTGTTTCACAAGTGACGATGGAAGGCTATTGTCATTGTACCTAAGGAAGACTTGGGAGGAAACCCTAGATAACAATTTGGGAGGTAGGTTTGGTGATTCAAATGCTTGCACCCATAAAAACTTGTCACGGGACCCTAGGTAATTGTTCTTTGATCTTCACTGGTTTGTTCTGGGCCCTAATCATCCCAGACGCTCCCTTGGAAGGTATATCTTTTAGTTTCCTTTGTTTGTGATACTTAAGATATTTTTAGTGGTGTAGGATCAACCTCTTCGTAGGTCTATAAGGTTCCAAAACCCTCCTCCACTTTCAACAATGGAGCCTCCGCATCCACCTCAAAGGTGGATATTGGACACAAACCGTTCTTTTGAATCAACTAGTGTTAGTGAAATTTCAGGGGAACCTGAACTTAGATACACTCAGAATGGTCATTTTTTAGTAGAAATTTAATATTTGCAAGCTAAAGAGTTTGTAAGGAACTAAAACTCACCTATTACTGACCTAAGAGATACAATGTTGGTACAAGTATGTCCATTAGGTCCAACTGGAATTGGTGTTCCTACAAGTTTTTTTATGTCTAGTTCGGGAAAAGGTTTGGGGGTTATTTACACCCCCACTTCAGCCATGGTTGCCAGTGGAGTCTCTCCTTCACTAGATTTCAACTTTGGGAGTGACCTCAGAGGAGGAGGCCATACTCAGGGCCCAGAACCTAGACTTTATTTATGCCCAGTATGGGATGCTTTACAAGATAATTCCTGAGGCACCAAGGTCCAATACAGAATTTGCTAAACCAAATCCTGGACCTCATGCCGATGGTGTGGTGGGTTCAGTTGAGGCACCAACTGTAGAATCACTAGCCAAATAGATACGTGAATTATCAGTGAAACAATCTGCAGTGGAGGAAACCAAGGTTGTCGCTCCCTCACCCAAAAATGAAAATGTTTATGCACAATCTACCCAAAAGGGCACTCAGTATCCCGGTGGGAAAAAGAATAAGGGTAAGAAGGGTGAGGGTGATCAGAATAATAATAAAAACCCCACAAATAATGCTGAGGGCGGTAAGAAATATAAGAAGAATGTAAATTTTCCTTGCAAGCTAGGCCAGGAAGATCGCTCGGCCTATCAATGGCCCTTAATGAATCAATCACATAAGTTGTTGAAACATCAACAACCTGCAGTCCTTAAGGACTCGTTCCCACAAGGACAAAATTCAAATTTTTGTGATCTGAACAATGTTGGGGGCATGCATAATGCTCCCTCTATTGATCATTCATATCTCAACATGGTTCGATCTCATACCTTACTACAAACCCAAAAAAAAACTATGAAACCGAGTATCCGCAGAAAGATAAGCGAAGTGCCAAAACATCAGCCCCACTTTCAATTGATAAACCGACTGATCCTATGCCGAAAATACTAGAAGGTGTTTTCAAAAATACATTTCACAATCCTAACGTGAGGTCCACTTCCAACTACTTAGTAGTGGAATATCTGGCCCAAACTCCTTGTGTGATGTCAGCCTTAGAAGTACTCCAAAGTTATCCTTCACAGAGAGATGCACTTTTGGCGGCCATCAATAGTATGGAATCTGCAAGTTTGATGGCTAAGTTTACTCTTTCTGATGTGAAACCATTCCTAACTTACCATGTGGCCTTTTCGATTGATGTAGTACATGGTGAAAAACCCATTGGACAAACTGTAATAGATGAAGGTGCATCCACATGTGTAATTTCCATTTCATGTTCGAAAGCTCTGGATTCTCCTTATTTAGTTCCGTCCAACACTTTGTTGACCTATTTCGATGAAAGATATTTCCGTCCTCAAGGTATCCTATATTTTTTTGAAATAAAACTGGCAGGAAAAAGGGTCACGGTTGAAATCAAAGATGTGGATGCCCCTCTGGATTATAACTTATTCTTGGGGAGGAGTTGGACCTATGATATGTGCATTATTCCATCGTTCGTTTTTCGAGTCCTCGTGTTTCCTCATGAGGGAAATTTAGTGGTTTTTTATCAACTTTCATATACGTGGAAGGGTCGTATGGATACTTTAGAGTCTAACGTACCCTTGATTGATTAATCGCACTCAGTGAATGAGATTTGGGAGTCGGGATGTATACATCATTAATGGTCACTTTCGATATGCCCACTCCTATAAACTACCTAGGCTTGACAAGTGTAGGGATGAACATTTGTACAATTGTAGATAGAACTAACTCGTGGGTTCTCCCTTCGCAAGAAGATCCTGATGTGCCCTTATCAACAACAGAAGTATCCTACCAAGCTATATTCAATGCTATTGTTGATTCCATCTCGACTCCTTTCATCTCAGAGGAGTCAGATGAAGCCTTCTTGCCTGCTTGGGAAGAGAACTCAACTTACTCATATGACTGGGATATGGTTTTACCATTTAATGAATCCGTCCTAGAAGCTATGATAGGACCAGAGAAACTTTGTGAAGACCTGCATCACAATTCCTATTTCCTTCCAGATCTAAGCAAGATTGAAAACTCTGAGTTCCACGTCAGACTAGCTGAAGGTATTGATCAACCTGTTAATCATTTTCCTAATGAAGGAATGTTTTCCAAAGGGAATATGAAAAAATTTATGCTACCATACCGATCAATATCTCTGTCAAACCTAATGTCATGGAGAATGTCTATATTGGAGAAAATTATTCACCTGAAGAAATTTCCAGTTATACAGCCTTATTTAAGGAGTTTCATGATGTATTTTTTCTGGACTTACAAGGAGATGCCAGGAATTGACCCTTCCATTGTAGAGCATGAGATTAGAACTTACCCTAACGTTAAATCCATTCGAAAAATTCTTCAACCTGTGAATCCGCGAAAAGTGATAGTCGTTAAGGCTGAAGTGGAAAAATTGTTGAAGGTCGATTTCATATACTCTATCTCTCTCATGGAATGGGTAACCAATACCATTATGGTTTATAAGAAACAAGGGACCATACGTGTTTGTACTAAATTCAGGGATTTGAACAAGGTGTGTCCTAAGGACAACTACCCCACACCATTCATTAATCATATTATTGATGTGTGTGCCGGTAGCGAAGTTTTTTCATTTATGGATGGACTCGAGATATAACCATATTTAGATCAAACCTGGGGACTAGCATAAAACTACCTTTATCTTCCCTTGGGGAACATTCGCGTAAAAGAAAATGTCATTTGGATTGAATAATTTTGGGGACCCCTTTCAATGAGCAACAAATTTCTCTTTACATGATATCAAGCACAGCTATACACCAGAAATATGCGGTCGCATCCTGCTCCTTTCTTTCCCATCATCGTGGTAGGGCCCTTCACCAAGTGGGGCCCTACATTTCATGACCTGAAACGCAGTGTCTATTGGGGGGCACAAGTATATCATTGTCGTTGTTGACTACTTTACGAAGTGGCCATAGGAAATGCCTACCTTTAAAGTCAATGGTGAGACGGCAGTGTACTTCGTGTTCAATCAAATTATCATCAGGTTTGGTATTCCAAATCAGATTGTTAATGACCATGCCAGTCATTTCAGAACAAGATGATGACAGAGTTGACTACTATGTTAGGTTTTAGGCAAGACCACTCGTCTTCCTTTTACCCGCAGGTGAATGGGAAGTAGAAGTTGTTAACAAGACTTTGAAAACCATTCTCAAGCGAACTATTAATGTGAGTAGATCAAACTAGAATATCATGGTGTATCCTGTGCTTTGGGCGTACCGAACAAATGTTAATACTGTCACAATATTTTCACCTTTCCATCTTGTTCACAGGGTGGAAGCAGTCACACCGGTGGAATGCAAAATACCATCCCTAAATATAGCAATTCACGTGATCCCTGATACTTCTGATATTGAGGAATGTTTGTTGCATCTGGAACATCTGGATCAACAGCGTAGAGATGTGCTTACAACAAAAAAAGCATACAAACAACGAGTAAAGAATTAATACGACAAAGCCATTAAACCTACGGTTTTCTCCGAAAGAGAGCTTTTTTTGTTTATGACCAGGATAAGGAACCCTTGGGGGCAGGCAAGTTCAAATCTATGTGTTTAGGCCCACACGTTGTGTCAAAATTCCTAAAGAAGGGTGCATATGCGTTAGTTGATTATGATGGTAATAAGCTTCCCAAGCCCCGAAATGGGCTCTACCTGAAGAAGTATTATGCTTAGGCATGATGCATTTTCTTGTATTAAAGTTGTATATTTTTGTAAATTGTCATTTCTGGTTAGTTTTTCTTACGTAGTCTGATGTTGTTTTATATGTATTTGGAGTGGTTCATAGGATTCACTAACGGCACAAGTTGTCACACTTGCAATCTGGCTTAAGTTGCTTGGGTCATTTATGCACCCACATGACAACTAGTTACCTCAGGTTGCGCTTGTTTAGGTATTGCAACTAACAATGTGGTTGGATACATTGATGTCATTGAGATTCTTTGGAATGTTATATCGCATGGTATCACTTCCTTGAAGATAGACTTGACTCTCATTTAATGGTCTCTCAGCTCAATGGAGTCTATAAGGTGAGACATCCTACATCACAAGTCCAACTAACCTCTCCAATCGTTTTGGACTTTTAGAGACATTGGATCACCCATTGCTTTCCTATCCATGTCTTTATGTTCCCTCTCCCTCCACTCTAGAACCATCTTTTCCTGCAAAATAATTTTGTGGCCATTAGTTTCATCAAAAACACCTAATCGATAGCGCTCATGACTATCCAGTGGGTACAACGTGTGTCACTCGCAGGTTCCCCACTACATACATGTGATTACTTCACATACTCGTGAGTTTGTAGTAGGGCTACCCACGAGTGCAGCATGGTGTCCTTAAAGTTTTTCAAAATACCTAAAAAATGCATGAAAAACAAAAATGGAAAGCATAAAATGAAAGAAGATGGAATTGTGAGTTACCTACAACTTGCGGTTTCGAAATTCGTACACTGGTTTGAGCACACGAACCGTTTTAATATAAAAGGTAATTTTGCACTATTTGTGGTAAAAAAATGAAATGTATTTTGAACCTATTTTCACTATTTATAGTAAAAATTTCAAATTTTTAGTTTTATATAGTTTTGGTCAAATTTATTTTATTTGGACTAATGTCTTTTGTTTATACCTAGCTTTCCAGGTGATGGATGAACTTGGAGCATATTTCCTTTGCATATAGGGTTAGGATTCGGTCCATTTGCACTGTGCATCTATAATGTATCCCCTTATAAACCTTATGGTCTCCTTTTTTATCCATGGAGTATGATCTACAACCATTTTTACCCTTCAAACATTCCGTGGTTAGATCCTTCCTCACATGGGTTACATAAAAGTCGTCGACCAATGTATAATTCCCAAGTTGTACTTGTAACTAAGGTATCCTCTGTGTGCATTTCATCATGTGATTGCCAGCCATAACAATAGTAAAGCCCTCAAAGTCCTCGGTGGGAGATATTTGTTTCTCTATCCAAGAGGCATCTATAAAGTTGTGGGTGGCCCAACCATTGATCAAAGCAATGGCACGTTGTCCCTAGATACTTCCCCTAATCCTAATAGTATGGAAGGTGGGGACTCCTGTGAGGGTAGCAATAGTTTCTCTCTATGGAAATTGTTCCAACTCTGTACTATGTAGTTCTCCATCCTGTTTTTGTTCCAATTCATCTTCCTCACTGCTATCTGAAAGTACTTCGATGAGATGTACCTTCCCTTTACCCATACATCTGTGGTCGGGTACCCAAGGTTCTTTGCAAAAAACATCAATTCTTCCTTCTCAAATCTTGTCGTGTGTCCTCGTTCAACCATTCCTTCTGTGGGATTGTCTTTTCCTTGTTTTCCGAAAGATTGGTAGGTTTTTGTGAAGGCTTGTTTTTAGGCACATAATCTTGTAGGTCTTGGGTCCTACTGATAGCATCTTGTAGAGTAATTGGCTTGTAAGCCTTCACCCATCCACGGAGTGGCTCGAATAATTCCTCTGTAAATAGCATAATCAACCGACTCTCTGACATGTCGGATACCATAACTACAACTCTATAGAACTCGAATATGAAGGTCTCTACACTGCCTGTCGGCTTGAGCTGAGCAAGATCCTTGAAAAGAATCTACGGGTCCTTCTTATCAAAGCGCTCCATGAGCCTCTGCGTGAAGTCACTGTAGGAAGTGATAGTGTTGTGACCCAATGTCACTAGTCCATGGTGCCACCACTCATGTGCTTCCTCGTCTGAATGTAAAGTTGTCAACTTGATTGCATTTGTCTTCGTCGTGGGGTTAAGTTGGAAGTAGGTGTCCAACTTCTGTACCCAAATTTTGGCTGAACAACTGGATGTCCCATCAAAGTTGGGGATACTTAGCTTCCCCAGTGTGCGATGCAACTCAAAGTTCTGATTGAATGCTCTACTAAACCCTCTTGGCATGTTCCTACTTTTCATATTGCAAAAATCTAAGAAAGCCATGGTTGAGTGAAAGTCATATCCAAGTGTTGTGTACTCTTCTAGATAGCCCGAAATGGATCCTCTGGCTCTATCGGTATAATCAGTCCTACGGTGGGTTTCTCCGGAAAGTGAGGCATGGTAGGTTTAGAAGGCTTACTGTATATATGTGAGGAGTGTTCTGCATATTAGTGCACACATGTTTCCCGCTACTACTAATGGATCGTCTATCTCCTGGTGAAATCGGTAGATTGTTTTGACCATGTTCTGACTTAATAACCAACCTGTTTGTAGCATGTAACACCTCTTTCTGCCCTTCAGCTAAGTCATTTAATGTGCTAACCAAGCTATGAAATGCCAACCTGTCTTCATCTTCCCCTATTCCCTTTCCTCTATCAGAGTGTATCCATGTTGGGTCCATGTCTGAATATGTGTCTTCCAACTTAATATCTTCAAATTCCAGATCCTCTATGTACCTACCCTCCATTCTTCTATAAGTTACAAAAGCAGTTTCTTCTGAATTCATTTATTGTTCATGTTTAAGCCCACAACTGGCAAGGAACATGCACTGATACCACCGTAATATCCCAATTGATATTCTAGCTTGTTTGATAATATGTTTGCGGTTTATTTGTTTCAGGTGTGATTGAGATATAATAAAAATTTGCATGCAAAATAAGTGTAGTGCCAAAAACCCTACAATATAGCAGATCTAGAGATAAAATAGGGAATATGACTCGGCTAAATTTGAGGAACATACCAATAATTATACCTGTGACAGTTCTTCAATATAAAGGAGACATGCATGCCATGCAAGAGATGTAGCCTAGAAAACGTGTTGCTGCTCCAGGAGGTTCGCTCATGCAATAAAAATGTCCCTTCTTTAACTGATGATTATGTCGTAATTGTTCCAATACTCATCAGATAAAACTGAGACTTTTCAAACCTGCTAGTGTACACTTCCTGAATATTCTGATGGGTGCATGCAAGATTTTTGGCCTCTCTAAGACCAGTAGCGAATTGTTTCCTTCTGAGGGAGTGACGCCCTTGTCTCACACGTGTGGAGTTGGTATCTCTCTCATATGTGCATTCGACAGCCTGTTGAGCTCACAATATAATAGTATGCCCCCTCCGAAAAGAATGGAAGTGACATGCAGAGAAAATATGAAGTCTTTGGATCAATGTGAATGGTTCTCTGGTTCTCCCATGCGCCCCGACAATAAAAACGTGATGCTTGTGATATTATCTTATCTAGATGCTAGATCTATGAAAGAGAATGAATACGATGAAAATTTGATGATAGATATGAGTGATCTATCCAGAAGTGATTAGGGGAGATAGATTTTGTTGCCAAAAACACTTGTTAGTTGTTGGCTCGCGCCCCCAACCCCAACTTGTTGTTGCGGCTACTGCTGCTGCAGCTCTAGAAACCAAACTCAAAGATAATAATGATCATGGATGTCCTTTTTGGTTCAACTAACCTTCTTATATAGATTTTAGGGTTAGCATGTAACTTTTAGGGTTTGCATGTCACTTTTAGGGTTTGCACTTTACTTTTTGCATGCATGCAATTCTAATTGCTCGCTGACTTGAGCCTGAAGAAATAAGGCTTATATGCTCTGCATGCTTTATGATATTAACTTTGACTTAATAATACTGAATAAATGTTCTGATTTGCTCCTAGTATTAAATGTCCTCGGTCAATTCCCTTTTTTCCTTACTACACACTCGAACCTATGGGAATTAAATAGGTTAACAGGTGCTTCTGATGCTTATGTAGAAGAGGACATTACACATTACTTGAGAGACTTGACCACAGATGTCCCTTGCAAAAATAGGACACTCCCAATACTTGGGGTACTCTACATGGATATCCTCAAAAAAACACAAAATAAATAAATATTTTATTCATTTGAGGGTTTCACCATCCTCCCTTTGGTTCTTTCTTTTGTATACCAACGTAGATCCATTTTTGTTATGAATCTATTAAGCACCAAAAGGGATAAAAAAATAATTGAGATGCAAACATTTTGATGCTTAAAAAGATCCCAAGTTATGAGGATCTACACTATTGTACTATACATACATACATACATATATATTGGTTTTCTATCAAATTTAAAATTGGGTTTACCTTACATGAGATGAACAAATGAGATATGCGTTACAATCTCTTCCATAGTTAATTGTAGAATACACATTGATTTACTCGACGCAATAACCTTCTCAAAGGATAACTTTCACCATTTACCCCTACAAACACACTAGTTTGTGCTCATTAAAGATTTTGAAATTGATTTTTGTGCACAATAAGCTTTCAAAGGAAGAGAAGCGTTTGTCAACAAGGATTTCCTGATTTCCTGTCATATTTCTAGTGCATTTCAAGGCCTGAAGCATCATTTCAATCTAAAAATGTAGAAATGATCTATTTTTATTTAATTCGCTAAGGTATAACAACATTTTGAACTACGGATAGATTATCTCCACAATCTTATAGATGATGTTGATAATTTGACAATGACAAAACCGGCAAAGATGGGATGTATAGATCATGAACAAATAGCAGATAAGTCTAGATTGAACGAATGACACCAACCAGCAAGGAATGAATGGAAACACAATATATAAACAACATGAATAGAAACACATTTCCCTCTCTCTCCAACTGATTGGTGAATAGAAACAAATCACCTTCCCACACCCACCCGTTGGTTGGTGAATAGAAACAAATCACCTTCCCACACCCACCCGTTGGTTGGTCAAAGGAAGAGAAGTGTCATCTACAAGGAATTCCTAACATATTTCCAATCAATTGCAGGGCCAATCAATTCTTTTGATGAAAACATGAAGCACTTTTTCATTTCTTTTGCCAATATTTAAAATTGAAATATAGATCGATTATCTCCACATACCTGTAGATGCTAAAGACCAAGCAGATGTTGGTTGAGAATGACTTGCAGCTTAAGCTTTGCTGTTTCTGCTTTCATTATTTTTTGCATCATGGTGTTGACTCTATTAAAATTATGATGGATATAAATACAGGATGTATCATTATATTTTAGTTTGAGTTGGATATTGATGATGTTATATTATTATAATGAAAATGCAATGTTTTTCCTATTTTGAATGCCAATTTTCAGATTATGTTAATCCAAACTGCGTAAGGGATGTAATTGTGTAATTGGAATTGCATTACAGTCATTGTGTTAATTGTACAAAATTGTAATTGATTGTACATTGGAAAAAAATCTCTATTATTTTAATTTTTTTAGTTTTTAGTTTTTATAAATATTCTTATTTTTAATAGAGGACAAAGTCTAATGTCTGGGACTTTGACATACCCTGTTATGTCCCCTGAAATTTGAAACATCTCTCCTCCTATCTCTGAGATGCATCCCTACTTACCCTCACATCCCGGAAACTTGGTGGAACATTAACAATAAACTTACTTCAGGTTCATGTCCTAAGACCTTTAATGTACACTAAGTCAATAGATAACAATGCATGTTAAATGCCTGGATTAGCTTATCATCAAACTACTAAGGTCAACACCCAGAAGAAGGGAGAAGAGCACAAATAATCACTTCCCTGAATCACCATTTCTAATTTTCTCATTGTTTTATCTCCCACTCAAGCTCTTTATGTGCTTAGAGTGGGTTAATAATGTCCATACAACATCAATATCTTATCCAAAATTTTTGAGATTCTTATAAGTACGAAAGGTTTGTAAAATATGTGAGATGATAGTACAGAAAAAGAAAAGGCAACAATGTACCAATAAAAATGTATTTTATAATTATCTAGCTATGCAGAGAGAGAGGGAGAGAGAGGTTATGGAAATCCACAGCACCCATTGCCCTCTTCTTCCAGGTGGCAAAAGTGATTCTGAACAGTAGGCAGTAGCTTATGACAGAATGCCCAAACAAACTCAAAAACATGAATAACTTTGGCTGGTTTTATTAACAAGTGAAATGCAAACCTCCTAAAATCTCATTTCATATTAACTTTCCAATCATTTTATGTACATGTCGGGTACATTCATCTCTCATCTTAAGCAATGTTGATGTTTTGTCAATTCCACAGGATCCAGTTGCCCTGGCTGACAGATAATCTTTTGTCGGTACATTTAGTTATCTCCTGTCACTGCAATTAGTTATTTCCTGGACAGAATACCTTGTCACACTGTAAGTAATGACCCCAGATAAAAACTTTTGATTCTTTAATTTCCTGGAAGACTTGCAACAGAGAAAAACTTTGAAAATATATGTCTCAAATCAAAAGAGAGATTAAAAACCTATTACTAATACAAGAAAATCCAGACATGTTGCCTTGAAGGTCAATAGGTCATCTCGGCATAAAGGACCTCCTCCACCAAACTTCAAAAGCTTTCTGTAAATTTGGGCAGTCATTTCCAGAATTTGAAAAATATTCCATCCAGCACAGAAGTATACTCTGTTGCTGCTTCATTGGAAGAGTAAGAATTGTCTGGCTAATTGCTTCTTCCACTACCTTCATATCAAGTCCTTTACAGCACCTCTGTATCCAACCAAAGTCATCCACCAATGGTTGCAACCAAGCTTGCAGAAGGTTATATCTCACTTCACAAGGACAAAGTATCTGACGTTTTCCTAAGGTCATGACCAGCTTTGCTGTAACACGGCTAACTTCATAACGCACCATACAAGAAGTTTGCTTGTAAAGCTCTAACAGTTCTAACTGGTTAGCCCATATTCTGACAAAATCTTCTGCTATTTGTCTATCAACAAGAATTTCGAGTAGCCAATTTAAATTGTCCACCTGTCGAGCAATTTGTGCGATTAATGATCCCCTATCTTCAATAACTTCATTCCCAAGATTCTTGTTAGTGGCTTGCATAAAAAGCTTCAAAAGAGAGTCAAGACAACCATGGCAAAGACTGTACAAATCATCCTTGAATAGACTTGCAAATTCATTATCCTGGATTGAGTTCTCCCGAAGCATTCTCAATACTAAGCATTTCATTTCCCTTCTTGCCCTTTCATCTGTTCCTCTGGTGACTGACTGTACTACATGCATGAGTAATTTCTCTGGGCCTGTGTGCTCTGGGAGATGTAGTCTCCCTAATACATCTTGTACTGTGTTTTTGTCCAAATGGATTCGATTCAACAAATTCCTCAGCCTTACCTCCTCCTCCTCTGTCCAGGGCATAGCTTCAAGGTACTCCAGGCATGCCTGAACACCAGAATCAAACAAGATTTTTGCTGATACCTGCAAAACATAAAAGAAACACTCAGCGCTGATAAAGGTATCACCAACTGCGAATCAACTCCATCAAATATTCTCGAGAGGAAATTCTTCACTGAAAACCAAGAACTATTTTTCCACAATCAATATCCTAACTACATTATCTTGGAACAAAGCTAGGCCTCAAAATGGGTATTATACCCAGTCCGTCCATGTTAGAATATTATTTATCAGTTATAGCATGTTGTTGGGTTATGGCAAGTCAAAACATGACCAACAGGATTAACTTTCAATCAACTCTGGCATGCTGATCAGTTCATAGTTATGCATCAGCATTAGACAATCTACCAGCTTCAGTGCACATGACCCAATACTTTTCTAAAGACAAATTAGTTGATTCGGTGAAGTTTGAACTATACATATTACAAACAACCAGTTATTGCATCTTCTCATAAATCAATCAGTGTCTCATAGTTTAATTGCAAGACTAATAAACAGACGTCCTTTCTTATAATCAAAACATTTGTAATGTCATTTGCCAAACAGCCTGAAAATTAAATCACTATAACGTGCCAGCAATGATCTATAACCTTGCACTCATAAGAGCCGAGGGCATTTGTCCACAATGAAATCACACCTTAGAAGTGAGGGAGAGTCCCTACTTTTATATGTCTTTTTCCCTCAACTACCATCCAATAAAATATTAGAAAGAATAGACTAGAAGGATTTAGATAGTTCTTTTGCCCCATGAAATATTAATAAAATATCAAGAAAAGAGTAAAACCCTTGGAATCTTCTTAGTGTTTCTTTCGACTAGGGGAAAGTGTTAGATGATTCTTTCCTGCCATGTGTCACTTCCTTGTGGAAGGTGTTCTCCTTTTAAACACTTAAATATGCCAAAGCTGCCTTAAATGAAGGGCATCCTCCTACTTTAGATTATTTGACCTTATAAAAGATGCCTTGGATACTTCCTTGGGTGAAGCACTCCTTTCTTGAATCACTTATTGATGCCACATGTCATCTCCTTAGCTTGGGCGCTCCTCTTTTAGTGCTATTTGACCATTTCAAATGCTGAATATCCTTCAAATGTGGATTTTCTAGATGTATGTGCAACCCATGTGCTGGAATGTAGGGCAACCTCCTCAAGTAAGCTTATCAATCAACAAATATGTTTATAACATGCCATAGACTCTTCTTGGATGATGGGTGCTTCACCTAGAAACATGTGCCTGCTCTTGTAAATGATGTTTGAATGCCATGTGCTCTCATATAGTTTAAGGTGCTCTGTTAGAAGTTCCAGTGGTATGAAATGACTCTAAATATGCAAATTTTGCCCTGGGATATGTGATATGCCTTGAAAGATACCCTCAATGGAAGATTTTGCATCAAAGCATGTCAAAGGGTCCATCAAACACAAGATCATCAATCCTAAGCATGCAACAATCTACCTTTAACTCCATCACTCCAGCTTGAATGCATATTTAGGTGGTAACAGGTTGATTGGATTGATGTTGATGTAGCTGTTGGCAGAAAGCCCCGTCAACCGGATACTGCAGATTGGAGACAGTTGTCAAAGTCCTGTAACTAAAAATCAAATGGTCCTGTAACTGAAGAGGCAGGAGTCGTGCCATTTTAGTAGTTGAAGACCTAAGGCATTTCAAATAGGTCGTAATTGATTAATAGAGAAGGCCTGCTTAAAGGTGTAAAACGGAGAATTAAGGGTTGTAGAGATTGTCCAGATGGTTGTTTGGATTGAGGGTAAGCTAATCATTGTGGTTAGTCAATTGAATGGTCACAACAGGAATTGCTAGGTGAAGGAGAAGAAGAGAGCCAAGAGGGAAAGCTTTTGTCTTCCTTGCCAAAGTGCCAAGCATTGTAATTGTGGCCATGTGAACAGAAAATCAGAGAGGAGTTATAGAATTGCATATTGTAAGCATTCGCTGGCCCAACAGACTCATTTAATTGAACCCGGAGTTTCTTCCCCATGAGGGATCTTAGTAAAAATATTGGTATTTTGTGTCATGAATGTTTGTGTAATTGTCTTTTCTCTATTTGCTTTACTTTTTCTTAAACAAGGGATATAAATTTAGACCACATTCTTCCACAGACACAAAAAAAACATTTACTTCAAGTTTATAGAATCTGTAGCGGAGATACATTGGGTGATTCTAACTTACCCACTGGAACATAGATTACTTTGGTATCAGAGAATTGTTCTTGATTTCCTGAGGAGTGCATCATGAAAACTAGACTTGAATATTCTATTAACAAAAGCCATTGTTGCCTGGATTAACCCATAGTCAGCCCTCAAATTGAACTAAAATCCTAGATGGCCATGATATAGACGAGGGCAAAGAAAGGTTCAAGAAATTGGAGACCCAGGTAAAACCCAAAGGTATTGCAGAACTGTATAGGATTTGGTTAAAGTGATGACTAACAAGAATAAGAATAGAGAAGCAGATTCTTCTGGCGATGAAAAGAAGAACCACAGTCCCAAGATGGACTTGGAAAAGACCTTTCATCAGAAAGTTGATCCTCAGATTTCCAAGAACCCATTCAAAGTTAAAGATAAGGTGGAGATTAAAGCATATAATGGCCAAATGGACCCTGATCAACTAAGCAATTGATTGAGACCATTAGAGGTCTATTCCAGTTGTTATGATTTCACATACGCTGAGAAGATATATTTCTCTCAACTGAAGATGGAGGGTTATAACTTATGCATTGCTATGGTGGGAAAGTATGTTCCAATAGAGACACCTTACCAAGCAAAAAAAATTTGCAAAATGGGATAAGTTCAAGACTCTAGTTAAGAGCCAATTATCTTAGACAAAGATTGGGGAAAGACCTTTAGTAGAAAGATGATCCGCATGTTGATTTTTCTGAGCAGCATCTGTTAAATTTTAGCATTAGCATAAATACTTAAAAAAATTGCAAATCAACTTAAATAACAAATGACAATTGCAGCAAAAACACATTCATCACATCAGCACAATAGACACAAGAGTTTTTCACTGGGAAACCTTCAAAGGACAAAAACCCCAAAAAGCATTAGTAGCTCATCTCGTAAATGAGATGACTTAGAAATTCTTCAAAAAGTTCCTCAAACCCCAACTGGGTTTAACCACAATTTACAGTAAATTTTCTCAGTGAAAATCAGAACAAGGGTTTCAAACCCTAGTAACTGAAATTTCCAGATATGACTGGAAAAGATCAGTACTGTCCAAAACAACAGTCTGCTCAAAAATATCAGATTTGCCCAAAAATATCAGATCTACCCAAAATTGGAAGAAAGACTACCCGTAAAAGAAGGTGGCTGCCCAGATCTGGCGGATGGTTGCCCGGATCTGAAGATCTGAAGGTGGCTGCCCTAGATCTGAACTTGGCTGCCCAGATCTGAAGATGTGAAGGTGGTTGCCCTAGATCTGAAGGTGGCTGCCCTAGATCTGAACTTGGCTGCCCAGATCTGAAGATGTGAAGGTGGTTGCCCTAGATCTGAACTTGGCTGCCTAGAGCTGAAGGTGGCTGCCCTAGATCTGAACTTGGCTGCCCAGATCTGAAGATCTGAAGGTGGTTGCCCTAGATCTGAACTTGGTTGCCCAAATCTGAAGATCTGAAGGTGGCTGCCCTAGATCTAGGGCAAACCACCTTCAGATCTGGCGAATGGTTGCCTGGATCTGAAGATCTGAAGGTGACTTCCCTAGATATGAACTTGGCTGCCCAGATCTGAAGATGTGAAGGTGGTTGCCCTAGATCTGAACTTGGCTGCACAGATCTGAAGGTGGCTGCCCTAGATCTGAACTTGGCTGCCCAGATCTGAAGATGTGAAGGTGGCTGCCCTAGATCTGAACTTGGCTGCCCAGATCTGAAGATCTGAAGGTGGCTGCCCTAGATCTGAACTTGGCTGCCCAGATCTGAAGATCTGAAGGTGGCTGCCCTAGATCTGAACTTGGCTACCCAGATCTAAAGATGGTTGAAGATGGCTGCCCTAGATCTAAACTTGGTTGAAGATGGGGTTTGGTAAAACCCTTAAGACATAAAAGATAAGAAACCCTAGCTTAGGGTTTGTCTTTAATGGAGGATGATGATGCCCTAGCTAGACTCATCCATGCTAGGGCACAAACACAAAGCTTTCTTCTTCAACCTTGAGCAATTGTACCTGTGAGAGCAAGTGTGTGTAATAATGAAAAGACTTGATCTTCTTTTATAGCCTTTAGTCACCTGTAAGTGAACCAAAATTAGAAAAGATAAAATAATAATATTTTATTCTTTTCCTAATTTCACTTTTACCTTCTTACCAAAAAGGTATTTTATGTATTTTTTACGTTTATCAAAAATCCTTATTTATCTTTGACTTTCACTTGTGGTCCAAAGGTCCTTATGTATTTTTTACTTTTGACTTTAGCCTTTTTCCAAGTGCCCCTGTGGTCATTACCTGTGGTCCTTTTGATTCCAAAAGTACATCATCATAAACCAAGAGAGTTACTTAATGCTTTTATCTCACACTCTGTGTGACACCTAGATCAGGTACTAGGGTAACCTAACCAAGGGTAGCTAAGCCTTGGAGAAGTACACAAAGCCCATAGATCAAGGGTCAGAGCGTCACACATGCCTAGACCAAGTCTAGGGCTTACAGTGCCTTCCTGCTAACAGACCAGGTGCCTCAGCCATAGGCTGCATAATTTGACCCCAGGTCAAATACTTGGTAACAGACCAAGCGCCTCCATTCTCCAAGAGAATGGCTACTCAGAACTAAGCTGAGTCTACCAGTACTAGACTAGTCCACATCGTGGTCCTAGACCAGATGTCTACCATTCAACAAAATGGTCACTCAACACTGGGTTGAGTCTACCCAGGGCAGCACAGTCCTAGACCAGATATCTACCATTCAACAGAATGGTCACTCAACACTAGGTTGAGTCTTCACCGTGGTCCCGAACTAGGTGGCCCCATTCTCCTAAGAGAATGGCTCTCAATGCTGCTCAAAAAAATCAACACTCCCTCTCAGCGAGAGAGGCATTCTCTGCCATACCAAGCTTGTCACGAAAGTACACGAACTTTGATGCTAACAGTGGCTTGGTCAAGATATCTGCAATATGTTCATCGTACGAATGTACTGCAACTTCAGAGCACCTCTCTACACTGGGTCTCTAATGAAATGATACCTCATTTCACTGTGTTTCAATCTATCATGAAACACCGGGTTCTCTGAAAATTTTATGCAACTCTGATTATCGCAATGGATGATCGTTGAGTCAAGCTTTCCCCCGAACAGATCAAATATCAGTTTTCTGAACCAAATTGCTTCCTTGCAGGCATCACTTGCAGCAATATACTCTGCCTCAGCTGTACTCTGAGCTATGGAATCCTGCTTCCTGTTGGCCCAAGTGATCATTGCTAATCCCATGCTAAAACAATAACCAGAGGTACTTTTCCGGTCAACTACATTGCCAACCCAATCTAAATCAGTATATCCAGATAACATTACTCAACTGCTGGAAGTAACCTTGGGCCCATAAGTGTTGGACATGCACTAATTCAGAGCATTCTCTGTGTCTGGTCTCGTATGCACGAGGTGCATCCAGGATCCAAAAAGTTGTCTATATAGAGTAGAGTCCATACTCTGTGAACTGGTAGCTGAGTCACTCAACTTTGTTAAGTTGATGGTCATGGGTACGTCCATAGACTTGCAATCCTACATCCCAAATCTTTGCAAAATGTCTCCTGCATACTTCCTTGTGTCAGGAAGATGTTGCTTGGCTTTTGTCAGTCTTCTAAGCCAAGGAAGTAATGCACTAATTCAAGATCTTTCATCTCGAATTCAGAGGTAAGCTCCATCTTACACTATTCTATCAATTGTTCAGCACCTGTAAGGAACAAGTCATCTGCATGTAAAACAAGTATCAAGACATGATTATGAACAACCTCAAAGAACAAGTTAGACTTATCTATACTTTTAGAAATCCCTAAGTCATGGAGCAATCCATCCATCCTCGCATACCAAACGCTTAGAGCATACAAGGCTTTCTTCACAAAGCCTTCAGGTTGTTCAACATAAGCTTCCACCTTAATCGTACCATTGAGGAAGACTGTCTTTACATCTGTCTGATGTAACTTCCATCCAAATAATGCAACAAGTGAAATGATGGTTCTAAAGGTAGAATACCTGGCAACAGGAGCAATTTTCATTACTGACTTTCATGTTGGTTTGGGAACAACTTCCCACACATCATTCTTCATGATTGAACTGTACTCTTCAATCATGGCATCAACCCATACCTGTTGACTTGTTGCTTCTTCGTATGATGGAGGTTCTGTACTGTCAAGCTGACTCATAAGACCTAAGTACTTATGTGGTCTTTCTCTGAAAGTCCCAAGAAGAGCTTTATGCTCCTCGCCTTCTTGTACAATTTCTTGGTACCGAGTTGATCTCCTTTTGTAAGGAGGAACTTCAAGTAGTTCTTATGATGGACTTTCAGTGTCCTCTAGAACATCTGGAATTTGATCCTCAAATTCCTCTCCCTTCCTCTGAGTTTTTGAAACTAAAAACTCTAATGGAGGTACTGCATCTTCCTTTGAAAGCTCTTGCGTTTGAAACACGGCTTTCTCATGGAAGACCACATCTCTGCTGACAATCTTCTGTAAGCCTGAAAGTGTTGTGCAGTGAAGGTGTTCAAACCTTCTATGCCACAACTCACATGGATCAACTACATGAGTAGAATCCTCGGAAGCCCTATAAAGGCCTCCCTCTTGAACCCCAATCTGTACTGCTGAGTTTAGATCTATGTCTTTTGCCCATAAAAGGACCTTCTTCTTGTCCATGAAGAGGACTCTATAGCCCTTGTATTCTAAACCAGCAACAGATAAAAGATTCTTCTTTAAACCAGGAACATAAAGAATATCATCAATATGAAGAACCATACCTGAGTCAAGTTGAAGTGAATTTGAGCCAACTCCTTCAATCTTGTAAGTGGAGTCATCTCCAAGTTCTACTTGAGTGGTGAACTTCTTCTTTTTGTAACTGGTGAGAGCTCCACGGCTACCTATCATGTGCCTGGAGGCACCACTGTCCACCAACCAAGAAGTGGAACAATCTAAGAAAGAACCAGTGAGAGCAGAAATCAAGTAGTACTCTCTTTTAGGTTCATCAGTTTTATTAGCCTTGGTTTTCTTCCTCGTCTTTGGTTCTTCATCTTCTTCTTCTTCTTCTGCTTCTGCAGCAAGATGCTTGAAACCTTCGCTTGGGTTTCTTCTTGTTTTTCCTGCAGTCTCTAGCAAAATGTCCAAACTTGTGGCAACTATAACATTCCACTTTTGACATGTCAAAAAACTTACCCTGAGGTTTCTTTCCCTTCTTTTGCTGAGGGAAAGGCTTCTTGAATTTCTTTGTCTTTGTTGCAAGTGCAAGGTTGTCCTCCTTGATTACCTTGCCAGAGTTCCTTCTTCGTCTATGCAATCATGCCAGCGCCTTTCAAAGGTTGGTTGATTCTCTTGTCCACAAACGGATGCCATGAAAGTTTCCCAAGAGCTTGGGAGACCATCAACCACTATTTGCACAAGCTCATCATCATCAACAGTACTACCAATAGCAATGAGTTGATCTCTTACCTGTGCAATCTTTGTGAAGAAGGAACAACCGCTTTCATCTTTGTTCAGCTTCAAAGTTCGTAGCCTTTTCTTCAAGACTCTCTTCTAATTGGGAGCCTTCTTTTCATATAGGTTGACCAAAGTATCATATCATTCTTTAGCAGTCTTTAAAGATGTGATGTTGGGCATCAATGACTCTCTGATAGAATCATAAATGATTCTTCCAGCCTTACCTTGCTTCCTCTTGTAAGCAAGCCTAACAACATTTGTTGTTGGCTCTTCTGTGACATTAAGAACAATGTCATCCAAGTCATTCTCATCTAGAATGGTTGTCAACGTGGCTTTCCAGGAGTTGAAGTTGGCTAAACCATAGAGCAGCTCTTCCGGTTTGAAACCATTGGTGGCCATCTCTGCCACTTATAGTCAAATGTTAGATCTGCAAATCTTATCCCAAGATCTAGTAAAACAACAGCGGTGTCCCTTCACTGTGTTTTTACATGCTAAGCTTTGATACCATGTTAAATTTTAGCATTAGCATAAATACTTAAAAAATTTGCAGATCAACTTAAATCTTAAATGACAAGTGCAGTAAAAACACATTCATCACATCAGCACAATAGACACAAGAGTTTTTCACTGGGGAAACCTTCAAAGGACAAAAACCCCAAAAAGCATTAGTAGCTCATCTCGTAAATGAGATGACTTAGAAATTCTTCAAAAAGTTCCTCAAACCCCAATTTGGGTTTAACCACAGTTTACAGTAAATTTACTCAGTGAAAATCAGAACAAGGGTTTCAAACCCTAGTAACTAAAATTTCCAAATATGACTGGAAAATATCAGTACTGTCCAAAACAACAGTCTCCTCAAAAATATCAGATCTGCCCAAAAATATCAGATCTGCCCAAAAAAGGAAGGAAGACTTCTCGTAAAGAAGGTGGTTGCCCGGATCTAAAGATCTGAAGGTGGTTGCCCTAGATCTAAACTTGGCTGCCAAAATCTGAAGATGTGAAGGTGGCTGCCCTAGATTTGAACTTGGCTGCCCAGATCTGAAGATGTGAAGGTGGCTCCCCTAGATCTGAACTTGGCTGCCCAGATCTGAAGATCTGAAGGTGGCTGCCCTAGATCTGAACTTGGCTACCTAGATCTAAAGATGGCTAAAGGTGGTTGCCCTAGATCTCAACTTGGTTGAAGATGGGGGTTTGATAAAACCCTTAAGACAGAAAAGATAAGAAACCCTAGCTTAGGGTTTGTCTTCAATGGAGGATGATGATGCCCTAGCTAGACTCATCCATGCTAGGGCACAATCACAAAGCTTTCTTCTTCAACCTTGAGCAGCAAGCTGTACCTGTGAGAGCAAGTGTGTGTAATACTCAGAAGACTTGATCTTCTTTTATATCCTTTAGTCACCTGTAAGTGGACCAAAATTAGAAAAGATAAAATAATAATATTTTATTCTTTTCCTAATTTCACTTTTACCTTCTTACCAAAAAAGTATTTTATGTATTTTTTACTTTTACCAAAAATCCTTATTTATCTTTGACTTTCACCTATGGTCCAAAAGTCCTTATGTATTTTTGACTTTTGACTTTCGCCTTTTTCCAAGTGCCCCTGTGGTCATTACCTATGGTCCTTTTGATTCCAAAAGTACATCATCATAAACCAAGAGAGTTACTTAATGCTTTTATCTCACACTCTGTGTGACACCTGGATCGGGTACTAGGGTAACTTAACCAAGGGTAGCTAAGCCTTGGAGAAGTACACAAAGCCTATAGCTTAAGGGTCAGAGTGTCACACATGCCTAGACCAAGTCTAGGGCTTATAGTGCCTTCCTGATAATCAGACCAGGTGCATCAGCCATAAGCTGCATAATTTGACCCCAGGTCAAATACTTGGTAACAGACCAAGCGCCTCCATTCTCCAAGAGAATGGCTACTCAGAACTAAGCTGAGTCTACCAGTACTAGACTGGTCCACATCGTGGTGCCAAACCAGATGTCTACAATTCAACAGAATGGTCACTCAACACTAGGTTGAGTCTACCCAAGGCAGAGCTGGGTCTATATCATGGTCCTAGACCAAATATCTACCATTCAACAAAATGGTCACTCAACACTGGGTTGAGTCTTCATTGTGGTCTCGGAGCAGGTGGCCCCATTCTCTTAAGAGAATGGCTCTCAATACTGCTCAAAAAAATCAATAGCATCGAGAGCCATTCTCTTAGGAGAATGAGGACACCTGCTCTAGGACCACGGTGTAGACTCAACCTAGTGTTGAGTGAGCAATCAGTAGAATGATGATATCTAGTCATTGACTATGATATGGACCCAGTTCTGCCCTAGGGGAACTCAACCCTGTGTTGAGTGACCATTATGTTGAATGGTAGACATCTGGTTCGGGACCACGATGTGGACCAGTCTAGTACTGGTAGACTCAGCTTAGTTCTGAGTAGCCATTCTCTTGGAGAATGGAGGCGCTTGGTCTGTTACCAAGTATTTGACCTAGGGTCAAATTATGCAGCCCATGGCTGAGGCACCTGGTCTATTACCAAGAAGGCACTATAAGCCCTAGACTTGGTCTAGGCATGTGTGACACTCTGACCCTTAATAAATGGGCTTTGTGTTCTTCTCCAAGGCTTGGCTACCCTTGGATAAGATACCCTAGTACCTGATCTTGGTGTCACATAGAGTGTAAGATAAAAGCATTAGTGACTCTCTTGTTTATGATGATGTGCTTTGAATGGAATTAAAATACCACAGATGATGACCACAGGGGTACTTGAAGAAGGCTAAAAGTAAAAGTCAAAAATACATAAGGACTTTTGGACCATAGAAAAAAGGACCACAGGTAAAAGTCAAAAATACATAAGGACTTTGGTAAAAGTCAAAAATACATATAGGACTTTTTACCACAGGAAGGCTAAAGGTAAAAGTGAAAATTAAAAAAGAATGAAATAATATTATTTTGTTCTTTCTAATTTTGGCCCACTTACAGATATAAAAGAAGATCGATCCAATTCAGTAACACACAAATACTTGCTCTTACAGGTACAGCTACTCAGAAGATCTCACAGGTGTGAAGAAGAAGACTCTTATGATTGTGCCCTAGCATGGATGAGTCTAGCTAGGGCATCATTATCTTTTGAAGGAAAAACCTAAGCAAGGGTTTTGTCATTCTTTTCCATCTTTTACAGGCAATCATCTTCGGGCATCTCTCCTTCACCGGGCAATTGACAGATATCATGGGCAGCCCTTATCTTCTCCACGAGTTGCCCTATTTTCTCACGCGCAGCAACCTAGAGAGGGCTCAGCCCACAGGTAGCATACCTGCAAGGGTTTGGCTATTAGCCAACCCTCGGGCAGCATACCCGTGAGGGTTTGGCTCACGGCCAACCCTTGGGCAGCAGACCCGCGAGAGTTTGGTGATCTGCCAATCCTCGGGCAGCCTCCAGAGTAGCCTGTGAGTGCTGCGGGCTATAGCAGTCTGCATTTGGGCATTTCTTATGTAATTTGGAAAATTGATCTTATGTTTTTGTGATTAACCCTATTAGGGTTTGTGGAACTTTTTGAAGAATTTCAGTCAGCTTATTTACGACATGAGTTACTAATGCTTTTGGGTGGTTTTGTCCTTTAAAGGTTTCCCCAATGAAAAACTCTTGTGTCCATTGTGTTGATGTGATGAATGTTATTTTACTGCACTTATCATTTGTTTAAAGTTAGTCTGCAAATTTTTTAAGTATTCATGCTAATGCTAAAATTCAACACCGCAGACTACCAAGAGCCCATTCAAAGTCGAGGCTAAGATAGATATTAAACCTTATGATGGCCAGATGGACCCTCGTCAACTAAGAAAATGGTTGAGACAACTAGAGGTCTGTTTCAGTTGTCATGGGTTTATAAATGTTGAGAAGATATATTTCTCTCCACTAAAGATGTAGGGATAAGCATTGCTATGGTGGAAAAGAAATTCAAAGTTTCAAACCACAATATTTCATAGACACAAATAGAGCATTTATTTTAATTTAGAGAATACATATAGTGGAGATACATTGGGTGATTCGTGTTGGAACCATGTGAATGGAAACCCATAAATGAGTTATAGAATTGCAGATAGTACACATTTGTTGGTCCAACAGAGTCATTTAATTGAACTTGGAGTTTCTTCCCCATAAGGGTTCTCCAATAAAGATACTGGTTTTTTGTGTGATGAATGTTGTGTGTAACTGTCTTGTCTCTATTTTTTTTTCATAAATAAGGAAAAGAAATTCAAACCACAATCTTTCACAGACACAGGTAGATCATTTATAATTTTATTGTAACTTTGGGAATATATAGCAGAGATACATTGGGTGATTCTTGTTGGAACTCTTGGCTCTTTGGTGTAAACTCGACTTGTCGAACTTTGGAGTCAACCTAGAAGAGGGATCCAAAACTTAAGGGAGTTGAATGAGTTGGAGAGTCAACTAATCACCAATTGGGGGCTTATTAAGTTGATGTGGTCCACTTTGATCAGCAGAACAATCTTTCAGACACAGGTAGATCATTTCTAATTTTATTGTAACTTTGGGAATACATTGGGTGATTCTTGTTGGAACTTGTGGCTCTTTGGTGTAAACTCGACTTATCGAACTTTGGAGTCAACCTAGAAAAGGGATCCAAAACTTAAGGGAGTTGAATGAGTTGGAGAGTCAACTAATCACCAATTGGGGGCTTCTTAAGTTGATGTGGTCCACTTTGATCAGCAGAACAATCTTTCACAGACACAGGTAGATCATTTATAATTTTATTATAACTTTGGGAATCTATAGCAGAGATACATTGGGTGATTCTTGTTGGAACTTGTGGCTCTTTGGTGTAAACTCGACTTGTCGAACTTTGGAGTCAACCTAGAAGAGGGATCCAAAAGTTAAGGGAGTTGAATGAGTTGAAGAGTCAACTAATCACCAATTGGGGGCTTATTAAGTTGATGTGGTCCACTTTGATCAGCAGATGGATATGAGGTGTGTGGTCCCATATTTTGAGGCTTTTGGTTACCTACCTAAGCTTATATATAGATAATCTTTTGCATTGGTATATAATCGTAATGTAATGAGCTATGCTCATGGTGCTTAGGTTCTGTACAATGCCTTTTGACACCACCACTACTTCAATATATTGTTGTCACTTCTGCTATTTCACCTAAATTCCAACATAGAATCAGAGCTCTAAGGTTTTGGATCTAGGGATTTTGTAGAGAGTGAAGAAGTTCGATGGAGCCAGTGGTTTTGATTAAGTTGCAGTGATCTTGATATGATGCATTAAGTATTATAGTTAGTTGTGCAAAAGGTGTCCTTGATCCAAACACATTACATTCATTAGTATCTTTCCCTAGTTGATTTTCGTGAGCATAGATAGTCGACTAGGAAAAGGTGTGCTTGATTGTTTTGTGAATAATAGTTTGTTGTAGTATTGTACAGACTCATAGAGTATAACCAGAGAATTGATTGAGTTGTTCACATTGCTTGCTCATTAAGGTCGACTGGCAGATTCTCTAACAGAGGTCAGTTGAATCACTGAAATGTGCTCTTGTGCAATCAACCAACTAACTATGGCTTAGATCATTGAGTAGCCTGTATGCATTGCCTCTTGTGAAAAAATGGTGAAAACCAGGCTTGTATATCCGTTGATAGAAAATTCCTTGTTCCCTAAATTAACCCATAATTTGGCCCCAAATCAAAGAAAAATCCTAAATGACCCTAATATAGAGAAGGCTGAAACAAAGTTCAAGAAATTGAAGTCATAGGTAGAAAGGTCATGACGAGAATAACTATAGGATATTGCATCCCCAGCTCACTACCAAAAGTACCGCTAATAAAAGATTCTTCAAAGTCCAAATTAAGAAGGTTGAACGTAAAAATATAGGAGTGTGAGATGTTGATGAGAGCTTCATTGATGGCTCAGTTGAAAGTTGTCAATGCAGGAAAGGGTAAGGTTGTTGAAAACAAACCCTCAAATGAAGGGAAGAAGCCAATTTCTATTGCTGAGCAAAGGTCTTTAGAAATGATGAGGGAAAAGTTGTTCCATTTGAAGATGCAAAACAAGATGGTGGTAATGACTATCTTTGATTTGCAGAGTCAAAATAACTCGATTTCTGAGTCTTCAGTGCAACAACTAGGGTTGAAAACTGTTACCACACACATTGACACCCCTAAAGCGCAAGGTTCTCACAAGGGTTTAGTTGAGGGCAACTCTTAGAAGTGTTGCCACTGTCACCTCAACAACAGCTTCTCTTCAATTTAGTGCATAGGATAAGGATCTAGCACTAGGAGGAGTTCCCTAAACACAAAAGTTTCAAAGAATGATTCTTGGAGATAAGTTTTACTGTGAAACTAAGTTGAAATGATCTCAGATCTGGGGATTATAGTTTAGGCAATGTGGATTTAGGGTTTTAGATCTTATGTTTAAAATATAAATTGTTACCCCAGGGCCCAAGCTTCTAGACTACAATGAGATTCACTAGCTGTTATAGAAAGCAGATTTAGACCAGTAACAAATGTATCATAACAGCAAAAAATTCCAGCCTTTGAAGTAAGGTAAAATAAGAGGAAATTAAGCTAGAATAGAACAAGCAACCAGATGTTAAATCTAATGATTTAAAGGACCAATTAGTTAATTGCTATGCAACATCAACTTGATATATTTATGATATTATCATATTAGTCAGATTGCAGATCTATCATATACAACCAATGATGCAAGATAAAATGAGATTTTAATGCTTCAACGGCTTGCAATTAACACAGTAATTTAGACAAGATTTGAAGCTACTTAAGAGACTGCTATAAAAGTGTCTTTATGATGTATTTTAAACCAACAAAACTACCTTTAAACAGCCCAGAAATTTAACCCAGCAATAAATGAAGGAAAAGAGCACAAATATGGCTGAATTTCAGTAACAAAACTAAGATTAAATTAACCATAATTTTTTGTATATAACCAGGAAGCAAAACAAACCCTAAACCACCCTAGATATCAGAATTAAAACCAAATGCTACAGCCTTGAGGGTATGGCCTTAACAGGAATTAAATGCGCCCCTAAAGGAAGGGGGGGTGTGATGATTGATGAATATGGTTGTCTATGATTGTCATTGATGACAATATTAATGACAAAAGTGAAGTGTGATAACATGACATGAAGCCAAAGCAATCAAGCAAGCAAATGTGTGGATGGCAAGAGATGACAAAGCACAAGGACATTGGATGTGAGTATTAAAGCCATTGAAATACCTAATGAGTCAAATGACCCGTCCTGTGGTCATTTGAAGATTACTTGAAAAGGCACAAGACAATGACATGAAGGATGAGGACTTGAAGAAGAGGACATGGCAAAGATCAAGCAAAGCTTGACAAGATGACAAAGGCAAGCAAACAAAGACTAAATTGGTACATGAAGACATGGTACAAGGACAATGAAAGACAAAGCATGACATAGCAACGGACATGGCGTTTTGGGCATTGGAAGTCAGTAAGGCCATGTTTATACATTCCTTGAAGCTCATGTAGTCCTTACTTGTTGGACTCAGCACAACATAAAGCCCTCACTCTTTATGTTTGGGTCACTAATGACATGGCAGCTCCAACTGTCATCCTTATTCCTAATGTAAAATCAGCCCAATAACAAAGCATGCAAATTTATGTCAATGTCGGCCAGCCTTTTTATAAAAATATTAAATTAAATTAAAACTATGACAGGTAGGCTCCAAACTATAATGAAAAATCACTATAGTAACCTATCACGTGTTCTATTTGGAGCAAGGATTTTCGGGTGAAGAAACATCTGCTCTGAGATCTGTTTTCGGGTGAAAAAACGTGGACTGCTGCAACCTCAGATCCGAGGGTCTCAACAAATTAAGGTTCACATAATTGTGGGTTAATTCTTAAGTTTTTGTTTGCTGCTCACTGAGGAGAATTTCGGGTACTGTAGCAGCTACAGTAGACAGGAAATTTTTAAAGTGTTTTTTGCTCTGATTATTTTGGGTATACTGAGGCAGCCGGAAGCAGACTATGGGGTGAAGAATTCAGGTGTATGGATTTATTTTTTTCTTCTTCTCTGATCTTATAACAGCAGTCAACTGAGACAGATTTTGATGGTAAGTGTGTGCTTTGTTTGCTTGGAAATCGCTGAGGCATATTTGTGAGTTGTAGAGGGAATCTCTGTTTGCTTCTGACAGTAGTGAAACAGCGATGGATGTTATGAAGTCCAAGGATCCAAGCTAGTGTTGATGACTCCTTGAAACATAGTGTGGTGACTTAGTCTCCATTTGAATTAAGTCACATTTCAACTAAGACAGAGAGCAGTCGTACTTGACAGAGACGAGTTTGGAAGCGTTAGTGTGTTTGGGTGAAAGTTTGAAAAGTGTTTAAGACTTGGAGAAGACTTTGAAGTTGACTTGAGCAGATCTTTGATGAGTTAGCATAAGCGGCTTGATGACAAGATTGACAAGGACATGATATTCTGCTGACAGTGATGACGTAAAATGATGAAGTCATTGACAAGGACATGATATTCTGCTGACAGTGATGACGTAAAATGATGAAGTCATGATGCTGGTGGACAGAATGAAGATGTGCTGACAACATAATGATAGTTTGCCTATGGACAGATTGAAGACATGTTTATAGACAGAAGGATGATGTGGACAGTTCTATGATGATATAATTATGGGCAGAATGGGGATGATGTGATTGTGATGATTGTGATGATGTAATGTGACAAATATGTACTTGTAATACAAGTTGGGTCTTGTATCCCTTTCTTAGTAGGATCTAAGAAAAACTAGGCAAGGTCCTAAATAACGAGTTGGCGCTCTTTGTTTCAGTAGGTACTGAATTGCCTCACAGTCGCAGCCGTTACAAAAAGATTACAAATATTATAGCTTGTGTCTCTTGTGCAATGTGTTGATGATTATGTGTTTAACTAAATGAATGATTAATGATATAGGTTATTGATGAATATGATAATGTAGTAAATGTCTGAATGAAGATATGAGATTTTGATTGAAGTTGAAAATTGGATTAAGTATAAAGCCCCCCGATTCCCCCCCCCCCCCCCTCTCGGTGAGCCATTATGTTTAACAATGATGACTTTTTTAGGGCTTTGCAGAAATATTTTATGCCTAGGATGAATTAAATTCCAAATTGCAAACATGGATAGAAAAATGGACTAGTGCCTAGGGTTGAAGTTGGGCATATGGGGTCAATGAAGGCTAGTGAAGAAGAGTTTACTGACATTCAAATATAGCTAGGGTTTGAGTGTCAATCGCTACCAAATCCAAGAAAAGCAATATCTATCCTAGGATCTAGGGTGATAGCCTAAGAGGTATCTTCAAACTACCTTCGGCATCATAGTCATCAAGCATGGAATACTAGGGCATACAAACAAAAGCTGAAAATACAACTCCTATTCAACCATTAACCCAACAAATTTAACCTCACAAACTAAAGAGCTTACAAATTTAACCATTGTTGATCTTGTTATCCACTAAGTTGTACTTAGGTGGATTTCTAGTGAGCCGTCGAGGTTGTGAACAAGTTCCTTGTTCAAAAAGTTCAAAAGACTTTTCAAGGCCAATTTTGGCCCCTTTTTTAAATGTTGCATGTTTATACCTTGCGGGGATATTGTAATAAGTTGGCGTAGCATGATGAATTTTTGTAAAAGGATTGGTTGACTTAGACTTAACTATCAATGCGGTACTATATAGTGTTTTTTCCCTTGTTAATTATGGGTTGTTGCACAAACGACTTATAATTTTCGAGTTTTTCACTCACTCCAAAACTGGAGTATTCGCCTTGGTGGTTAGGCCTTATGAGGTTATTAAAGTCTAGGTGTCTATGTATATTACCATGCTAGTCACTTTTTTTAGCCATATGAACATTGCACTAGGTTCCCCCTTAGGCTTTTTTAAATTTCTGAGAAAAATATTTTTTCTCATAAACTTACGCTATTTTATAATAGTTTAATTGGGAAGTTTATAATTGTTTTAAAAGTGTGGTCTAGAAGTCGTTTTTTCCATGGGGGTGCTCGTTTTCAACCTCAAAGCACCCACTATGCCCCAAAACCTACTTTTCCTAAGTTTTATGTTATTATTTATCACTTAAGTGAAAAAATCTCCAAAAAAGCAAAAAAGTGAATAAAAATTAGAAAAAGGGAAAATATGGAGAAAAAACACATCCCTAAATCAGTGGGAACTTGTCCCAGACATGTTCCAAGTTAACTAAGGATGATGTTGGGGCTAATTGGAGACCAAATCAAGATCAAATCAAATCATTTCCAATCAAATCCATGAGGGGGCGAATTTCTCCTAAGAGGGGCACATTTATCCATGACGAAGCTCATCTCTTGTTGTATATGTGTCACAGAAAGAGGCGGGGGTGACCTACCTTATGAAAGGTGTCGCTTACCCCCTCTAGTTCACTCTAGTTCGCCCCCAATCTTCTCAAAAAACTCCAACACTTAGCAAATTCGACCCACTTGGGGTTTGCTCTCATTTTTCTTATTTAAGCAAGAGTTTTGCTCTCATTTTCTCATGGTCAAAGGACCGAAGGAATGCCCAAGTGTTGTATTGTAGTTGTAATACTCTTTGGAATAATAAAAGGCTTTGGAGGTCTCATGTGGTGTATGGCTCAAGTGTGTGGATGAACATTGCATAATTCACGAGATAACTTGTATTGTTTATGTTTGGTGTACTTGTTTGGTTTGTTGTGGGCCTACATGGAGAAGTAATCACATGAGGATAAGAAATTTCTTGTTTGATTATTTCTTATTGATTAGTTGCATTAGATCTCCTGGACATATATGTTATTTTTGTTTAAATGCATGTTTTCGAGTTTCTTTTGTAGTTATCACGTTTGCGTTTAACCATATCTTTGTGCAAGAATTTATGAGTTGATACAGGTATCTAGGCTCAAATGTTTGGTTGATCTTGTTTGACTCCAATTTTCGAGCACTTCTGAGGAGCATAGTCCCTCCACTATCCACCAACAAACTCCATGACTCAAAGGATTCCCAAGCTTGGAGTTATCTCCTCTTTCTCTTTCCTTCACTGTCAAATTAAATCTTTCTTGGTTACGATTACTCACATGCTTAAGCAGTTTAGTACTTCTTTTGAAAGAATATCTAAAGGTTGATCTATTTAAGCATGTATCTAGATCTAGAAGCATAAGGCACCATTCTTAAAATAGATCCAGTATTGTTAAGTACTTGTGCATATTTTTCGATCATCAAGTACTTAATTTTTTATGCTTTTAACAACTGATTTGGTAGATTTGGGGCATTTCAGGTGGCTGGTTTTACATTTTTTCGTGCAATGACAAGGAGAGGTATTGCCAAAAAATAAAAAATCTAAGTTATTCAAAGACCTCCCGGAGCATCTTTCTTGATCTTATCTTTCTAAAACTTGTAAAACATTCGGATCCAGATCTATAAGGACCATTGGCATCCACCTAAAGTATTGTAAATACCATAATAAAAGATTTTGAGTAGGCTCCTAAGATCCCACTCCCAATCCACCAGGGGGGGATTTGCGTCGGTGCACTTTTTTCATGGTTTTGCTTTCGGCAGTGTAGTTTTTCGTTACTGATTAGTATACTTTGTTATTTCAAATTTCAATTTCATTCATTGCAAAGTAATACAAATACTAACCCATCCTTGCTCTCCTAAGTACGACCTTCATGCCTGAAAGAGACTCTTAGTTGTAGCAATTAATTTTACTTCTTTGCTTTTGTTTCTACAATCTCAAATTGGAACAAACATCCGCCATTTTCGTGTATGCTCTTGCCCATCGTAGGTTCACCTTAAGCTTTGGGATAATCAAAAGTGGAAGTGTGCACTTATTAAACTTCCACATTTAATTAAAACTCACCATTAATAAAATCAATCCCTTGAAAACATATGGAAATCCGGCATACACGAAGTTTGTCATTTGTGGGAAAATTCTTCGAAGAGACAGGAACAACTAGAAAGTGACCGCAAGGCCCCGTCGGGCTACACCCTCATTTGGTGTAGTGTTGGACACACCCCTACGACTCCATCTAGCCCACATCTTCTTGCAAGGAGCCACTTCTATCAAAATCCAGACACATTCCCTGTACCTCAGAGTACATCGGGAATTCCCTTTTCCCCCTAATCCATTCATCTTTTAATAATTAAAACTGACCAAGTAGATTTGCAAAACACTCGTCACAACAACACTCTTTTTTCAGACTCCAAGTGGCACTAGTCTACATCATACAATCATTTTGCTTCAAGTGAATCTTATGTGGATGGATTAATTTGTATTTTATGTTGTTGAGTTAATTTTCTTTTGCAAAGTCTTGTTTCAATATTTCCTTTCAAACTCCTAGGTTAATTTCATCTTTTGTTTCTTAGCTTAAAAGTCTTAGATTCTCTTTATAGGTACCACCCCCCTTGGCTTCGCTAGAAGTTGGCCTAGACAAAGGAGTTGAGTGTTGAGTGACAGTATCTCAACTCAAGACTTGCCCCCAAAGACGCACCCAGTGGCTTGAAGATTTCCCCCACGCTAACCCCCTGAGGTGCATCAAAGGCGGCAATAGATCCAAGAATGCACCATAGCATTAGCAAGACATTCTCGTCACAGCGCTAGCAACAACCATCCATAAGCATTCACCATAACAGCTGAGCAAAAGCCAAAAGAGCGAGTTCTCCACAAATTTCTAACAAGTTTTACAATGGAGGAGACTCTCCTTGTACCAAAATCAATACAAAATAATAAAGTCCTCCTCATGACATGATCAAAATACCAAAACCCTAATTACTTACCTGAGAGAAGGGGGGCACACCATTAGGGTAAGTGAAATAATACATCAACACACAAAATTACTCCCAAAAGATGAAGCACTCCAACAGATCTAATCATAACATCGATAAGTGGTCCAAAACCCTAGGGTTTTGACACTCCAACAGATCTAATCACAACATCGATAAGTGGTCCAAAACCCTAGGGTTTTGACCCTTGAAATGCTACCAAGTGCAACAACTTCAATTAAATGCATGAACAATTGTGCCAAATCATCATCAATAGATTGTCCTCTAGCCAAATGAGTCAAAAGAGGTGAATGCTCCTCTAGAACGTGGCAAGTGTGGCAATAAAATGTTGTCCCATCGTCTCATCCAAAATAGTAAAACCATGATGCAAGGGGCCTCAAAATGTGGGGTTCTCAAATCAAACCAAGTGCCAAGTGTCAAAGGAGGCCCAAAGTCTAGAATGCTCCTCCAATAATGCAACCAATCTCCATCAAATGAGGTATGTGTGAGAAATACAAGAGAGACGTCTCATAGAAATAATGCCATAATGGACTAAAAAGTGCCTCCAAATATGTGAAAGAGGAGAGCACTCTCCAAAAGAGGCCTAGTCATCATCAAAGCAACTCAATCCAAGTGTTAGACCATGCAATATGTTTAGGTTCTATAGCTCTAGGAAGTCCCAACGATGTATAACTAGAAGAAATACCATCAAATACATAAAAAACAACACATGCAAAGGTTAGCAAGTACAATTTTCTAATAATTCAATGTTCCTTTAGTCAATTATTCCAGCAACCCTAGATTCACTATAGTGTGACCATACTTAAACCCCTATTACATGTTAGACCCCTAAGACAAGATGCATTTCCTAAGTTTGTTAAGTGAGATGAGGGTGATGGAGTGAATGTGTCATTGAGGAAAAGGTGTTCATGAATTAACCATCATAGAAATGTCAATAAGTGTTAGGTCTACCCCTTAGCTTTTAAGAGCTAGAGATTAAAGAGTTTTCTTCCACACGTGTGCCTCTTTTGAGTTACCCTTTCCTTGTGCCTCTTTTTTGTGATCCCTTTATTTCTTTTTCTTTTTTTAACTAGCCTCTTCGTCCCTTAGTCCCTTTGCTTTAGATTTGGCTTTGATAACCTGGGACATAGGGAACCTGGGTTTTTTGTGAGGGGGTATTGCTTATATTTACAACATTTATTATTTACTAGCATCAACATTAAGGTACTTCGACTCTTTTAATTTGATTTAGGCATTCATACATATTAGAGATAAAGGTGTATCTCAGGATGTCCTCCATGTGGTTTTTCCTAGCATGGAGGTGCATTGAAAGCATAGGCAGTAGTGTGGAGTGTGAGTAACACTCTACAGCAGTCATGGATTCAAGGATTGAAGACATGCAAAGGTTTAGTGACTTACTTCAGTTGGATGTCAGGAGTGTAATGGTGCACCAGTTTCTGATGAGTGAGATGAATGATGCATGAGATATGCATGTGCATGGAGGTAGCATGTGCATGAGGGTAGGTATGCATGTGCATGAGGTTGCATGATGCATGTGCATGAGCTTTGCACATTACATGTGCATGCATGCAATTTACATTATTTTTAATGCACAGTTTTTAATGCACTAAGTGCATGAACCTCGTATTAGAGTTTCGAAACTCTAATCTCACCGAAAGATTATAAAAGGGCATTCAGAGGGATAACTTCATCATTACTTGTGAGCTTCGAGTGATCAGAAGGGCTGAGCGAATCAGTTGAGCTGGGAGGACACGTGCATCTGAGAGAGTTGGGGTGCATTCCTGAGAGAGCTTGAGGGCATGTCCATCTAGCTGTGAGAGAGATCATCACACAGGTTTTCTTTAGTGATTGAAGAGCAAAAGAGATGGGGCATATTCACTGAGCTAGTGTGGCGTATTTCTCCAGCTAGGGAAAACGTGTCAAAGCAGGGGTGCAAATCCAAAGGCTGAGACAGCTGAGCAAGAGTGGGATCCTCCATTAGAGTTTGAGGACTCACAAAGAGTTGATTCAGAGAGTGACTGAGTCAGAGATAGAGAGGCGCACTTCTGAGCAGAGAGGGCACATCTCTATAGCTGGGGGTGTCATTCAGAGATTGAGGTCGTAGTTTTTCATCCGATAGAACAAAGTAGAGAAGGGCAGAGGGAGCACTTCTTCAAAGATTAGAGAGACGGTACTTCTTACAGAGATTGGCAGAGGCAATGTTAAAAGATTCAAGGATTAGGGCATATAGCTAGAGCGCATTTCCCAAGAGCAACAGTTGCAGCTACATGCAGATATAGGGATTTGACCCATCAGGTTCCTATTGATTGTATTTTTTATTGTATACTCTCTATAGTATTTACTCTAGCTCGAGATTGAAGAAAGGCCCAAGTTGTTGATTTTTCCCTTTGGGATTTCCAGGGTGAAATATGAGTTTCATATGTGTGATTGACAATTTATGTGCAGTTGTAGAGACATTTCTTGTGCTTTCTGTTACAAGTATGTTGCATAGTCGTTACCTTCTCTGGCACTGAGAAGTTGGGTTTTACGTATATGCTTGTGGCTTATTGAGACTTGAGGCCGGTTGAGATTTCAAATTTCTGGAGGGAGTAGTGATCTCTAGAAAATCTACAATACATGGGAATAGTATTAAGACCTTAAAACATAACATATGATAAATACGTTGCAAAAGGGGGACATGATGAAAATGAATGAAATAGCTAGTGGATGACATGGCATGAGATATGGCTAAGAGAAAGGTGTGAAATAATATGAAATGAATATCACACCTACTTAAATCCCTCGGAATACATTTGAATCACAAGGAAACACAATTATCTAAGGAAATTATGAGCACAACATGATACATCCTTAGCTATGAAACAACAATTAAAAGTTCATGAGCCACTATAGAGCAACACCACTTGACCCGTCATGGTCATATCCCATATAGAAGAAGGCAATCCCCATGTGTCAACATGTATGGCATGTGTCACAACACTGGTATCAACTAGAAAAGGCCTCAAGAATCTTTGACACGAGAGTGGTGATCTAGCAAATCGGAAGTGCCTCTAGAGAATATCCATTGGGTGAAACATATATCTCGTCCATGGAACCGATATATGTGATAAAAATCACAAAGGCATCGATCATCAAGTCACCCCTACATGTTAGGGGGTAACAAAAACCATTGCATATCTTGAGCCATATCCTTTAGGGTGGTTGCAAAAGGATGCAAAAAGGTCAGTCACACGACGGTGCAAGTTCAAGTCTATATTTCAAGCCAGTTCAGGGATGAGTTGGAATGATTTGTGCCATTGAGGTTTGTGAGGTTGTCATTGGTAACCCATATTTGTGGCACAAAGATGTTATTTTTCTAAGCAGAGACAATAGGTGGAGGTTGGTGAAGGAAGGAAAGCTCTACCTCATTAATCGCCAAAAGGGTAAGAAGACATTATATTGATTATTGCTAATCAAGCCAATAGGTTGAAGAACAATGTTAGAAGCTTGTGATGCTCATTGCCAGACTCAAACAAGATAATCTTGCATTTTCAAAACCTGAGGAGATTGATATCACAGCGGGACAAAGGGAAGACTTAACGGTTTCAGAGAAATTATGAAGTTGTTTTTGGAGAACCAAGTCGGTTGCCTCCCAAGACACCAATTGAGCATATGATTTAGTTGTTTCCATAGTCAACTTTGTCAAATCTTGAATTGTACCAAACTTTTATCATGGAGATTGAGGAAATAAATAAGCAGATTCATGAGATGTTGGACCAAGGGATTCTTAATCCTAGTGTGTCCCCTTGTGTATCTTCGATTGTGTTGGATAATGTGTGTCAATTTCAAACCACTCAACAAGATCACCATCAAGAATTAGTATCCTCTGCCAAGGGTTGATGATTTGCTAGAGCAATGACATGGAGCAAAGCATTTTTCCATGTTGGTTATCAAATCTTGATACCATCGGGGGAGAATCAAAGAAAGGGACAGTTGGAAGATGACTTTCAAAAGTAAGCAAGGGTTGTCTGAGTGATTGTTAATGCAGCTAGGCTTGCTAATGCAACAATGGCCAGCCACATTCATGTACTTGAGAAATGAAGTTCCCAGACCCTTCATTAATTCCTTTGTGATTGTCTATTTGGATGATATACGTGTCTCAATGGAGACTTCAGAGGATCATTTAGACCATATGAAGCAAGTGTTCTCTCAAATACCAGGGGTTGTAGTTGAATATGAAGAAGCATGAATTTCTCAAACAGGCACCACTCTATTCAAGATTCATGGTTGGTGGAGATTGACTAAAAGATAGATCAAATGAAGGTATAGACAATTCAAAACTGACAAAGGCCCATGAGTCTTACATAGGTAAGGAGCTTTGTAGGCATTTGTTAGTATTTGAACAAATTCATTCCACATTTCTCAGGTATCACTGCACCATTGCATTCCTTGAAAAAAGTAGAGTAAGTTTCTTTCGATGAAAGAGCAAGATAAAACCTTTAACATTTTGAAGCAAGAGATTTGTGAACCACCTATGTTAAGGCTTCCAAATATGCAAAATCCTTTTGAGACTGAGGTTAATGCATCAAGGTATGCATGCATGTTGTCCTCATGTAAGAGGGAAGACCGATTGCTTAACATTCAAAAACCTTCAATGGAGAGATGTTAAGGTATCCTACCTACAACAAGGAGTTATTGACTTTACATCAAGTCGTGAAGCATTGGTAAGCTTACATAATAGGAAAATGGACAATGATCCACAAACCACAAGTCGTTCTAGTTTTTGCATACACAAACAAAGTTGCAACAATTGAGGCATACCAAGGGGACGTCTTATCTACAACAATTAGACTTTTTCACCAAGTATAAGATAAATAGGGAAATGACTGAAGACTAATGATACACAGAGATAAAGAATACATTAATACGGTATTATTAAGTCATTAGTAGACAAAAGAGGGCCACCGAAGCAAGTAATAGTTGACATGCGGAACATGCAAGCCATATATCAAATTGCATGTGACATGTGTCACTTAAGTTGCATGCATGCAAGGAAGTGCATGTTGCGTGCGGCATGCGTCAATTAGGTCACAGGCATGCAAAAAGGAAAAGCATGCAACATCAACGTTATAAAAGAAAGGTAAGTCAAACCATAAAGGAATCCATTATTATTTTTCACTTTTGAGATTGGTTTCAGGAGCTCAACAGTAGTAGTAGTGAGTTGGGGTTGAGGGCATGAGTCCCTAGCTGGCAAGTGTTTTCAGCAGCGAAACTTATCTGCCCTAATCACTTTCAGATGTAGATCATCCAGGTCTATCATTGCACTTCACATTTTTTCACTATCATTGGAGCAGTAGCATACCAAGGCACAAGGTTTATAGTTCAAAGATCCAGCAGCACAAGGAAGATGTGCTCACTAGGCAACAATTCGCTATTAAACTGGGAGTTTTCTTTTCTCTTGCATGTCTCTTCCATTCTCTCCGAAGGGACCATATTACCATACATTGTGACTCCAGGACTACTTCCTGCACATTCAAAGAAGATACAAGAGAAGACGTGTTGATTCAAGGGCTCCCTCTATTTTGAAGAAACAATTCACTATTGACCTAAGAAGCTTCAAAAGTTTTGCATGTACACACCAAAATATTCAGAAGGTCCATATTCCATTATCTGAGAAGTCTCGGCACTCCATTCCAAATATTGAAGCAGTTAAGAAAGATCATCATTAAGGGAGGACATATATCTTTTGCATGGGCGAATACGCTAGAGAAGGCATCACATTTTGAAGTTGTGTTGGATGCATGGCATGCATGTCTCTTCTATATTGATCAATCACCCCAGCTATCATTATTAGCATATCTGCACAGTATAATTGAAATTTGTTTCATTATCTATCTGAATCTTTATCATATTCGAGACTTGTGCACTACTCTACCATTGCATGCAAAAGCTATTTTATATGTTATCCACATCAGAAAACCTTAAACACATAAGAAATACCATAACCAAGCAGTAGAGAGGCAAAAATATCAGTAAGTGCATGTTGCATGTGGCATACATCAATTAGGTCATAGGCATGCAAAAAAGAAAAGCATGCAACCTCAACGTTATAAAAGAAAGGTAAGTCGAACCAAAAAGGCATCCATTATTAGTATTCACTTTTGAGATTGGTTTCGAGAGCTTGGCAACAGCAGCAGCAACAAAGTTGGGGCTAAGGGCGAGAGTCCTTAGCTAGCAAGTTTTTTCAACAGCGAAATTTATCTGCCCTAATCACTTTCAGAGGTAGATCATCCAAGTCTATCACAGCATTTCACAGCTTTTCACCATCATCGGAGCAGCAACACAATAAGGCGATAGGGTTCACAGTTTCCAGCAGCACAAGGACGCATGAATAAGCAAAGAAGCAGTTTGCATCAGCTATAGAAGAGGCCAAACATTCTACATGTCTCTTCCATCCTCTTCAGAAGGTCATCTTTACACTATCCAATGATTTCAAAGACCTATTCTGCACATCCAGAAGAGTTACAGTCAGATTAAAAATAAAAGAGGGCGCATTCCTTTGCATGGGCGAATTCTACCTTTGAGAGCCATTCGTATTGTACAAAGGAGACCTCATAAAGTTCTACATGTCCTTCCATTCATCTCAGAGGACCACTATTACCCTAATCCTTGAAGACCAGCTCCTATTTAACTCTTTATCAGCAATTGCGTGTGGTTCAAGATCAAGGAGGGCACAGCAGCTTTGCATGGGCAAATTCTCTCAAGAAATTGGCACGCTTTTCAAGAAGAACCAACTACATGTCTTCATAAATGTAACCAATAGCACAAATATGTAAGGATTGGTATGTTCAAACTTGTTGGTTGAAGATTATTTACATTATTGCATAGCATTTGCTTATTTACTAGGGTTTATGGACTTGCATGCATCCATATTTACACATACATTCATAACTAAAACATCAACACTTAAACACTAAAACACATAAGATATAAAGTTTAAACCCTTATTACATCACTATTGGTAGAAAATATAAGTTTGGGATATTACAGCCCAAGTTGGCAAACATTCTCACAGCAATTTTGCAATTACAACCTTTTGTTAGGCTTTGTAGATCCAATTTGAAGAGGATAGGGGATTTCACACAATTGTGGTACCATTACAGTGGAGAGAATAAGCATAAGGATGATAAGTTGTGCATTCCAACTAGAGTGTAGAACCATGCCGCTGAGAGAAGCCCATACTTCAAAAGTTGTTGGACATTTTGTAGTTGGGAAGACGTTAAATATGCAAAGATATGTGTATTGGTCAAATATGTCAACAAATGTTCCTAAGTTCATTCTGGCATGAGAATTTTGATATACGTCAAAACATGAATCATTTTAGGCCCACTTCATAACGCTATTTCAGTGTTAGGAACTTATTGAAACCCTTTTGAAGTTATCACTATAACACTTGTTGCCGCCTAATACACACATTATGACACGGGGAAGTAGTGAGTTGGGGTTGAGGGCATGAGTCCCTAGCTAGCAAGTGTTTTCAACAACGAAACTTATCTGCCCTAATCACTTTCAGATGTAGATCATCCAGGTCTATCATTGCGCTTCACAGTTTTTCACTATCATTGGAGCAGTAGCATACCAAGGCGCAAGGTTTATAGTTCAGAGATCCAGCAGCACAAGGAAGATGTGCTCACTAGGCAACAATTCGCTATTAAACTGGGAGTCTTCTTTTCTCTTGCATGTCTCTTCCATTCTCTCCGAAGGGACCATATTACTATACATTGTGACTCCAGAGCTACTTCCTGCACATTCAAAGAAGATACAAGAGAAGACGTGTTGATTCAAGGGCTCCCTCTATTTTGAAGAAACAATTCACTATTGACCTAAGAAGCTTCAGAAGTTTTGCATGTACACACCAAAATATTCAGAAGGTCCATATTCCATTATTTGAGAAGTCTCGACACTCCATTCCAAATATTGAAGCAGTTAAGAAAGATCATCATTAAGGGAGGACATATTTCTTTTGCATGGGCGAATACGCTAGAGAAGGCATCACATTTTGAAGTTGTGTTGGATGCATGGCATGCATGTCTCTTCTATATTGATCAATCACCCTAACTATCATTATTGGCATATCCGCACAGTATAATTGAAATTTGTTTCGTTATCTATCTGAGTCTTTATCATATGCAAGACTTGTGCACTACTCTACCATTGCATGCAAAAGCTATTTTATATGTTATCCACATCAGAAAACCTTAAACACATAAGAAATACCATAACCAAGCAGTATAGAGGCAAAAATATCAGTAAGTGCATGTTGCATGTGGCATACATCAATTAGGTCACAGGCATGCAAAAAAGAAAAGCGTGCAACCTCAACGTTATAAAAGAAAGGTAAGTCGAACCAAAAAGGCATCCATTATTAGTATTCACTTTTGAGATTGGTTTTGAGAGCTTGGCAATAGCAGCAGCAGCAAAGTTGGGGTTGAGGGCGAGAGTCCTTAGCTAGCAAGTGTTTTCAGCAGCGAAATTTATCTGCCCTAATCACTTTCAGAGGTAGATCATCCAAGTCTATCACAGCATTTCACAGCTTTTCACCATCATCGGAGCAACAACACAATAAGGCAATAGGGTTCACAGTTTCCAGTAGCACAAGGACGCATTAATAAGCAAAGAAGCAATTTGCATCAGCTATAGAAGAGGCCAAACATTCTACATGTCTCTTCCATCCTCTTCAGAAGGTCATCTTTACACTATCCAGTGATTTCAGAGACCTATTCTGCACATCCGGAAGAGTTACAGTCAGATTAAAAATAGAAGAGGGCGCATTCCTTCGCATGGGCAAATTCTACCTTTGAGAGCCATTCGTATTGTACAAAGGAGACCTCATAAGTTCTACATGTCCTTCCATTCATCTCAGAGGACCACTATTACCCTAATCCTTGAAGACCAGCTCCTATTTAACTCTTTATCTGCAATTGCGTGTGTTTCAAGATCAAGGAGGGCACAGCAGCTTTGCATGGGCAAATTCTCTCAAGAAATTGGCACGCTTTCCAAGAAGAACCGGCTGCATGTCTTCATAAATGTAACCAATAGCCCAAATATGTAAGGATTGGTATGTTCAAACTTGTTGGTTGAAGATTATTTACATTATTGCATAGCATTTGCTTATTTACCAAGGTTTATGGACTTGCATGCATCCATATTTACACATACATTCATAACTAAAACATCAACACTGAAACACATAAGATATAAAGTTTAAACCCTTATTACATCACTATTGGTAGAAAATATCAATTTGGGATATTACAGCCCAAGTTGGCAAACATTCTAACCGCAATTTTGCAATTACAACCTTTTGTTAGGCTTTGTAGATCCAATTTGAAGAGGATAGGGGATTTCACACAATTGCGGTACCATTACAGTGGAGAGAATAAGCACAAGGATGATAAGTTGTGCATTCCAACTAGAGTGTAGAACCATGCCGCTGAGAGAAGCCCATACTTCAAAAGTTGTTGGACATTTTGCAGTTGGGAAGACGTTAAATATGCAAAGATATGTGTATTGGTCAAATATGTCAACAAATGTTGCTAAGTTCATTTTGGCATGAGAATTTTGATATACGTCAAAACATGAATCATTTTAGGCCCACTTCATAACGCTATTTCAGTGTTAGGAACTTATTGAAACCCTTTTGAAGTTATCACTATAATACCTGTTGCCGCCTAATACACACATTATGACACGGGGAAGTCTCCAACCCGCTTTGTGTGTCCTTGGGGGCAAGTTAGAGTTGGGGACCACTGTCACCACAGTCTACCAACTCTTCCGTTTAGGCTAAATCCCAACAGAGCCAAGGAGTGTAGTCCCTACAGGAAGGTTAATTAACAATTTAGTTAAAGGAATTTTATTTGATTAAGGTTACAAAGTTACAAGATCAGTGCCTAGATTAAATGGAGTCAAAAGATTACAAGTTACAAACTTACAAAAGAATTAAGAATGATTATCCATAGTTGTCTAAGCTAAGCAAGATCTACAATGTTAACAGTATGAACAATGTAAATGAATTACACAATATGAACAAGTGCAAAAGAATGGTTAAACAAATATACAATGATACCTGAAAGGAAACAAGATATACACCGGATGCACAAGTTATTATGCCAAAGATCAAACGACAGATTGCTTTCAAGTTATAAGATTAAACAATGTTTTACTCAAGTGTGCCACAGTACTTTAAAGATATTATACTTGAAAGTGCAAGGTACTGAAATGAAACTGAGATGCTTGCAAGATGTACTTGTAAAATGAAAGCCTTGAAAAGCAAGGACTTTGAAGCAAACACAGAAACAAATATGTGGGTAAGATGTTTTGCAATGTCTATTGGTTCGTTTTAATAAATTTTATTAAAGTTGAAGTCTTTGATTAAGTTTTAGATCCAGTGGTGTGACTACCCCAATCTAGTATTTCTCAAGTCAAAGAGAAAATGCCGGTGCACTCAAAACAGTGGAAACAAGTCCACCTGTAGCTCCCAGGTCAAACCCCAATGCCCCGATGCTCAACAAGGAGGACATAGAACACCTAGAGACACCCACGGTCTTCTACTCCAACTAGCTTCCGAGGTCACTATTTTTAATCAACCGAAAAAATAGCAAGATGGATGCCTATTAAACTAGAGCCCCTAAACCCCTCTGTTTTTCATACCCTTGATCTGAGTTCCCTAAAGGAAGATAACGGAGGGCAGAGGATACACGGACGGATGTTAGGTTGTATATTACTCTTTGCAAAATTTAAATGACAGGAAGTAAATTACAGAAATAAAATAACACACAAGCCTCAAACCGAGCTTTGTGCCACAGGGCACGGTGCCAGTACCTTGAGGTACTTGGAGCACCTAAACTATAGAACAGAAAGCAAAACTAATCTAGATGCTTGCTTGAAAAGAAATGCTCAAAATAAACTAAGCTAAACCAAAAATGCTAACCACACAACAATCTCCCTAAAGGAGAAGGTGGGTAAAACTGAAAAATCTAGATCTATTTGAGATAGAAAAACAACAGCTAGTGATCTACTTCCTACTCTACTTCCTAATCTATTTACATATAGATTCCAAATGCTTTATAAAATTTTGGAGAATACCCCAAGAGAACTTCTCTTTGGGGTTTACAAATATCAGAAAAACAGAGAGAAAGGTGAGGGTTTAAACCCCTTTTGGAACCGGTTGAAGGTTGAGATATTTCTGGGCTAATTTGGGCAGCACCTCCCCATTACCTGTGTAAAACCTGTCACAAACCTGTCACAGAAAACTCAAATAAATTATCAGAAATAAAAAATAAAAATAAATAAATAAAAATAGTCCAAAAAATCACTAATTTAGGGCAAAAATCTGATTGGAAAAAATGACTGAAATGTGATGTTTAGAGGGCTGGAACAAACTGAGTTTCCAACCACCTAAATGTTACTATATATCAGATCTGAAATGTTTAATTAAAATACTAAAGATTTAGGCCATAAAAAGGGGGATTTTGCCACTATACAATGGTAGAAACCCTAGATCTAGAACCCCCAAAAAATAGATCTGAAAACAAGAAACCCTTGGAGAAGCCCTTCTTAGCATTAGATCCCTGCAAAACAAATCTATTAGAGCTGCAACAAGCAAACAAAGAGATGAGCACAAAAATAAATCCTACAAAATACTTTGTAGAATCTTACCAATCTACTCACAAATGAAGAGAGAAGTACTTCTACCTACAAGTCTCTCCACAAAATACTTTGTGGAGAGCTTCCAAGCTAAACAAGTGCAACAATAATTGATAAATACACAAGGTTACCTCATTAATCCAAGCATGAAATGAGATGGATCCACATCAACAATTTGCCTCCAAAGCTTTCTTCTATTAAGCCCAACTAGGGCAAGATTCAATACCACCATAGCAAGAGGCTTGAGCCAAATGCTTGAGAAAATATGAGAGGAGAAGAGAGAAAGATTTCAGCAACATAACCTTAGCATGATAATGAATTAAAAATAAGGGAGGGGAGACCTTCTTTTATAGTTGAAAAGATCCCAAACCCACTCCTAAATCAAGAGTCCAAAATATAGATCTAAACTCTAGCTCTCTTCCACCCTTAGATCTAGGTTTGTTGACTTTGCAAGCAATCCACCAATCATAAGCAAGGGGGCCTCTTCAAATCAATGGTAAAAAAGATAGATCCATGTCACAATGAAGCTTAACCCTTAGATCGAGGGTTTCGATGACTCAAGTGGGGCCTCCTTTGACTCAAATTTTTATTTGTTTATCTTTTATTTTTAATATTTTATTTTATCTTTTATTTTTTATCTTTTACTTTATCTTTTATTTTTAATCTTTTATTTGGGGCCTCCTTTGACTCAAATATTGATTTTTATTTTTTTTATCTTTTATTTTTTAATCTTTTATTTTTTATCTTTTATTTTTTATTTTTATCTTTTATTTTTGGAAAAACAAGAGGGGCGCCCCACTTAAGAGATCTTCAAAAATTTATTTTGACCATGGTAGGGGTTTATTTAAAAATAAAAATTGACTATGCCTAACCACCCCCCAAACTTAATTACCATGGCCTTATTTGATTTTTTCCTTCAAAATCAAATAATTTAATTTTTCACCCTAGGAAATTAAATTAAATTAATTTCCTAGGAAAAAATACCTTGTCTTAACCAAAATTGGTCTAACTTCCTAACCCCTTGCCAGAATGACATGGGACTTGAACCAATGGCTTAGGGGGTGTCATAGCATTTTTATTTTCATTCATAGCCCCTATTACAAAATGCCAAGGTTTAAGAAATTACATTATTTCATCAAAACTTAATTAATTAACCACCAAATGGTAAAGTTAATTAATTAAGAAAAAATTAAAAAATTAAAATTAAAATTAAAATCCTAACAAAATTCCGCAAGACTACAAGATATGGCTAGCATGGTCATGGACAACAACTTAAAACCTTAGCCACCTCATGGGCTTGATTATCAGAACGTCAATTCACCACTTTGGGGGATTGGTGAGTGAAAAACCATAGTTGCACGGGTACCGCTCCCTGGATTTTGTTAACCCGTACCCGATGTTTCCCCGCTCCTGGGAGCTTGGGAGCTGGTACGAAATGTCCCTTTTTTGATGGGAGCTTCCTTGGGAACTTGGGAGCTTTTCGGGAGCTTTTGGGGAACTTGGTTTTGCCGCTCCCTTTTTATTGGGAGCTTCTACAAGCTCCCGACCATGCAGAGGCCAAAATCATAAGAAAAGTGTTGAAAATCAATTGAATTATTGAAGTTTATTGTGTCAAGAAATAACCAATAACAAAAATTTCAATTGAATCTATCAATAATGCCATTTTTTTATTTTCAAGGTTATATAAATAAAGAGGGCCCACACTTCTTAAATGTTTAAATCCATTCACACTCAAAATATGTTGCAAGTGTACTTAAGTGAATATACATGAATTTTTTACAATACTAAGATATTGAACTACTTTAATTCATATCTCAAATGATTATAGCTAGCTTATGTTATTCATACTGACTGATATAGCAATTTAGGATCATAAACCATATCAAATTCAAGATACCAAAAGATTTGAAAGTTTGTTAGTTGAACTTAAAACAATCAAGTTCGTTCAAATTAGAAGTAAGTAATAGTTACCATAAAAAAAAATGCAGAGGTACCCAAATACTAAGAACTCTTAGGAGCAATGTGAGATTACAGTGAGATTTGTATAATGTGGACCTAAAGGAGTGAGAAAATTTAAAAAGAATGAATTTCATGACACTACCTGAGGATGAGGATTAAGAGGATAAAATAGTTTAAGCTATGAAATTAATCAATTATGTATTTTTTAACTTTATTTTTTTTAATATATTTTAAAAAAAAAATTTAATATATTTTAAAAAAATTAGTATATATTATTGCCGCTCCCAACCCTACGTTTCCTGCAAATTTGGGTGAAGCTTCTAGCCGTATCGGATACTTGTGTCCGCGTACCTGACGTACCCGCGTTCCAGAAACTTGTGCAACATAGTGAAAAACCCAACCAATTAAAATTGTTAATTAACAAAATTAACTGGAAGAGAAAAAAAACACTCGGTGAAGAGGACTTCCCTGATAATAAAGTCCATGGTGACATCCTTAGAGGAATGACCCATGCTGACATATAAAGTTACATTAATTATCCCACACAGGGGAGCGAACATTTTGTGTACAAAAGGGGTAGAATTGCCCTCCTGAGTGAAAAATCCCTAGGATTTTTCCATGGTACAAACTGCACAGAATGTACATCTTCAATGTACATGAGGTTGCCACCTAGTCGAAATAGGTGGGCAACAACACCTTCTCAAGTTCTTCCACTTTGCCATGAACACCGCTCTCGGTCCTTTTGTTCATTTGGGGTTAGTCTCATAGTCTTTTATGGCATCCGCTATTAAGTCAATCTCTAGCATGCAACATCAAAGATTTTGTGTGGCTAATCAGCTTCCAAAACATTATGTTTTGTCTCAAACAAAGAAAAAAACAATGACATATGTTTTGCCCCTCCCCACACGCAGTAGACTGCCATAGGTTTGATATTCTTTGTGTAAGGAATCCAACAACTTTCTATTTAAACATTTTCATCATGGTCGCACATTCTGCACATGATCCAAGCACTCCAGCCTTGGAATATTTTCTGATCCCACTATCAATAGCCTCACAAACTCCATCCTACCCATTGATGCAAATATCATTTCAAGGTTCAAGGAATATATTGTTGAGGGTTCGGAAAAAGCCTTATCAGATATATCAGGGAAAATATCATAAATTATTGGAAAACATCAACAAGAATAAACTTACACTCGAAGAATTCTTAGAATATCAAACAATTTAACAACCTGGAAAACTTGGGAGAAATTGGAAATATCAGGAGGTCTATACAAAACCAAAAAGCCAATCATGTCCTTTATTGGAGTGGAACTCCAAAAATTGTGGAGAAATGTCTCAACTACACAAAGACAAAAGCACTATAATATCCTCCTTAGAGTGGGACTACAGAGATCAAGGACAATTTGCTCCACTGCTCAAACCCAAAAGTACTATTATGTCCTCTATTAGAGTGAGAATACAAAGATTATGGACAATTAGCTTGACTGCAATGGAACTACAGGAATTGTGGGCAATTGGCATTGCACAAAGCCACAAGGACTATTATGTCATCTATTAGAGTGGAACTACAAAAATTGGTTACAATTAGCTCAACCGCACAAAACCAAAAGGAATATTATGTCCTCTGATAGTGGGGCTACAAAAATTAGGGAAAATGACTGCAATGGACCTGCAAATTTTGGGAACAACTAACTTGACTGCACAAAGCCAAACGACTATTATGTCCTCTGTTAGAGTGGGACTACAGATATTGGGGACAACTGACTCAACTACACAAAACCAAAAGGACAATTGTGACCTCTGTTAGAAAGAGGCTACAGAAATTAGGGACAATTAGCTTGACTGCAATGAGGCCATAGAAATTGGACACAACTGGCTCAACTACACATAGCAAAAGGCAGATAATCCCAAGATGATCAATTCCTTAAAGTTTCCAACCCTTAATGAAGCATTCATTAAGGCAGTTTAGAAATTAAAACAATAAAATATTAGCAAAGGAAAGTGGGTAAATGATGAGTCAAGAGAAGAATTTAATCAAAAAGGTGAAGAAATCAAAAAGTTGTGTGAGTAACCAGAACTTTCTTAATGATGTTAAGAATATGAAAAAGCATCTATAAGAGTCCAAATCAAAGAATAAAAATGAAGATACTACTAAAAAGTTGAAGAGAATACTACCAAAAGACTTGACAAGGAAATTTGCAAGAAGGTTGAAGAGACTCTAAATACCACTGCTTTTAAAAATGGTCAACTCGAACTCACACTAGGCCTGGTTGACCCCCAACGGTATTGACTCGACCTTCTATACAGAATGTTGGCACTGGTTTGGTACCAAACTAATTCTGTCGATGTACAATTAGCTGGTTCGGTACCAAACCGGTCCAAATCAGATTCTATTTGGCACCTTAACATGCCAGCAATGCACAAGTAGAAGAAAAAGGTTTTTTTTTAATATACCTAAAACCTAATGTCTATCAACATGAACCCTAAAACCATATTATAAAGAGATTCCCCAACCTCTATTTGCCTCACACCTCTCTCATTGAGCATTTGTGAGCATTTGCAGTTTTTGGAGCAGCATTGAAAACTAGTACTACTACAGTTGTAGATGTCCCTGAGGAGTCTAAGGACTCTGAGGCAGAGGATTGTCCTATAACTCATGCCAAGCATCCCATTTCTAGCAATGGTTATGAATTTGACGATTGATCATGTTGATAATGGCGATGAGTTTGATGATCAATCATTTTGATCACTGATATGTAGTAGGCCAGTAGCTTGTAGCATGTGGTTTTTTGAACTTTAGAGGCCATTAAGAGCCTCATTGATGAGGAATTTTGCTGCAAATAAGTATTGCAATGGGTGCCATTTTTATATATTCGCCCTTGTATGGTATATATAAGCAAACTTTGCATATTTTGTCTCAAATAGTTTGGAATCATGGTTGGGAATCTTTGAAATATTTTTCATTAAATTTTAATATAATGTATTAGTAAATCAAGTCATAAAATTCAAACCAGTCCAATTTAGAGCCGAGTCCCAATCATAGTCCAAGTTGACCCTTTGCCAATTCCGAGTCCAAGCCCGAGTTTTAAAACATTGCTAAATAATGATGAGGTAAAATCAGAGATGCAATCAAGAATTAAAGAATAAGAATTCGATGGATGGCATTCACAAGTTCAAAAGGAGAAGGAAGACGAGATTCGAGAAGGACACTAGAAAATACTTGAAGAAGTTGAGCTCTAGTTTAAGGATGTACATGTCAAATATGATGGCATTATCTCAAAGGCCAAAGTAATCAAAGACCAAGCACAGAGAATAAAGCATGCCATTGTCTCTTAAAAGACTAATGGCATCACTGTGCAGAATGAAGGAAAATCATTAAAGGTGGAGCCATATCAACACCCTCATCACTGAGAAAGTTGGCAGGAAAGACAAGAAGATCAATATTAACTTTACCAAGGAAGAAAATGGAACAATCAACAATATTCATGGAACAGTGCATCAAAGAACCATTATTCAATAGGATATTATCAGAGACCAACAACTACGACAAATTGGAGAAGGTACAACAACTACAAATAGAACCAAAGGAAAGAAAATTATACAACAACCAACTATCCAAGATTAAGACCAAAAATATTTGAATTTAGATGGATGGATCATCATCAATGGCAACAATAGAGCAGGAATATAAAGAAATCCTATTAATTGGTTCCATCAACATGTAAAATCTTTAACCGCAAAGCTATGGGGACAAAGATTTTTTAAGGGGGTGCTATGATATGACCCTAAGAGAGGTATATACAGGATCAAATGTAAATGTAATGGGGTAAATGTATATGTAATAGGGGTCATCCCTTTAACAAAAGACTCACATGTACAATGAGTGAGAGTAGGTATATAGAGGTCAATATAGTCAATGTTATGGACATGAACATATGATTTGATTATATGACTGTATTTAGGTTATTTGGAGGAGATTCTCCTAATACTTATGGAGTTATTGTATAGCTCATCTCTATTATCTATTTGGAAGTTCCATCCCATGCTCTCATTTGGTATACAACATGACTAGAGTATTGAAGATTCAATTGATGAGCAGTTGCTCAAGGTGGTTGACCAAGATTCAACTAGAAATTGCTTGAAGTTGTTTACATATCCCGTGTAGAGATTGACAGGAGCAGGCAAATGCCTCATTAATTGTTGCAATAAAAAACCGAAGAGAAATCGCTTCGTGAAGGTGATTTGGATGCTAAAAAGAGATTGTCAACTATGAATGATCGATTAAACACTTGCCCTATTTGTTGTTGAGAGTGATTTTAATCGGTAGTCGGGGAATCGACTATAGCACAGGTGATATCAACCAATGTGGGTTGACTATTATTCAAAGCTCTGAGTTGTTTGTTATTATCCCTTTGGTTGTTAACTAATTGTGGAGGATATATTGTTGATGTTATAAATGGGCAGGTCAAGAAAAGCAAAGAATCGTCATGTGGAGGCATAGCTTTATTATTGTCAATGTGTATAGCAATGAACTTTGTTATTGTTGGAAGGTCAATTTCTGGAACAGTGGTCGATTGAATCAACTAAGACAACAGAACATATTTAGCGTTGTGAATTGTTGAGATCATATACATAATCTAGCTCATATGCTATTTGGTAAATTTTGCAAATAGGTGTGAAGAAATTTGAGAGTCCGCACATGATCTTGACCATAGTCGAAGGACCAACTAAAGCATAAGTTGTGATATCAATTATTATCGTGGTCAATTCATCATATTCAGGTTTAAAGTCCGACTTTGCTTATGCCTTGGCACTCCATGCATTAACTATCTTGTATACAGACCAATCTAGTTGCTTGGCTTGAAGAGAAGATCAAGGTTCTATTCCCCTTGGTTGCATTTCATGTGGTTAAAGATATATTGTATTGTGGAAACATATATCTATAATGCTTGAGAATTGAATAAAGATCTGGGATTAACTGGTGCCCTAGATATTGCCCCATAGACTTGGCAGAGCATTTGGTAAAACATTGTTGTTATTGTGAAGAAGACCAAGGTGATTAATTGTCTTGTTGGTGTATTAATGTTGTCTGAGCATATCAATAGTATTTTCAATGAGGTTGAGAATCGAACAATGGACTGACATAGTGGACCTGTATTGACTGTATAAGGATTTTTAAGCCTAATTGAATATGGTTTCCTTTGATCTAGTTTTCAAGAAATTGCTAGGATCCCATGATCAACTTTGTGCATAATTTTTTGCCTTGTATACTAGTATTTCTCAATTATGGACAAAAAATGGAGGTCTCAAGAAGAGACCTGTTGGGTTGGAGAAAGCCAACACTCAGTTGGAGAATGCCATTGCTTTCTTGCAGGCCTCTAATGATGAGCTTCATGAGGAAGTTGCTCCCCTCCAGGCAGATAATATTCGGTTGTTTGGTGAATACCAGGATTTGAAGAAAGATTGTGATCTTTTGCTATTGCAGATGACTAAGAAAGATAAGATAAAACAATGATTGCAAGATTGCATCTTGTGCTTGATGTTAGTAAATTGCAAATTGATGTGAAGAAGTATGATATGAATATTGGTGAGAGGTTTGATGGTGTGATTTTAGAACCTTTCTCAAACTACTTCTCCTGTAAGTGCTTACACTAATGCATATGATCATATTGCTCGAAGCATTGATTATTGTAAGAAGGACGACATTGATGATGTGGCAACTTTTCATGTCTTTCCAGCTATTGCTGTGGTGATCTCCAGGATTTAAGAAACATGCTAGAGGTATAGGGTCCTAACTATTTGTAAGAATTATACTAGAGATAGAATTGTGAAGACTGGACAAGGAATTGTTTTTCCAATTATGCCCAAAATGAAACCATTTATAGCATATCTTGGATATGATGAGACTTCATCTACAAATGGAAATGATTCTACTTCGACAGTTGTTATGTTTGTTGAAGGTGGAAGTCATTCAACTGAGTTGCCAGGAGAAAAAATCTTTGATAGTTTGGTTAAGTCGATTGACGATGATATGCCAGAACTGGACACTATTATTGCAGATCACAATGTTGTTGATTTGTAGGGTTGCCCTACCCCTGCAATTCAGCAAGACTCACATCTTGCACCCTTTGTTCAATAAAATAAAGTTCTTTGCTTTATAGACATCCTCATCATAAAGATAGGACTAATTTGTCCAAGAGTTTGAATTTTTATAATTATGGAAAAAATTCATACATCTCTGTATTGGAGAGGCGTAAGAGAGAGAAGTTTGGAACAATGCCGACTACTAGGGTTGAATGTGGTTGGATTGATGAGTGGTTGTGGCAGAATTAAAAAAATTGAACAAATATATGGGGAGTTCATACAAATTTGTGATTTCGACTGTACAATCATGTGGCTCTCCTGTTTATTCTACTGATTAATTAATTGGTTGACTTCTATAGCAGTGATTGTTGGCCTATCTTTATGGGCAGCTGTGCTCTGTTACTAGTTATGTTGCTTAATGTTTGTATTTGACGGTTGGATTGAAGGCCTTATTGTATGCCTTATGCATTGTTGTATTGTATTGGATCCCTCGGTTGTGTTTAAGGGGGGATATTATTGGTCCTATTAATGTCTGGATGAGTAAACCCAACCTATGATGTCTAGTCGACGAATCAACTAGGACTCATCATTGAAAGCCAACTAATGTTGTCCACTATGTTGTTCAACTAATATTCTACTATACCTACTAATTGCTTCCTAAGAGTTGGGGTATGTAGATATTGCTTTGACTTGTTGCAGATTGTTGATTGAAGGCTAGTGTTGAAGACTAATGTGTAGATGATTAGACGAAAGTCGACTGACTGTTGCAAAGTACTGACAAATGATATGAACAAGATAACAACTTGATGATCAATGGATTTTGAGATCATTATTTGACAGAGATTGTTTGGTCCATGAACAGACACTGATATGTTGTTGTATTGTTGTCTCGTACACTTACCGCTTAAGACTACTTTGTTGTATTGTCTAGTCCACTGACCAACTGAGACACCTTCTTTGGATTGTTTTAACAACATTTTGGGGAACTTTTTGTTCTTGCTCTGATCTTGTCTTTTTGCATATGCTTGTGAGCATGGTGCACATATTATTTCACTGATTCCAAAGAAGAGTGGGTAGGGATTCCAGTTGGAGGGGATAGTTTTTCAAACTTCTTTTCCAGGATAGTTATAAGTTATTATACCTTCGATTGATCAGTATACTGACTCTTCGCAGGTGGTTGTTTGGAGTTGGCAGTGTTTCATTATTGTGCCTTGGCTAGAATCATTTCTTTGATCGTTAGCATTTGTTGTCCCTAATCAAGTCGTGCTTAAAGGGGTGGCATTGGAACTTATGATTCTTTGGTGTAAACTCACCTTCTTAGACTTTGGAGTTGACCAAAAAGAGGTACCCAACCATTAAGAGAGTCAACCAACCACCAACTCTGCTTATGGAGTTGATGCAATCCACTTTGATCAACAGATCCTTATTATGTGGACAGATATGGGGTGGGTGGTCACATACTTTGGGTATTTTGGTTACCTACCTAAACCTATATATAGATGATCTTATGGATTGGTCTATCATCGAATACGTGATGAGCTATGCTCACTGAACTTAATGTTAGTTTTGTACCTAGGGAAGTGTTCCCCTAAGTGACTTTAGCCTTAGTCACTTAGTGAAGGGAAATAAAGTGACCCTTGCATTAAATGACTTAAGTGGAGCATTTAATTTGACTTTAAAGAGTAAAGTCACTTTTTGATAAATTTAAGTGGGTGAGTGAAATTAATATTTATGAGAAATAAATGTGAGCATTTAATCTCATCCACCAATCTAATCTAGATTCTAATCTCCACCGTTAGATTAGATGAACCCTAGGGTTCTATCAAAAAGGCAAGGGAAGGTCATTTTCCTCACTTTTGCAAATTGAAGTGAAGGAGAGAGCTGAGAGAGAAAGTTTCCATTTTTTCTGAGAAAGAGAAAAATATTTGCAGCACGCAAATCGAGGGAAAGAACAGCAGCAGAAAGCGCACAAAAATCGAGAAGAGGACAGCAGCATTTATTGCTGGTCTGTACAGTCCATACAGTATGGTTTTCGAGGCAGCAGGCACGATTTTCGAGAAAAAAATTCCCTGGGCACAGATTCAGAGGTCCGTATTGTACAGTCCATACAGCGGCACGGAAATCGAGGCAAAAAACAGGGAAAAAATCTGAGTTTGATTTTTTCTATTTGGCACAGAAAACAAGGCAGAAATTTTCTCTTCCGAGTTGAGATAAGTTGGTCTAAAAATTTCTGAGTTTTGCTATAAATTTCTTGATAATAAAATCTCTCTCTCTGACTGGTTTTCCCCTTGTGGGTTTTTCCAGGGCCATTGGCCGAAAATTACTGTGTTTTGTGTTGAATGGCGTGCTGATTTTTTTATTTTCTGTCAGTGAAAAAGTGAAGTTACAGCAATGTTTTAAGTCTGAAAAATTAATGTTTAATTCCAGCGCTTTATTTTTCTGAGAATGAAATAAACTGAGACAATTTTTACTTATAAACCAAAGGCTGAAAACTAGTGAAAAATCTACATGGTATCAGAGTTAAGTGGGGTAGAAAACTAAATATTTTCAGACAGACAATCATTTCCAGAATTCAGAAAAACTTTTGTGACAGTAGTACATTTTGCTGAAACTTGTTCTTTGGGAAAAATGATTTCCGTTGGGTTGAGAAGTGAAAATAGACTAGATGGGGCAAGGAACTTTGTCTCATGGAAGGCCAGGATAGTGCTTTTGTTGAGAGAGATTGAGTTGTGGGATGAGGTAGTCGATAACACTACTGCTCACCCCATTGTCATTCCCAATGCTACTGCTGATCTAGTAGCAGCAACTGCCTTTGTGAAGAAGGACATTAAAGCCATGAGGATTATCTTGGACGCTGTTAAAGACCATGCTATTCCACACGTTTCTGGGAAGGATCATGCACATGAGATGTGGAGTGCTTTGACCAGGTTATTTCAGAGTTCTAATGAGAATAGGAAGATGGTTCTTAGACACAGAAGCTGAAGAATATCAAGATGGTCAAAGGAGAGGTTTGTATGGCTCATCTTACTAGGATCTCTCAAGTGAGAGATGAGCTTGCAGCTGTTGGGGTGGTGGTTACTGTTCCTGAGTTAGTGCGTACAGCCTTGAATGGGGTGACTGCACCTTGGGCTGTGTTTGTACAGGGTTTGGTGGGCAAAGAGAACTTGCCATCTTGGGACAGAGTCTATGATGATTTTGTTCAGGAGGAGACTCGAAGGGGTTTCTTGCAGTGCAGTAGTTCTACTAGTAGACAGGATGAGGAGGATGTGGCATTGACAGCGAAGGGGAAGAAGAAGAGCAAGAAGGGTGGGGCCAAGCAGCAGCAGGATGGGCAAAAGAAGGATCTGAGCACTGTGAAGTGCTTTGCATGTCACAAGATGGGACACTATGTTGCTACATGTCCGAACAAGAAGAAGAAGAAGCAGCAGCAGACAGCAGCTTCAGCTGAGATCGATGATTTTGCAGCGAGATTTCAGAGTGAGTTTTCACTGTGCACTGGGCATATTGAGAGAGAGAGAGAGAGCATCCATTCTCACCAATGCGGATGTTGACAGACAGAGGGAGTTTTCTTGTGTGACAGACCATTCTTACAGTGCATCTACTTCCGGCACTTAGTATATAGACAGCGGAGCCTCAAGTCACATGACAGGTGCTCGTGAGATGTTCTCCGAGCTTTCACAGACAGAGACAGATGTCATAGTTTTAAAAATCGAAATCGGGATCGGAATCGGTCGAGGATCAACTCGGAATCGAAATCTGTAATGAATTGGTCATAAATCGGCCGATTTGAATTTAATGAATCGGTTTGCTAAAAAATACATAAAATATTTAAATTTTAAAGAAAAACAACAATTTGAAGATTATAATCACCCAACTCGGCACTGCCACTGTCCACAACTCTGTCCACTCAGGCTGCAACTCGTTACTCCATTCCAGACTGCTCCAAGAGTCCAAACATCACAAACAAAATAAACAATAGGTAGACCGTAGTGAGTGAGTGTCTTTTTGTAGTTGGGTTGGGTTGGGTTCGGTGGGGATTAGTTTAGGTTAGGGATAGGCTAGGTAGATAGGTTAGGTAAAAGTTAAAACTTAAATAAAATAAAAAACAATGTTAAAGTTAAAAATAAGAATAAATAAATAAAACCAGAAAATTGCCGTAACCAGGCCGGTTAGGTTCGAAAATTGGCCGATCAGCCGGTTCGTTATCGAACCGGACCAGTTTGGTGACCAAACCGGCCGGTCAGCCGGTTCGATAATGAACCGGTCACGGATCCGGTTTACCTGTCGGTTTTGAACCGGTTTGGTACCTAACCGGTGAACCAGTCGGTTCTGAAACCGGTCAGACCAATTTTTAAAACACTGACAGATGTGGAGGTTGTGTTGGGAGATGACTCAACAGTGAAAGTTGTTGGGCGTGGGACCATTACATTTCAGAGGGAATCCATGAGTCCCATGGTGTTACAAGATGTGTTGTATGTACCTGGGCTAAAGAAGAACCCAGTGTCAGTTTCCATGATCGACGATCAGGGTCTTGGGGTATCTTTCCTAGATGGACACGTGCATATGTTTCCCAAGACTGTATGACCATCTACTTCAGTTACCATTGGAGTGAGATGTGGGAAACTGTAAGGTTCTTGTTTCACCCTCAGCTTGCCTTGGCACATAGCAGCGGCAGTGAGCTTTCGCATAGGAGGATGGCTCACTTGCATCATCCAGCCTTAGGGTTGTTGAGACACATGGTTACAAGATTACCGGAGTTCAACACAAAGCAGAGTGATGTGTGCAAGGGGGTGTGCTTTGGGAAAGTACACCAAGACTGCTTTTCCGAGCAGTGATAACAGGTCAGCAGGTACCCTTGACTTGATACATTCAGACTTATGCGGACCTATGTCTTCTATGTCCTTGAGAGGATATTAGTATTATGTGACATTCATTGATGACCATTCTAGGAAGACCTGGATCTACTTTCTGAAGAGCAAGATGTCCAAGGAAGTCTTGCAGAGGTTCCAAGAGTTCAAAGCTCTTGTGGAGAACCAAACAGGGAGGAAGATCCGAGTTCTGAGATCGGATAACGGGGGTGAGTATACCTCCAAGGAGTTTGATGGATTTTGCAGACAGGAGGGTATCAGGAGACGGTTGATAGTTCCGTAAACTCCAGAGCAGAATGGAGTAGTAGAGAGGAAGAACCGGTCCATTGTTGGAGCAGCCCGAGCTATGCTACATCACCAGTCACTTCCTTTCTTTCTTTGGGCTGAGGCTTGCAGCACCGTTGTATATCATCAAAACAGGAGTCCCCATCGTGCAATGGGGAATATGACACCTGAGGAGTGTTTTTCAAGCAACAAGCCTGAAGTTACCCATTTTCGGATATTTGGGAGTCTGACTTACTCTCATGCCCCTTCAGAGAAGAGGACAAAGTTGGAGCCCACTGCAGAGAAGGGCATCTTTGTGGGCTATGATGAGACTTCAAAGGCCTTCTGCATTTACCTTCCCTCTCAGAGGAAAGTGGTGGTGAGGAGGGATGTGAAGTTTGAGGAGGAGCGGGCCTTCAGGAAGTCAAGAAAGTCAAAACAGGGAGAGCAGCAGGTCCCTGCACCTCAGGTTGTTCCACAGGTTTCATCTAAGCAATAGTCAGGATCACAGGTTTTCGAGGTTACACGACCGCACAGTGTTGGCACAGGTTCACCAGGTTCAATGGTTAGGCCAGCAGGGTCTTCAGAGATAGGTGATGGGTCTACTATTACAGGTACGCCTTACAGGGGATCGGGATCAGGATCAGGATTACAAGGTACACTTGGTGTTGGTACACCAGCTTCAGGTTCACAGGTGACTGGGGTTTCTAGTTCTGGTAGTTCTTCTAATGAGGACAGGCCAGTTTGGGAGCAATCTTCAGGGAAGAAGAAGCCTAAGTGGCTTTGGGAGACCTTGAAGGGAGCTCGTGATTTTGGGACACCCAAGGTGGAGGTGAGAGCCATCAAGATGCCTGACAGATCGGGCATGCTGTTGGTGGCTAGTACACGTGATTTTGAGGAGGCCTCCCAGCATTCGATTTGGAGAGATGCCATGATGGATGAGTACCATTCCATCATGAAGAATGATGTATGGGAGATAGTTCTGAGACCTGAGGGGAAGTCAGTGGTGACTTTTTGGTGGCTTTACAAGCTTAAGCATGCGGCAAATGGGAGTGTGGAGAAGTACAAAGCCAGGTTTGTAGCGCGGGGGTTTTCACAGGTTGAGGGCATTGATTATGATGAGACTTTTGCGCGGGTTGCTCGGTATACTTCTATCAAGAGCTTGATCTCCATTGCAGTGGAAATGGGTTGGAAGATCCATCAGATGGATGTGAAGACCGCATTTCTCAATGGGATCATACAAGAGGAGATTTACATTGAGCAGTGTCAGGGCTTTGAGATTCATGAGAGAGAGTCTCATGTTTGCAGGTTGAAGAAGGCTCTGTATGGGCTGAAGCAAGCTCCTAGAGCTTGGTACTCCAAGATCGATACTTGCTGAGTATGGGGTTTCAGAAGAGTGAAGAAGATCTGAATCTTTACTTCATCATGATTGGAGATGATCCGCTTGTTCTTCTGCTATATGTTAATGACTTGTTTATCACGGAGAGAGAGAGACCCATTGTAGCTTGCAAGAAGGATCTTGCAGCAGAGTACGAGATGACTGATATTGGGCGGATGCATTATTTCTTGGGATTGGAGGTTTGGCAGGAGCCTAGAGATATTTTCCTGGGACAGGGAAAGTATGCGGTTGATATTTTGAGGAGATTCAGGATGGAGGATTGCAGGCCTATGTCGACACCTATGATCACCAACTGGAAGAAGCTTCATGCTTCTGAGGGAGAGTTGGTGGATCCTACTTTATACCGTCAGCTTATTGGGTCATTGATGTATCTGGTCGACACTCAGCCAGATTTGTGTTTTGCAATGAACACTCTTAGCCAGTTCATGGTTGAGCCTAGGAGTCTGCATTGGGTCGCTGCAAAACATGTGTTGCACTATCTTTCAGGGATAGTGGATTTTGGTTTGGACTACAAGAGGTTAGAGGGGATCAGATTGGTTGGTTATACAAACTCAGATTGGGCAGGCAGTGTGGCAGACCGGAAGAGCACTTCAAGATGTTGTTTCAGTTTGGGCTCGGCAGCAGTGTCGTGGTTCAGTCGGAAGCGGAAATCTGTTGCATTGAGTTCTGCTGAGGCCGAGTATATGGCAGCCAGTTTGGCCAGCTGCAAGGCCTTGTGGCTTCGCAAGTTGCTAGTGAATCTATTTGGTCAAGAGCTTAGGCCTACAGTGATTTACTATGACAATCAGAGTTGCATCCAACTCTCTGAGAATCCAGTTTTCCATGACAGGTCAAAGCACATTGAGATCAGATATCATTTCATCCGAAACTATGTTCAGAGAGGGGCAGTTACGCTTCAGTACATTTCCACTGATGAGCAGGTAGCAGACATTCTGACGAAGTCTATGGGGAGGGGCAAGTTTGTCTTCTTCAGGGACAAGTTGGGAGTGGTGTAGAACACCTTCCTCGGTAAGAGGGAGTGTTAGTTTTGTACCTAGGGAAGTGTTCCCCTAAACAACTTTAGCCTTAGTCACTTAGTGAAGGGAAATAAAGTGACCCTTGCATTAAATGACTTAAGTGGAGCATTTAATTTGACTTTAGAGAGTAAAGTCACTTTGCGATAAATTTAAGTGGATGAGTGAAATTAACATTTATGAGAAATAAATGTGAACATTTAATCTCATCCGCCGATCTAATCTAATCTCCACCGTTAGATTAGATGAACCCTTGGGTTCTCTCAAAAAGGCAAGGGAAGGTCATTTTCCTCACTTTTGCAGATTGAAGTGAAGGAGAGAGCTAAGAGAGAGTTTCCATTTTTCTGAGAAAGAGAAAAATATTTGCAGCACGCAAATCGAGGGAAAGAATAGCAGCATAAAGGGCACGAAAATCAAGGAGAGGACAGCAACATTTATTGTTGGTATGTACAATCCGTACGGTATGGTTTTCGAGGCAGTAGGCACGATTTTCGAGGCAAATTTATGGGCACAATTTTTAGTTAAAAATTCTGGGCACGGATTTCGAGGTCCGCACAGTCAGTCCATACAGAGACACGAAAATCGAGGCATAAAACAGGAAAAAAATCTAAGTTTGATTTTTTCTGTTTGGCACGGAAAACGAGGCAGATATTTTCTCTTCCGGGTTGAGATAAGTTGGTCTAAAAATTTCTAAGTTTTGCTGTAAATTTCCTGATAATAAAATCTCTCTCTCTCTGACTGGTTTTCCCCTTGTGGGTTTTTCTAGGGCCATTGGCCAAAAATTACTGTGTTCTGTGTGTTGAATGGTGTGCTGATTTTTTTATTTTCTGTCAGTGAAAAAGTGAAGTTACAGCAATGTTTTAAGTCTAAAAAATTAATGTTTATTTCCAGCACTTTATTTTTCTGAGAATGAAATAAACTGAGACAATTTTTACTTATAAACCGGTGGCTGAAAACTAGTGAAAAATCTACACTTAAGTGCTAACAATTTCTTTTGACGCCATCATCGCTTCTTGCATTTACTGTTGTCACTTCTATAGTTCTTTTTGCCTCTTCCAATAATTCTGACTTGATATTCATTGAGAGAATAGCCCTTGTTCCCTAAGTTAATCCATAGTTGGTCTCCAAATTGACCAAAACAAACGTGATATAGATGAGACTGAAACAAGGTTTAAGAAATTGGAGTTGCAGGTAGAAAGTATTGTATAATTGTTCCAAGATTTGGTTTAAGAAATTGGAGTTTCGGGTAGAAAGTATTGTATAATTGTTACAAGATTTGGTTTAAGCAATTGCTAACAGGAGTAAAAATGGAGAAGCAGAATCTTCCAAGGGTGAAAAGGAAAAAGCAAACAGTGCCAAGATGGACTGAGGAAAGATCTTTCATCAAGAAGATGACCCCCAGACTTCCAAGGGCCCATTTAAAATCAAAGATAAGGTAGAGATTGAGCCTTATGATGACCATTCAAACCCTGATCAACTAAAATATTGGTTGCGACAACTTCAGGCTTATGTCAATTGTTATGGCTTTACAATCTTGAAAAGATATATTTTTCTCGAGTGAAGATAGAGGTTATGCATTGCTATACGGGAAAGTTTGAGCCAAGAGAGACATCTTAAGAAGCAATAGCAATTTGTAAATTGGGAGTTCAAGACTCTTGTGAAGAGCCAATCTATCCAATGGGGTATGAACAAGAGTAGGAATTCAAATGGTATTATCTCAGATAGAGATAAGGACAAGGAGTTCAAGAATACACAAGAAGGTTAAGAAGGATGTGCATCCAAATGGGTATTGACCTATCTTAAAAGAAGGTGATGATGAAGTACATCAATGTGTTTTCTAGCCTCAGTAGAAAGGAGGTAGAAAGGAGGTCATTCCATTTGAGGTCAGAACTCTTGATGATGATAGTAGGAAATCCATATACATAGAAGGCAAGCAAGAAGAAAAATTATTTTAGGACAGAAAGCAAGAAGACCCATGAAGGAAAAGGGAAGCAACACAAAGACAAGAAGTTTGCTAAAGCCACACAGAATGAGGAACTACACTGTGAACATTGTAAAAAGGATGGTCATGCTTGGAATAATTGTTGGACATGGCATCCCCAACTCATTCCCAAAAGTAAAGCTAGAAGAAGATTCTTAAAAGCCCAATTCAAGAAGGTTGAAGGCAAAGAGATTAAAGGAGCATCAGAGATGTTGATGAGCAAGTTTCATTGATAGGTTAGTCGAAAGTTGTCAATGCAAGAAAGTGTAAGGTTGTTGAAATCAAACCCTCAATTGAAGGGTAGAAGCTAATTTCTGTTGCTGAGCAAAGGTCTTCAAAAATGGAGAGGGAAAAGTTGTTCCATGTCATGTAAAGATGCAAAACAAGACAACAATGGTAACAACTGTCTTTTGATTGAGGTAGTCAAAAGAACTTGATTTCTAAGTCCTTCGTGGAGCAACTAGGATTGAAGACCTTTGCATATCTCCAACCATATCCATATCCTTTAGGGTGGCTGCAAAAGGATGTAGAGATGCAGGTCACATGCCAATGTAAGTTCAAGTCTATATTTCAAGCCAGGTCATTGATAAGTTGGAGTGATGCTCTGCCATCGGATGTTTGGCCCATATTTCCGGTACAAATATGTTATTTTGCTAAGAGACAACAAGTGGAGGTTGGAATAGAAAGGAAAGCTCCACCTCATCAATCACTACAAGGGGAAGAAGACAATTAATTTCATGCTTTCTACTCAAGCCAAGAGGTTGAATAAAATTGGTGTGAAGTTTGCAATGCTAGTTGTTAGACCCAGAAGAGATAATCTTGCATGTTCAGAACTTGAGGAGGTTGATATAATAGTTACACAGAGGGAAGACTTTAGCCGGATTTAGAGCGGGTATGAATCGTTTTTGGAGAACCAAAACGGTTGCCTCCCAAGAGACCATTGAGCATGATATTAACTGCTACTAGAGTCACTTTTGCCAAGTCTTGGGTTGTACCAAACTTTTGTCACTGAGAATGAGGAGACAAATAAGTAGATTCATGAGTTGTTGGATCGAGGGGTTATTAATCCAAGTGTGTCCCCTTGTGGATCTTCAATTATGGTGGTGCCAGAAAAGGATGGTCATGGCTAATGTTTGTTGATTTCAAAGCACTTAACAAGATCACCGTCAAGAACTAGTATCATTTGTGAAGGATTGATGACTTGCTAGAACAACTACAAGGAGCAACATGTTGGATCTCTAATATTGATATATTTAGGTGAAAATCTATCACAAACCCAAAATCTGCATTTCATATTGAAATAATTGTGGAATATGTTACTATTTTTTTTGTTAATCAAAAAGTATATGTTTAATAAAACATAATATATTTATGATTAGTTAATATCAGATAGTCCTCTTCACATATGTGAATATATAGGTTTAGGAAGCTATGATGCATCCTTCTATTGATGTAATACCTGAATTCAGTTATTTGTTCATTTCCAACGTTTACGATTGCGTCGTCCATACGATGTTTGATGTCATTCTCTCATTAAAGTGATAATGTCACATCTAAATAATAACACTCGTCTTAACCTTGTCAGAATAGTCTAGGTTATATGAGCCGCAAACTGAATACACAAGATTTAATTAAGCCTTTTAATGCTTCTTAGAATTAATTGATTTATTGTCTATATATAAATATAAATCTTTTAAAATTATATACCAAAATAATAACCTATATTCTAAACTACCTGGTGGGTTACGAGGTCCTACACTATTATTGAAAAATTTACCTACGTGAAACGAAATACTTTGGACTCAATCTATGTTTGATACATAGTATCCTAAATATGATCGATGGGTTGTTTAACATATGATTTGATTTCTATACCATACGACATCTAGAATGTTTGGAGGTCAATTCGTGGAGGTTTATGGTATGGACAGGTGTACCTATAGTTTTATCCCGTCAATCGTTGGTAATTGGGTCACCCAAGCAGTAAAGTACACCACCCTAACTCATCCATTGTTTTTTATCCAGTCGGAATACGAACTCCTCCAGATGACTGGTACAATTGAAGGTTTTTATTGGGGAAATTTGTATGGATTTGTAAACTGCCTAGTTGTGTTTGGCCCTGGTTTGAATAGTAGTAACAAGGGTTTCCAACAAACAATTTGCATAGCTCCAGAACTGCAGAATGGGTCTAGTCCGACTTCCATAATCTTGGTAAGTTTGCTCCTTTGTTTGAATTGGTTATACTATAAACAATACTCATTAGGGAATTTTGAGAATTTTTACTCGGTGGGCCACTGAATATTATAATTTCTTTGTAAAAAAGGAAAGACTGTCAAGTCTCACCTTATAGACAGAGTTCATGCTTTCCAAATCTGTTTGTTTCCTGGAAATTGTGTTACATAGGTTAGGGTGTAAAAGTTCTTACCTGGTTATATAAATCGAGGCTCAGTCACGACTATACCTTGATAGTGTTCCTGGATAAAAAGAAAATAACCCTAGTTCAATTATGAACTCGATTTCAGCGATCAATTTCTTATTAAACAATTCCAAGGGAGAGATGTAAATTCAGTGATTTCAGATTTTTCAGTTCCATGTTAATTTTTGCTTTGGCATGAGGAAATATTTTTCACATTTATAATCTTAGTCCAAGTTTTTGTACCTAGGTTGTGACGGCGGTTCAGTTGATGAGTTTACATGGGTGGTTCTTTTTGCTTTCAAAAGAACAGAGGTTAAGCCCATGGTCTTCAATGGTAATTTCCAATTTGAAATAGAATTAAACCCTAGCTTGGTGCAGGGCAATAGATTTATTTCCTAGACTGTTGGTAATCTCTTATTTATACATATAAATATGCATTCATGAAATGCATGTATTAGATCTCTTATCACTGTTCTTTTGATTCAATTTACGATTAACTGTGGCAGTACTACTAGAAAGAAAGTTGTAATTCCAGATTAATGATTTTATGGTTGTTTTTTCAACAAGTCTATAATACAGTTGGTTAGCTTTGTTGAATTTTCTTATAGCAGTTGAAATACAATTTTCAGATCTTAATAATTACTCCTAATGGTTTCAAACATTCATGTCATCCCACAGTTTCATTGAATAATTACACTGAATTTCAACTTCAAATTCTCAGCAGAAACATAAGATCGTAGAAGGACAGCCATACACAATAAACACAAAGATTTTACCCTGGGAAACCCAATTTTGGGAGAAAACCCAGCCAACTTTTCTTACAATAAATCAGTCCAATTCAAGTACATTACCAATCATGAAGAAACCCTAGCAAGGGTAGCAAACCTCTAGAGACTATAGGAAACCCCAAAAATTACTCCTAGTGCCTTTGCTGGGCCTTCTTGGAAAGTGCCCATAAGATGAGGAGAGAAGAGTGATGTGATGATGATAAAAATGAAATGTGTGAGCACGTTATTTATACACATCAAGTGACCTTTCATTTCACTGTGGGGTCGACTTGTCTTCTTGTCTTCAATCTTCTCCGGAACTTCTTTAATGCTATTTGGGACTTCTTGAATGGTATGACTTGTCTTCTTGGTTATTTCTTCTCTGCTAGAAAAGTTGTCCATGTTGATGATCATCTCCTCACATGCACATCTATTCACGCATAGAGCTCTAATGTTGATTTGACCCACCAAGAAGTCCTGGACACTTCTTAGATTCAATGTCAATTCAACATTAGACACTTCTTAGATTCAATGTCAATTAAACATTAGACTAGACTTGTATATTCCACAAGGGGATGAAGGCCCCTATCATATAAACAAGTCAAACACTCTAATATCAAATAGATCACTCCCTCACGAAGCACTCCCTCACAAAGTATGCAACGTGACCTCGAGCCTTATTCACACTTAGCCAAATCACAAGACTAAGCAAGGTTGTGCAAGCACCTCAACCCTTATTCACACATAGCCAAATCACATGGCTAAGCAAAGCTACGCCAGGGCCATTCACCACTAGCCAAATCACATGGCCATTTCCCGTGAGTGAATGTATCATTCTCCTTGGTCAAATGAAATGACCAATTTGGTAGAATGTCTACATGATGCTACACCCTGGAGAAACATCAACAAACCCTCTCAATGAGGGAGACATTTTGCATCACGCCAAGCTTGCTTGGTGAGAATGTTTGCAATATCTCGAGTCTCTCACTCCTAGCCAAATCACGTGGCTATCTAGAAAAGACTGTGCCTGGGCCATTCACCTCTCGTGAATAAATCATTTTCCCTTGGTCAAATCACATGACCAATATGGGCGAATGTTTGCCTGATGCTGCTCATCTGTAGAACCATCACAGCGTCTGGGCCATTCACCACTAGCCATATGACTCAAGATCTGAGGGTGAACATTTTCCCAATGTTACTCATCTATAGAACGATCACGCCAAGCTTGTCTCACTGAGGGAGACATTCTCCATCACGCCAAGCTTGTCTCTGAAGTATACAAACTTCGCCTTAAATAAAGGGCTGGTGAGAATGTCTGCTATTTTCTCATCTGTGGATATGTACCGGAGCTTCACTACTCCCTTCAGCACCATGTCTCGGATGAAGTGATATTTGATATCAATATGCTTCGACCCATCATGAAATACTAGATTTTTCGAAAGCTTAACACAACTTTGATTATCACAATGTATCAAGGTCGTCTCTTGCTCCTAATCAAATAGTCCTGCAAGAAGCTTTCGAAGCCACACCGCTTCACGACATACAACACTGGCTATGTAATACTATGCTTTTCTTGTACCAAGTGCGACGAAAGTCTGCTCTGCTTCCTACTAAACCATGATATCATGGCTAATCCCAAGCTAAAGCAACAACCTAAGGTGCTCTTCTTGTCCACTGCACTCCTTGCCCAGTCAAAATCTGCATAACCCTGCAAATTCACTTCACCACCTGAGACATATCTTAGACCATATCCAACTGTACCACGCAAGTACCTCAACACATGCTTTATTGCAACCCAATGTACATGCCTCAACTCAACCATAAACTGGCTCAAGGTGTTCACTACAAAGCAAATATTTGGCCTAGTGTTAACCAAGTACATCAAGGGTCAAATCAGCTGCCTATAAATAGTGGGATCCACCAAATCTAAACCTAAAGCGGACTCACTCAACTTCTTCAAATTTTCCTCCATAGGTGTAGCCATGGACTTGCACTCCATCATACCAAAACCTCTTCAGTATCTCGACCATGTACTTCCCCTGACTGAGGAAGATCTCATCTGGTCTCTGCCACAATTCTAATACCAATAAGTAATGCATCAGGCCAAGATCCTTCATCTCGAACTCAGAGGCCAACTCTCTCTTGCACTCGACTATGAGCCTCTTTGCCCCTAAAAGGAACAGATCATCAATATACAACACTAAGATCAAAGGATAACCATCAACAACCTTGTAGTAAAGGTTGGGATCTGCATCACTCTTGGTGAAGCCCAAACTCATCAAGTATCTGTCAATCTTGGCATACCAAGCCTTAGGTGCCTACTTGAGTCCGTACAAATCCTTCTTTAATATGCAAACATGGAACTCCTTCCCATGTATCACAAAGCCTGGAGGTTGCTTTACGTACACCTCTTCCTTAATCACACCATTGAGGAATGTTGTCTTTACATCCATCTGATGTAATCTCCATCCCATCACGGACACAAGAGAAATAATAGTCCTGATGGAAGTGTACCTAGCGACTGAAGGAAAAGTCTCCCTGTAATCTGCTCCCTCTTTCTGGGAGAATCCTCTTGCCACAAACCTCGCTTTGTACTTCTTGATGTTGCCATCCGCTGCATGCTTGATTTTATAGATCCACTTGGAAGTCACCACTGACTTCCCCTCAAGTATCGGCACTATCTCCCACACATCATTCTACATGATGGACCGATATTCCTCATCTTTCCAAACCTGCTAGCCTACTACCTCCTCATAACTAGAAGGTTTGGAATCAATGATATTACTGATCAACACCATATAACTCGAGACCCTGTGATGTCTTTTGTTGTCCCTGAAAGTACCACTAGGATTCGCATGCCTCTGCATCCTGCAAAGTATCACGAAGCCATGATGGCCTCTTTCTAGTCACGGCAACATCTCTAGGTAGATCCACTAGCTCTGCTCGCTTTACAAACTCTTAATAATCTGAAGGATGAACAGCTGGAATAGAGGTATTTGTACCCTCATCCTTCGGAGCCTCCTGCTCCTCACTATTAATCTCCATGTGAGACTCTCTACACCACCTGAAGGCTAGCTCCTCATCAAAGGTAACATCCCAACTAACCTCAATATGACGTTGTCCTGGAATGTAGATCTTGTAGGCCTTCGAAGTGTTGTTGTATCCAACAAAAGTACCCTTCTTCCCAAAAGGTTCTAACTTCGTCCTCTTCTCCTTCGACACATGGATGTATACTTGACAACCAAAGTTCCTCAAATAATTGAGCTCTAGCTTCACTCCTATGAATGCCTCCTCAGGAGTCTTGCACCCCAATATCCTGTGTGGACTTCTATTCTGAACAGACACTGTCGTGTTGGATGCCTCTACCCATAAGAACATGGGTAAGTTCTAATCATGGATCATTACCTTCACAGCCTCCACAACGGACATGGTCTTCCTTTCTGCAACCCCATTCTGCTAAGGGTTGTAAGGAGTTATTAACTCCCTCTTGATCCCTACTTCCTTGCAAAAAATCATTGAAGTCCTTGGAGATGAACTCTCCTCCATTATTTGACCTCAAAACCTTGATCTTCTTTCCTGTCAAGTTCTCTACCTGAGCCTGAATTCCTAGAACCTGTTGAACATCTCATCCTTGGTCTTCATGAAGTAGATCCATGTCTTGCGGGAGAAATAATCAATGAATGACACATAGTACAAAAAGCCATCCAAGGATGATATTGTCATTGGTCTGCATACATTTAAATACACAAGATCCAAGATTCCCTTAAATCTACTATCACTGCTTGGAAAAGAACCCTTGGCATTCTTGCCAAGTGCATAACCCTTACAAACACCATCTTGCTCTACCTGGAGCTCTGGAAAACCTGTAACCATCCTCCTCAATGTTGGCAAAGCCATGTAATGCAGGTGTGTAAATCTTCGATGCCATAGCTCACATAAACCGATACTATCATGTACCAATGCTTGGGTTGGACGTCCTAACGCTCTGTATAGTCCTCCCTCTCAAACACCAATCACTCCTGTCAAGTCTATACTCAAGCCCTTATGCCATACAAGAACCTGACCATCCACAAATGTAACTATGTAGTCTCTATCCTCCAATGCTGAGATAGAGAGAAGGTTCTTCAATCCTGGTACAAACAATACATCTTTCATGTGTAGATAATCTCCAAAATCTAGTTGAAATGATGTTGTCCCAATTCCTTTTACTACATACTTGGCATTATCTCCAAGTTCCACTTGCAATGCTGAATTCTTCTCTGTCAAATCTCTGAGAGGATCTTTGTAACTTGTCATGTGCCTAGAAGTACCTCTGTCTACCAACCAAGTATCACTACTACCTATAATAGTGCCTGTAAGAGCGAAAGAAATACTCTCTATGAAACTCATCTACAATCTCATCAAGTTTTGTCTTCCTTTGTGGTGGATGTTCATCAACATCGACTATTGATGCATGCTACTTTTCCTTTCTTTTCTTTTGAGGACGTTGTAAGGCATAGTGACCAAATTTATGACAATTGAAGCATCTGACTTTTGAAAGATCCTTCTTCTTTTGTTCTTGAGTTGGAGCTTGATTTTCTTCATTCTGAGATCTCTGCAAACTATTCTTGGACAATACTCTGAGATTGGACACTATCTTGACAAAAACCCTAGTGCCAGCAAAATAGATCAAAATTGAATTTTGACAAAACTAAAAATTGACTCCACCAATAAATGCGCCTTGCCAAGCCGACGTCTAAGACAAAGATTCAAGTCCAACGTCAGGCTAGAAACGTCCAAACTTGGAAGCCCTAATTTCTAGACTTTAGGGAAAAAAGTTGATCAATGGTTGTCTTTCAAAACTACTTTGATACCATGTTGAATTTTCTTATAGAATAGAAATACAATTTTCATATCTTTATAATTACTCCTAATGATTTGTTCAATTCATCCCACTATTTTCATTGAACAATTACACTGAAAATTTCAACTTCAAATTTGCAACAGAAACACAATATCACAAAATTTCAACTTCAAATTTGCAGCAGAAACACAAGATCACAGAAGGACAGCCATACACAATAAGACACAATGATTTTACTCTAGGAAACCCAATTTTGGGAAAATACCCAACCAACTTTTCTTAGAAGAAATTAGTTCAATTCAACTACATTACCAATCATGAAGAAACCCTAGCAAGGGTAGCGAACCTCTAGAGAAAATAAGAAACCCCAAGAATTACTCCTTGTGCCTTTATTAAGCCTTTTTGGAAAGTGCACATAAGATGAGGAGAGAAGAGTGATGCGATTATAATAAAAATGAAATGTGTGAACACTTTATTTATACACATCAAGTGACCTTTAATTTCACTGTGGAGTCGACTTGTCTTCTTGTCTTCAATCTTCTCTAGAACTTCTTCAATGTTATTTGGGACTTTTTCAATGGCATGACTTGTCTTTTTAGTTATTTCTTCTTTGCTAAAAAAGTTGTCCATGTTGATGATCATCTCCTCACATGCATGTCAATTTACGCATAGAGCTCTAATGTTGATTTGATCCACTAAGAAGTCCCGAACACTTCTTAGATTCAATGTCAATTCAACATTAGACTAGATTTGTATATTCCACAAGGGGATGAAAGCCCCTATCAAATTAACAAGTCAAACACTCTAATATAGAATAGATCACTCCCTCACAGAGTATGCAATATGACCTCAAGCCTTATTCACATTTAGCCAAATAACATGACTAAGCAAGGTTGTGCAAGCACCTCGACCCTTATCCACACATAGCCAAATCACATGGCTAAGCAAAGCTACGCCAAGGCCATTCACCACTAGCCAAATCACATGGACATTTCCCGTGAGTGAATGGATCATTCTCCTTGGTCGAATCACGTGATTAATTTGGTAGAATGTATGCCCGATGTTGCACCCTAAAGAAACATCAACAAGCTTACTTTGTGTTACCATATGAACTAGCACCCCTTTGCAAAGCAAGGCTATGTGCTCTACGCTAGTGACGGTAAGCTCAAGAGAGGATAGACCCAATGTCACCACAACCTAACCTCTCAACACTTTGGGTAACTCGAAAACACAGGGGGAGACCCTAATCAAATGAAAGATACCTGCAACCACCAACAACCACAAATACCTTCCACCAAGCCTTGATAGCTATAATCAATGCCTTATCGAAATCAAACAACATTAAACAAGACAGAACAATCATATGATAATCGAGTTTCCTCTATCACAATTCCCAAGAAATTGTCACCAATCTCAAGACAATTCACATTTCCCAAGGCAAGCCCTCAAAAAGGTATGCTCCCTAGGGTTAGAAGATCTCCACACCAAGGTGCACTATTAGGATGAACCAGAAATACAAAAGAGCAAATAATTATTGATTTTAGGCAATTTCACATATCACAATGCACTTGCTCAAAGGAAGGCACTTTCTAGGGTTTATGAAGAAAACCCTAGGGCTAATTTGTAGGGTGGACCAAAAATAAAAATATAAAAATCACAAATTTTTGGATTTTCAAATTTATTTAGATTGTAGGGTTTTTCCAGCAATATACTATTTTTATGTACTTTTTGCATAAAGTAAAACATGTAAAAATTGATAAAGAGAGAGAGTAGAAGGATCGGGTATTTTGATTCTTGTCTCATACCCTAGGGCTATGGGAGATCGAGGGTAACGTCCCTCCTCTTAAGATGGTATTCAATACTTGCAACTTGGGCTAAACTAGTAACCTCAACGGTTAAGTATCAAAACCCTAATTAGGGCAAACATAGAAGTCCAAGGCCTAATTAAACAACAGAGAGCTCCCTTGTAGGATGGTCTCCTCAAGCAAGTTGACAAATTACTAGCAAGGAAACCCTAACTTAGTCCAAAGCACTTCAAGAACAACATTAAACTAGAGTTAGGATAGAAACTTACCAAACTTTATTAAGAATGAGCAAGAATGTGCGTCTTAGGTCACCCTTGAGCATGACCTAAGACTAGTCTTAGAGTCTTAGCATCAACTTGTCATGTGCAAAATCAAAACCTTTGAAGACATTCCCTTCATCCTTCAAGAAAAAATAGTCATCCTAAGAGAGATGTGCATAGCTCAAGTATTCCAATATACCAAGAGAAAAAGAAGAGATCTTGTATTTGAACCCTTGTCCATGTCTTACAATTAAGGCGAGGTTGTCTTATTTATATTGGACAACTCTCTACCTTTTACAAATTCAAACCTACAGAGTTAATGACAAATTATAAAATTTAAGGTTAGTGCACCCACATGTTGGGGACTAAACTACATAACGACATAAAATAAAAATAAAAATGTGCAATTAGGCTTCACCAAGTGCAATGTGAGCCAAAAGGAGGACGGCATGCCCCAACTAACCCCAACAGATGCTTTTTCCTCAATTCCCTCCTTTATTAACAATGTAGGTTTGCTTCTTTAAGGAATGGTGTTTACGGGTCAGGAGACCAGGAGGAGGGGTTTTACAGTAAAACAATAGGTCCAAGTGGGAAAATAAGGTGTGCTAAAATGGGTATGACAACCCTTACACACACAATCACCTCTACAAAACAAAATTTTAGTGAGGCCATGTGTCGGCACTGGACACCCACCCAAAGGGTAGTCAACAAAGCCACAAGGCTAGCACCTCCTCGAGGTGGAAACCAAGGGGACTTGCCATGACCTGACCACAGGTATTTAGCCCCAAAATCAACACTCTACACAATACATCCCCAAAATTTGGCCTTTACAAAGGAAAAAGAAACCCCTCACTCTAGTACATCTAAAAGAAACGCGTCAACCATTTTGAGGTGTAACACTTTGTTGAAACAAGGATATAAGATAGTGATTGCTATTTTCTTTCTCTCGTATGTAGAAATGTTGAATACATTATTATTACTCTAGAAAATAGAGATCATAATACTACAATCCTATCATACTGGCATTGTATGTTTAAACTAGTATGTTTATTTGCTTGGAACAAAAATAGGTTATTTAGAAACTCGAAAGTTGGTTCTTTCTTTTCATACTCATGTATATAAAAGATTATATATGAGCACAAATAAATAGTTACCAGAATAAAGCTATTCTTTTTCATTTTCTTCTTCTTGCATAACTAATTAGTTAAGCAAAGAACTGATTTACAGCAATGCTAGTTGTACTATTTTTTCTTTACTTTTTTAATAAACAAAATTACTTTAAACACAAAACTGTAGGAGTTTAAAATAACTTATCTAAAAAATTCCAAAAAAATTATCTAGGTAGGTCCACGTACCACCCAACCATAGGCATTTTGCAAGCAATCTTTGATTGTTCTGCCTCAAAAGCCATCCCCAAGCTAATCCATGATACCCATTAGGAAAGTAATCTCAAGAATTACAGATACTTCAGTAGTTACAGTTTGTGCCCATAGGGTTTAGATAAGATAGATAAGATAAGATCATTTTATTAATGTCCAACGAATGACCACTAAAGTAGGTCAATGGGACTACAAGGTAATGATGTTATTACAAACCAGGAGTGCTAAAAAGTCTCCTATAAAAAGTGAGATACCTAAAGTAAATCATATCATGAGATCTATACTATAGAATGAAAAACCCTTCGACCCCTGGAGGTTGCAAGAGGAGGGAGATGTACGTGAAGATACAAAGGGACGACATAGGTATGTCATGGAACAATTCCATCTCTCCTAACATCTGAGGCCAAATGAAGAAAACTCGGTATAGAATGATGACCAGAGGGGGCTCTAGTGGAAGATCGGGACCGCCTACTATGTTGCCAGTTGAGGGAGGTTGTTTGTTGCTGAGGTCTGGAGGGTCTCGTCTACCTACTGGCAATGGATCTAGTATGGTTGTGTCGCTGAGAACTCTAGGACTGGGGGCTGCTCCCATATGTCTGCACCGATCGAGAGTCCAATGCCATGCTTGTATCAGTCACTCTCTTGATGCCCCTACCTAAAGAGAGCAACAAATTGAAAGAAGTGATCCGCAAGGTGGAATCTAGTCTAGTAGGGGGCTAGAGCGTGTGGGCTCGAAGCTTGAGGGCCTCTTGTAAGTAAAGGGCCAAGCATCTATGATTGGGGTACCTAAAGAAACTGGTGAGCGTCTAGGTCCCTCTGAATAAACAATAGAACCGTCCATGAATCTCATAAGTATGCAAGGCAAATGAAGATGAAGTGCTCCTTTGACTCAACTTCATGAAGACAACACAGCTGGCAAATCCTATCAACTTGTAGTGTCTGGGGATCCATCTCAACCTGAAGTCTATGTGATCCAACCCAAAATTGGCCAAAGGGGATACGAAGAGAGTGTGCCCAATGACGAGAAGTATATGGGGCTTGGATGATGAGTTGTCCCTCACCTCCATAAAGTGATCAAGCATAGAAGGCCATCTTCGAACGTAACCCTCCATAAGGGTTAGTCAAATTGACTTGCACAAATCACCTTAAATGTCATCCCGAACGATCATATTCATATCCTGTCAAGTAGGTAAGAGGTAGTCGAACGCATTCAAGGAGTATGTGAAAGGGGGAAGACGATCCACCGAAATACCAACAAACCCTAAGAGATCTAAAACTGCTACAAACCAACATCTGGTACAACCAAGAACACTGGATAGGGCAATGGACTCGAATGATCAGTAGGCTAGATATGGATATCAGTCTCGACCATTTGTCGAGTTAGCAAAACTCCAAAGGCAGTGTAGAAGTGAAACTAGAAGGAAAATAGTCTCTAGCCGAAAGGGTCGAGCCCCAAACTTTGCAAGAATGATGTGCTGAGGTACTATCGGCTTACATCTGATGATGCAGAGGAGTGTATGCACTCTCTTGGTTGAAGCCTAGTTGACCTTGAGTAGGCCAAGCCCCCAAACCTCTAATCCATAGAAAATTGTGGGCAGACCAAGGGTTTCCATTCGAGTCATCTTGAATGAGATGTCCTAAAAGTGGTTTCGAAAGCACCGTCTCTGAAGGAGGGTTAGGGACCCATACCCTTTGTTGACCCAAGGTCGAAGAGCATGTCTTAGGTGAAGCGATGCCCTGAAAATTGTACCCCCAAATAAGTGTAGTTGTCAATGATCTCAATCTCCTCTCGAAAAAGAAGTGATGGTCCAAGAATACCTTCTTCCACCCAATGAAAATCATAACCTTGGTTTTACTCGGTGTTTTTAAAACCGTTCAATTCGAAACCGAAACCGACCGAGTTGACCGGTTCAATCCTCGGACATCTCAAACCAGGACAAAACTCAGCCTGGAGGCTAGTTTGGTACCAAATCGGCTAAGTCAAACGTTGACTCAACCGACCGTTTTTTCATTAACTTGGTCAAGTCAATATACACATGCCCAAGGTGCATGTGTGGAGGCTAGACACAGATGTTCTCAAAAAAAATTAACCAGTCTGTCAATAATATTGAATGGTAATGTTAAATTCTTAAAGTAAAAGTGACATTTTGCTTATCTTTCATTTTCCATCCTTTTACTTCAATTTGTAACATTACCATTAATTGTTTCAGAATGTTTGAGAGTGGTTCCAACCTCATCGGACTTCATATGCACAAGTAGAATTTTAGATCGCATTCAAAAATCAACAAACTTAATAGTTTTCACACTTTCAGGATCGCAAAGTTTCCACTGGATTCTATCATGTATGAGGGTAAGCGATTGGAATTTAGTCAAGCATCTCAAACTCTCTGTGTATCTTGATGTTGGTTGATGCATGATTGTTGAGTTTGATTGAACTACTCTGTCATGACCTTAATAAAAATGTATCCTTAAGTGAAGCAAAATCACCTATTAAGGATGGGAAGCTTTTTCTAGCTTATTTAATGCTTAGATTGGGAAGTTTCATCAAAATTGTAGGGTGTTCACTAATGTCCTTGGAGGATCAACTTTGAGATTCGATGTAGAGGCAAGGGCTAAAGCCTAGAGAATAGGATCCCAATATATGCAAGAATTTTGATGATTATGTATTTTCAATTTTTATTCAATTATGTATTTCACTTGGTGTCATTTTGATATATTCACCCTTACATGGTATTACATGAATAGACTTTGTAGATTATGTCTATAATAATTTGAAACCATAGCTTGGAATGTTAAACATATATTTTTTCATTAAAATTGTAAAATTTTATATATTTTTTAATAGTCAGAGTCATTAAAATCAAACCGCTCTGGTTCATTGCCAGTTTCGGTTCCGGTCTGAGTTGACACTCGATTGGTTCAACTCCCGGTTCCAAGTTTTAAAACATTGGTTTTGCCCAAGTTAACCATCAACTATCAAAGATTGCAAAAGAGTGCGAGAGCATCCAACTGTCTCTACAAGCCCTCTGGAGATGAGGCTAAGAGGACCACATCATCTGCGAAGAGTATGATGGATATCAAGACCTGGTGGAGGTGGCACCCATAGTCGTCTGGGATATGGTCATGCAAAAAGAATTATAGCTCGTCAATGTAGGCACTATTGTTCAACCCCAATCATACTCATGATGAAGTCTGACATCCCATGTATAGTACGAAGCCAGCCAAGGACGGACTCATAGAGGCACATGATGGCAATCAGGAGTGTATCGTAGATGCTTATGTCTCTAAGCCTCTAAAATAAGGCCTCAAGAATCAAACGCTTTTCAAAAGTATACAAAACAGCAGAAGACTTTCGAAGACTAGCGCCGCGCCTCCTCAATGATAGCACCAATTGTGAGGATGTGGTCAGTGGTTTGATATGCAGGGGGGGACCCTACCTGCCTCTTAGATCCAATCGTCTCTCAAGCTCCTAGGAAATCCTCATGCGCAAGACTATCGCATAGAGTTTGGAGAATGTGTGGCCTACCATGATTGTTCTGTAGTTGTTAGGATTTATGTTGGGACCCGACCAATGGATTGGGTGAATAATGTGATGCGAGCAAGTGGGTGGAAAACCTGTATGGACGACATGGTTGAGTAGATCGGTTAAGAGGTTATCTAGGGCATGAAGACCATGCTTGAAGAATTATGACTGAAAACTTTCCTCGTCTGTTGCTTTGTTGGTGCTCATCTCCCAAATTGCTTCACAAATATCCTAGTGTGAAAATATGTGACAAGAGGGTGGAGGGTTGGTAACAACAATTGGAGGTTGCCCAAGGACATCATAAAGAGGGGAGGTGTGGGTGAACATGGATGTTGGGTCAAGATCTGGTGGCAGGGGAGAGTGGTCCGGAAAGATGGTGCACCAAAAGTTTTTGGGGGAATGGATAAGGGAGGCCCGCAAGTCACATCGATTCTGTGAGATGAAGAGGCATTTCTTATGGCGAAGTAGGCACTGGTAAGAGGTTTTCGAGCTGGGGTAAGAGTTGCGGTCATGCGAGAAGGCGTGTCGAAGCTGACTCTGCAGAGCTTTGCAATCTGTGTCATACCATCGGTTCATGGGGCATGAACCATTTTGGGCGATCGTGAGTGGATTGGGTGACATGGGGATAGGATTGGAGGGTTGCTTCCCATATGGAGGATGAGAGGCAATCGTATTTGGCGGACACAGAATTGAGCGATGAAAACTAGGAGTCAGAAGGAAGCATTTGACGGCGGTGGGATGAAAAGGTATCTGAGTCTCCCTCATTAAAAAGAATGGCGGTTTGAGGTGGGCCCAGCAGTGGAGAAGTTAGGGGGCGAGGGTCGACTTGGAGGAAGAACGAGAGAAGGGCATGGTCTGCTGGAGGGACGTGGGTTACCAATAAATGGTGTATAAAGGAGAGTAGGTCTTGGCTGGCTAAGACATAGTCCACCACACTAGCACCTTCGCTATGCGGGAAATATGTGAAGTGTCGAGAATCTGGGAAGCAAGGGAGACCATTTACGATCAGCAGTGTGTGAGATTCGCCGAGCTGTAGGAGGTGCCTACCATAAGTTGTAATGGGCCCCAAAGCATCATTTAACAATCTATGAAGTCCCACTGACTCCGAATTAATCTCCTGACTACAAAATACATTGTCCGAGCGGTCATGTAGAGGGATCTGGAGACTCAAGTATAGGAAATGAAGTCACCCAAAAGGATGTTATCCCTAATTTCTAAGTAGTGAGCAATATCGCATACAAATCTAGGTAGGGATCACCGTATGGATCACTATGGATGGCGAACGGGGATAAGGCTAGAGGGAAGTAACAAACTTCCATGTAGATGTCTCTAGGAAGATGATATGAGGCTTTGATCTGAATCCACATGAACCCAGCTGACTCGTCTGAAGATATAATGGAGACTCTGCTCTAAAAGGGGTCTCGAACCAAACAAGCAACTCCCCCAGAACCTCTAACACTACCAAAGCATCTAGTCTCTTGTTTGCAAGTTGAAAACCAATGGTACCCAACAATGTCCAGCAGTGGCCGGACAAGGCTCATGTGGGTCTTGGTGACAAAGAAGACGTCTGATGTACCAAGAGCATCGAAGAATATACCCGACAATGACCAGAAAGAACCATTGTCGTTCCAATAACCTACTGAGATGCCTCCTCCCTATCGCCTCTCCCACTGTCTCCGTCATTTAGAAAACCTGGATTAGGTTTTCCACCCCAGAGGGAAGGAGTCTCTAATGATCGACCTGAGGTTTCTGATAACTGACCATTTGCTTGCTTGTTGAGCTGCCATAACCGACTCCCTAGAATGTTTAAGTTCTGTGACTTGTGACCTGGTGAGATCTTCATCCAAAAACATCTTGCCAAGGAGGGAAAAGAGCTTGCACCTAGCTCTAAGAGCTCAGAGCCGATCTGCTACGAACCTGAATCTAATCAAGAGAGTAGAGTCACATCCAATCCAAGCTCTGTCCAAGGTCACGTCATGTAAGGCAAGGGTGTCCCTGAGAAACATGACCCCAACCTCAGCACAATCTGGAGAAGGGTGAGGTAGAGGGGGCCCTCTCACATTCAGGTTGAGTTCTCTTGCCCGCCTATTGCGCTCTTCAATTCGCCTGGCATGTATTACTTCCTGCACTATCGCAAGGTGAGGAGGGCCACCCTCGTGTACACGAGCAACTTATGCACATGCTTTGATGTGTGTTTTAGTCTCTTTTTTAGAAGTGGCTTGTTGATTTAGGATATCCTCTTACTTGCTCTTAAGGTCCAAAATCTCCACATGGAAAAAATGCTCGGGGGGAATGAAAACTGTCTTGCATCTTGGCATCATGAACCTATTGTTTTAGACCTAGGTTCTCTTATTCTAATTATGATACCCTACCGGCAAGCTTGTAAACCACTGCCTGTAGGTGAAGGTCTGAAATCTTGCTTTGTTCCAACCGTTTGACAAATTCATGATTATGCACAGTTAACGGGAGATCGAAATACTTGGAGAAAGATTTAAAGAAATGTATGAGCCGAGATCTTATCCTGAAAGTAGTGGGCCTGACAATCAAATCCTAAAATCCAAGGTTATTGGAGAACCACAGGAATTGCTTCTTTATTGGGAATCAAACCGATGCAACCCGATACCAAGGATAACACTTACTCAACTTGTAGGATAAGGGCAAATGAGTGACCCGAAATCCTATTATACAGCGGCAAGCAAGCAAGAGAGGAGCAATTTGACAACGATGGAAACACAAAACATAAATTCCCGTGATTGTCCCCATTGGCTTTGTCGTTACCTGTGCATTGTTGTTAACATCTTGTATGGGCGTGGTTACTATCTCCATGTTCACCTTGCTCTCCAAAGCCTGGGGGTTATTTTTTGTTTGATTCGATGGAGGCAAAGTTGTCACAGTCAATGCAGCAAGAGGGGGCAGAGATGTGGAGAGCAAAGGGGGGCAGTGTGGGTAACAAAAAGGGAGGGCATGGGGAGAATGAAATGAAGAGGGGTGAGAGGATGAGAGGGGAATAAGGAGGTGCGGGGGTAGAGGGAAGAGGGGGGACGAGAGAAGAAGGTGTCGAGTTAGGGGAAGGTGTGAAGGATAGGGAGGAGAAGGAGGTCAAAAGGGGAGGAGNGGGGGGAAAAGCGGGGACTGCATGGCATAGCCCCAAAACACAGTCGTACAGGCACAGGGGATAAGGCAGAGGCGGGTTCGAGCTACGACAGCAGGGTAGTGAGGGCATGGGACGGTCGCGCGGGTCGTGAGGGCTCACTATGGGCGCCAATGGTTTGGGATTAGGAGTCGAGCTACAATGCGAGCGGACACAGGTCATGAGGGCTCACTATGAGCACAAATGGATCGGAACCAAGCCCAACATGCTCAAGCTATGATGGCTTGAAAAGAAAGGAGAGATTTTTCCATCTAGGATTACTCACAATACCTGCCCACCTAACACCTTAAGGTGCTCTTCAAGTGTGCACAAAGAGATTTTTCACTCTGGTCTAAGTTTGTTTAGGATTCTTTACCAGTTCTTAAGATAGTAACCACTCCCACTCATGCCTCATACAACACAACAAGGTGCTCTTCAATATGACCATAGAGGTCTCACTACAGGCGCCAACGGTTTGGGATTAGGAGTCGAGCTACAATGCAAGCGGACGCGGGTCATGAGGGCTCACTACGAGCGCAAACAGCTCGGAACCAAGCCCAACATGCTCAAGCTATGATGGCTCGGAAAGAAAGGAGAGATTTTTCCAGTTCTTAATATAGTAATCACTCCCACTCATGCCTCATACAACACCACAAGGTGCTCTTCAATATGACCATAGAGAATTCATTAGCATTTTAGTTTGATTGAACCTATTTCTAGACAAATAGCCACCTTGCTATTGAAACATATGGTTTGCTTTTTTATTGTTGTTATGCTTGTTCCTAAGTCCTATCTTTTTCCTCATTCTCAAATATATCTTTTCCTCTTGTTCTTGCACTCCTCCTTTCTCAGCAGCCCTATCCTCTCATTTGAATCCCTATTTTATGCCAAAAACAGTCCTCCCTTGGGATCCTTCTCATCCAACAAACAAAATGACACCTTTCACTGTATTTGTGGAATCTTGGTTGTATTTTTGGAGAGGAGGTTTTACCTACTTTAGTGATGAGAGAAAGTAATTGCTTGACATCCCAAACCTATAGATTTACTTTCCTCTTTCTAATATCATGGTCCTTCTCTTGTAGAACCCTACCTAGTCAACTTTTGAAATTCTTATTTGTTTATTTACATAATTAAAATTGTTCTTTACAACATCAACATCAATAATAAATTAATAACAATATCTAATGGTAGTTCATAATCAAGTCATAAAATTAAATCACAAGTAACATGCTGATAATTAACTAACACTTCAAATTTTTAAGGATAATACCCTGGGGTATTATAGAAACAAAGAAAAAGGCACTTGGAAGACAACTTTCAAAAGTAAGCAAGGGATATTTGAGTGGTTGGCAATGCCATTTAGGCTTGCTAATGCACCAACCACATTCATGTGGTTGATGAATGAAGTTCTTAAACCCTTCATTAATTCCTCCATGGTTGTGTATTTGGATGATATGCTTGTAAACAACAACACTAGGGAGGAGCATTTAGACCATCTGAAGCAAGTGTTCTCTCAAATGCAAGGGGTTTCAATTGAAAATGAAGAAGTGTGATTTTTGGAAACAACCGCTACTCTACTTGGGATTCATGGTTAGTGAAGATCAACTAAAGATAGATCCAGCCAAGGTGCAGACCATTCAAAAGTGACCAAGTCCCATGAATCATACAGAGTTTGGGAGCTTTGTAGATGTTTGTTAGTATTTATGCAAATTCATTCCACATTTCTCAGGTATCATTGTACCATTGCATTCCTTGACAAAAGTAGAGAGTAAGTTTCTTTGGACAAAGTAGCAAGAGAAAACCTTTAAATTTTGAAGCAATAGATTCGTAAACCACCATGTTAGGGATTCCAAATATGGAAAGGCCTTTTGAGATTAAGGTTGATTGTTAGAGATGTGTGTATCTCGGGATGTCCTTCATGTGGTTCTGCCTAGCATGGAGGTACATTATCAGTATAGGGAGGAGTGTAGAGGGTGAGAAATACTCTACCAGTAGTCATGGATTCAGTGATGGAGGCATGCAAAGGCTTCAGTGACTTCTTCAAGTTGGATGCAAGGAGTACAGCAATGCACAAGTTTTTAATGCTATTGAGTGAGATGCATGATGCAAATGCATGAGATATGCATGTGCATGTGCATGGGAAGTAGGTGTGCATGTGCATGAGATATACATGATGCATGTGCATGAGATATACATGATGCATGTGAGATTTGCACATTGCATGTGCATACATGCATTTTAAATGCACTAATTTTTAATGCAGAAGTGTGATTTTTGCATGAAAGATAAATTAGGGTTCTGGAACCCTAATCTCACCAGTAGATTAGAAAAAGACATTTAGGGGGCAAAATTCAGTCATTGCTTGTGAGACTCGAGTGATCAGAGAGGAGGGCGAATCAATGCATGCAAGAGGGCACATTCTTGAGAGGAGAAGGCACGGTTTGGCAGAGAGGGAGGGTTCAGATCTGAGATAAATCGAGTATACTTCATCTGTGGCAGAGGGACATTACTTTGGAGGCAAAGATTGTTTCCAAGTTAGATTGATCCAACTACAGAGTGCATCCTTGATTCATCAGTCAGAGGAGGGCACGTTCCTTGAGCAGAGGGACGCATTTCACTGAGGAGGGCGAGCTCTAAGAGAGAGTTTAGCCGAGCTAAGAGAGGGATTCACTGAGATAGTGATCCAGAGGCAGAAGGGCGAGAGGCCCTAGTCAGATAGCAGTTCAGAGTTAGATACAATCAGAGCAAGGAATGCATTTAGCCTAAGGGGTGCATTCATTTAGAGTCAAGGGCGTAGTCAGCCAGAGGGGCGCATCACCCAACCTTCCATCAGAGAGCAAACTTGATCATCAGAGCCTGTGCAGCTTAGAGATAAGTGTATGTTGGATTGACTCCATTGTATCTATTGTAAACTGCTTAAGATTATAAAAGTTGTTCTATAATCTCTCATGGGTTTTCCCGCAAGGGTTTCCAAGGTCTTTGACCAAAAGATTCTGTGTCCTATTGTTTATGTGTGATAGCCATATTATTAGAAGTCGTAGAGAGATCTTATGTGTTGCAAGTTATAAATTATTGTATATGTTGATAATTTCTCTGGGATGAAGAAATGGGATTTAGTACATGCATGTGTCTTAGTGAGACTTGTGACCGTGTTGAGATCTAGTGTTTTCAGTGAGTCTTATTTGAAAAATCTACATTGATGGGGGTTGTCCCAATGTAAGATAGAAGCCTGATTTCCTACCATTAGAAACCTTCAATGGAGAGGTTTTAAGGTATCCTACCTACAACAAGGAGTTATTTGCATTGCATCAAGTCACGAAGCATTGGGAAGCTTACATCTTAGGAAAGGGGTCAATGAACCACACCAACCACAAACTGTTGCAGTTTCTGCAAATAAAGACTAAGTTGCAGCAATTGAGGCATACCAAATCTTTTCATCAAGTACAAGAAGGGGCTTATGAAAAAGATTGTTGATTCCTTATCATGGCCACCTAGGTTATCACAACCATTTTGCATTTGAGGATTTGTCAAAAAAATTCACCCAATTGTGGTGGTGTAGTGGAGAGAGAAGAAGCCTGACTACCATTTGTGAGATGGATTGTTGTATAAGAATGACAAGTTGTGCATTCCAACTAGAGAGTGTAGGACCGTGGCAATTAGTCTTCCCAATGTAAGAGAGAAGACCGATTGCCTACCATTAGAAACCTTCAATGGAGTGGTGTTAAGGTATCCTAACTACAACAAGGATTTATTTGCATTACATCAAGTCATGAAGCATTGGGAAGCTTACCTCTTAGGAAAGGGGTCAATGGACCACACCAACCACAAATTGTTGCAGTTTCTACAGACACGGGCAAAGTTGCAGCAATTGAGGCATACTAGTTCGACCTTTTCATCAAGTACAAGAAGGAGATTCTGAAAAAAATTGCCGATTCCTTATCATGGCCACCCAGGTTATCACGACCATTTTGCATTCGAGGATTTGTCAAGAAATTTCACCCAATTGTGGTGGTGTAGTAGAGAGAGAAGAAGCATGACTACCATTTGCAAGATGGAATGTTGTATAAGAATGACAAGTTGTGCATTCCAACTAGAGAGTGTAGGACCATGCCACTGAGAGAGGCCCATACTTCCAGAGTCATAGGACATTTTGCAGCCGGGAAGACATTGAATAACAGAGGCATGTGTGTTAGCCAGATATGTAGATGGATGTTGCTTAGTTCATTCAGGCATGTGTATTTTTCTGCATCTAAACCTGAATTATACTAGCTCCACTTCCCAGTGCCTTTTTCTTCAATGTTAGGGACTCTTATCAAAACCCTTTTGAAGTTGTCTCCACGCCACCTTCTCAAGTTCTTCAACTTGTGATGAACACCTCTCGTGATCCTTTCATCCATTTGGGAATGAGATCTGCTGTTGAGTAGGTCAATCTCTAGCATGCAACATCAAAAATTCTTTCTCATTATTCATCTTCCAAAACATTACGTTTTGTCTCAAACAAAGAAAAGACAACTCATATGTATCATAGTTACATATATCGGCGATATATTGCCAATATCATGATATATCGTGAGTCATTCCCCTTGGCGATATATCGCCAAGGGGAAATCGCGACATTTACAACATTTTGAATATATCGCGATATATTGAATGTGTCGCGATATATTGGGAATATATCGCGATATTTTGGAAAATATCACCCTGCTAAAAAAACTTGCATGGAAATTGGGAAATAAATCCATGGGTTAAGTTTTTGGCAATGTTATTAAGACCAGAGATATTAAATTCTTAAAGTAAAATGGTAATATTAAATTCTTAAAGTAAAAGTGACATTCTCCTTAACTTTCATTTTCTATCCTTTTACTTAAATTTTTAACATTACCATTAATTGTTTCTGGATGTTTGAGAGTGGTTCCAACCTCATCGAACTTCATATGCAAAAAGTAGAATTTAAGATCCCATTCAAAATTCAACAAACTTAATAGTTTTCAGGATTTCAAGATTGCAACAATTCCACTGGATTTTATCAAGTATGAGGGTATGGGATTGGCATCTAATCGAGCACATCAACCCCTCTATGTACCTTGAAGTTGGTGGCATTGACTGTTGAAATCTTTTATCATGACCTTAATAAAAATGTACCCTTCACTCATTAAGCATGGGAAGTTTCATCAAAATTGTAGAGTGTTGACTAATGTCATTCGAGGATCAACTTCGAGATTTGAGGTAGAGGCAAGGGCTAGAGCCTAGAGGAGGGGGGCATAGGGTGCTATTGATGAATAGGATTCCAGTATAGGCAATAATATGCAGTTATGGGAGGAGATAACTCACATTGGTTTCCACCTCAGCCCCATTACCTTCCACCATAGCCCGAGTAGTTGGAGCTTCCAATTTGACGCCTAACTCATCTAAAGCACTTACAGGACCCCTTACTGCTTCCAGAGGAAGAGTAGTGTGCCTTGCCTATAAAAGAGGTAGAGGGGATCGATGATTCCTACTATTTATCACTGTCCTATGTAGTATCTAGATGCCTCATGAGTCATGATGATTCATCTCTTGAGAGACATTTATTTTGATCGTTTTATGTGATTTTCTATCATTCCATCAGGAACATATTTCAGTATTTTCAGTTTATAGTCGATATGTGATCATGATCCATCATTTGACATCTTATGCATCTTATATATTAGTTGTATTTTCTTTCATATTTATGTAGCAATGTGTTTATTTGATATTGTTGTTGATTTAGATGTTAAAAATTTTGTAAAAAAATGGTTATTTTTGTATTTTTTTATGCTTTGCGACATTTGCCGATATTTTCGTCGTTGTTGCCGATAAGTTACATTTCGGACCCTCGACGATATATTAGCCAACACGATATATGTAACTATGATCTGTATTGCCCCAATGCCTCGACTTCCTCGCATGCAGCAGCCTACTACGTGTTCTATATTCTTGTGCAAGGACATCCAACAACTTTCTATTTGAACCTCTACATCATAATAAAGCCCATTCTGCACCTGGTTCAAGCACCATCCTCGGAAGACTTTCTGATCCCACTATCAATAGCCTCACAACGTCCACAATGCCAAAGAATCCAACTACAGAAAAGTTAAAACCAAAAAAGCCTATCATGTTTTTCATCGTAGTGGGACTCCAGAAAATGGAGACAATCGGCTCAACTACACAAAGCCAAAAGGACTATACTAATATGTCCTCTGTTAGGGTAGAACTACAGATATTGGGGACAAATGGCTAAACTGCACAAAGCCAGAAGGACTATTATGTTGCACAAAGCCGAAGGGACTATTATGTCCCCTGTTAGAGTGGAACTACAGAGATTGGGTGTAATTGGCTTGACTGTAATGGGACTGCAGAAATTGGGGACAACTGGCTTGACTGCACAAGGCCAAAAGAACTAGTATGTCCTCTGTTAAAGTAGGACTACAGAAAATGTGGACAATTGGCTCGACTGCACAAAGCCAAAAAGACTATTATGCCCTTTTTTAAGTGGGGCTATGGAAATTAGGTACAACTGGTTTGACTGCGATGGGCCTACAGATTTTGGGGACAATTGACTTGACTGCACAAAGCCAGGAGGACTATTATGTCCTCTGATAGAGAAGAGACTATAGAAATTGGCAACAATTGGCTCAACTGCACAAAGCAAAAAAGGACTATTATATCCTCTGTTAGAGTGAGGCAACAGAAATTAGGGACAACTGGCGCTTTTTATACATCTAGGGGAATATGTAACTGGCCAGGATTACCTACACAAGTCCTAGGTTAAAACCTGGCTAACTGCCACAATAAACCCTAGGCTAGTGCCAAAACCGAACAGCCCACAAGTTAGTGCCTAGTAGGAAACTTATGACATAGGAAGGGCCGAGACATCCAGAGACAGACCCAGTATGGGTTCCCACTCAAGGGGGGCGCCTAACCTTCTAGCCTTGGCCCCTTATCACAACACACCATGTCACAGTGGAGATTTGATCCCAGGTGGAGAGAGTGCAAAACTTACCGCCTCACCATTCAAGCTATTGCCCCTCGATGTAACAACTGGCTTGACTGCAATGGGACTACAGAAATTGGGGACAACTGACTAGACTGCACAAAGAAAAAGGACTATAATATCTTCTCTCAGAATGGGCCTACAGAAATTAGGAACATTTGGCTTGACTGCAGTGGGACTACAGAAATTGTGGACAACTGGCCAGGTGCACAAAGCCAAAAGAACTATTATGTCCTCTGTCAGAGTGGGGGTAGAAAAATTAGGGACAACTGACTGGACTGCAATGATACTAAAGAAATTGGGGATTGGCAGGATGGCACAAAGCCAAAAGGACTCTTATGACCTCTGTTAGCCTGGAGCTACAGAAATTAGGGACAAGGCTTGACTGCAATGGGACTACAGCAAACTGGGGACAATTGGCTTGACTGCATAGAGACAAAAGGACTATTATGTCCTCTGTTAAAGTGGAATTACAGAAATCAGGGACAACTTGCTCGAATATACAAAGCCAAAAAGAATATTATTGGAGGGGAGCTACCAAAATTGGGGACGATTACCTTGAATCAAGGAGAAGATGAAACACGTACAGGTTTCGGATATTGTATACATAGGTCAATTATTTTTGGCACCCGAAACTCTGTTCTTTTTCATGAAAAAAGCGAAGAAACTCAAATGATGTCACAGTCTAGACTGCGTTAGTTAAATAAAACTATTTCAGCGACGATCTATGCTTATTTTGGCTGTTTGTTAATCTCGTATGCATGGAGCTAAAAACATCAGTACTCTTTACCTCTATAAACATCAGTTGTAAGCTTTTATTCAATTTTCTGCTGGTGTATACCCATCTAAATGCGAAAATGCATCAAAAGCCATAAGCTTGAAAAGAAAAAGAAAACGAAAAACGAGAATCAAGAACAAAAAGTGCATACCTCGAGAATTCCAATGGCAGCGAGTGCGGGAGTGCTCCCCTGCATAAGCCTAAGTCTGGCATTCCCACAGTACATGAGCTCGATCGCTTCTTGGTAGCTCTCCAAATTGGAACAATCAGAGACCTCGACAGAAAGAAGCCCATCATTCGACGGGCATTCTGCCAACTTTGAAGCAAAGTACTGGCTTTGCAAAATCAAGACATCGGAATGCAGATCCAGCGTAATAACCCTACCGTCCACGCCCTTCAAGGTAACCCTGACATCCTTGGTGTTGTTGTCGTGCTTCTCGGAATTGAATTCACCGAGGCATTCAGCAGGCGAATCTGCCTGCAATTTCAAGGGCGGAGAGACTACCATTTCGCGTCTCATCATCTGCTGCAGCGTGGCGCCGCCCTTAATCATCGGCTCGCGCGGGTTCACGTCGTGGGAATTCTGTAGCTCTACCTCTACTTCTACATGACCGTCGTGGGCTGCAGGTTCAACGAGCGGCGAGACTCGACCCGGGGACAGCATTCTCTGCTGCTTCTCCATGAAGCTCTTCTGTTTGATCACTTCGCCTGTAGGACTGCTGCGTTTGGCTTCCTCCGACGCTTTCTTGTTCTTGTTCCTGTTCTTGTTGGTGGAATAATCCGGGGAAATGGAGTGCACTGGTAAGGAGAGCGGCAGTTTCTTTTGTGTGGTGTAATATGGGTGATCGGGACTACTTGGGAAGCTGGTCGCGCAGCACCAGACCGTTCCAAGTCCTGTCAACCTACACCGAGTTCTTCTGCCGTCCCTGCTCTTGTGCGTTGCTTCTGCCATTAATTACTCACTGCGTCCTTCCTCGTCTCCAGCATCGACTTCAAATCGACTTCAAGCAAATGGGAATGGGAATGAGAATGTAAGTGGGTTCGGCTCCGTTTCATATTTTGGGGATCGATATAAAACATAATAATACTGGCAACTACTGTGATGCTGGAGTAGCACCAGTACACTTACCGACCTCGATCCCATGCGATGCCATGACTCTTTTGTTTTTACATCCTTCCCATCTTGGTACCCACCTGCGGGCTGGGATGGGACGGGGATAACGGTAGTGGGTGCCACACATTCGATCCATCGCTAACACTAAATGCGAAGAAACAAAATGGTGTTCTCAAAATCTCAATAATTACAGGCACTAAAGAAGTCGGTTTCTCGAGGAGCATCATTTCTGAAGCAAATTCTACTTTTTAAATTATTCGGCAGTGCTTTTTCTTTTGTTTTTTTCATGCAGTTTGTTACATTTGGAGTGTTACAAGCATCTATCGGTACATTTTTTTGCGATTGTGTTTTTGCCGAGTAGGAAAAAGCTAAGCTGAATTGAATTTCTCCCTTGCTTTTCTTCAAGATTATAGGTTTAGACTTAATGAATTGCAAAGCAATTACAGGCACCTTAATTGCAAAGCAATTATTTCAAGTTATGAAATAATTTGATAGCGGTTTTTAAAAAGTAATAAATAAATAAACTTTCACCTCAGTGAAAATAACGTTTTATTTTTATTAAAATAAAATAAAAATATTTTTTAATAGAATTAAAGATTTTTAATTTATTTCCAAAATATGATCATTTTTGTTGTTAAGGCACTCTTTACATATGGTTATCCGTTGTTTTTATTTGTTTCACAAAAAATTAAAAATATATATATATAATAGAAAAATGATACTCATTTGATTACAAGAAAAATGATATACCCACTTTTGAACTCAAGTGGTTGGGAGGTATGCACGTATGCATGTTATCCTTGTTACCTTCGTTTAAATCCTTATCTTCTGCTCAATAAGAAGAAGAAAAAATTGTCAATGACTTAACTTATAATATCAAATCTTCTATTACAAAGAATAAGGACAACTTCTTTGAGAATTATAGCACTTTCCCCAAGTAGTGTGAGAAGCCTAGGACAACTGGAAAAGGATGAGGATGATGCACAATAGCAAATCTAGAGACACAACCAAAGACAAGGAGTTGGGCATGTGTTGACACACCCATAAGGAAATGATGGTTAATAAATCGCGGGCATAAGTGAACTGGTACGAGAGCGATAACGAGATTATGATTAGAGGTGCTCGCATGGAAGGTTGGTACTTGGGCGTGAGAATGATCATAGAGAATCAAATTGCGAAGTACTAGGATCCAATTGCATTAATTGTCCATAGTGTCACCGCGATTGCCCTCAAGGAAGCTAAAGGTTATTTATACATGGTGGAGAATGAGCACTCTCTAGCTCGTTTTCCCAAGTCTGACTCTGAGAGGAATTTGTAGCATTGTTTAGTCTTGGATTTGTAGGTTCAAGTTCCACTGATCTTGTCTTTGTGTGTTATGTTTATTAAGCAGAAGTTGGTTCAGTCTATGTTGGCTCTAACCTTCTTTCAGCTTCTCTTTCCAAGGTGTTTGGTTTGGTCAGCTCAGACTATGCTAGTTTAAGCTAAATTGCTCCCGACTCCAATTGAGTCGCTCTCTACGAGGTGCTTAGTTGAAAGCTTAGGGGGGGAGGGGTATGGATAAAAAAGGCAGCAATAAGAGAAAAGAAAAGGAGGTGGAGCCTGCCACCCCGCACACCAGAATCCTTGGCGAAGCAATAGACGTGTCTAGACATTATCATGAAAGCATCCCCATAAACATTAAGTGGGATATTGCTCAAGAGGATAAAAAAATAAGAGACAATTATGAAACCTTCCAACACAACGACGAGTTTGATGACCTAGTCGATTGGGTGGTGGACTTTGGAGATACACATTCAAGGATGGCCCTCTACCATCGCTCCCTGTATTTGCACTAGTCAGTGAAATCCCTCTTGGGAAAAGCCTAGGAAAAAAGGGACCAATGCAACACCAAGCTTGAAGAAGACATAGCAGAGTTGAAGGAAGCTACTCAACCATGGAAACACATACGGGTGGAGATGAAATTTGTGGACAAAAAAAGTGGAGATTCTGATAAGAAAATGGGCATAAACATCACCATGCAGTGGCCCGATCCAAGCAGTACACCGTAGTCACCCCACGCTATTGAATAAAATGATGAAGAAGAAGCAAAGAAAGGTACCACAGATTAAGCCCCATCTTGCGGAAGACTTAAAGTTTTGTTTTTTCTATTCTTTCTGGTTTAACATTGTTTCAATCAACAATTATACCTCTACACATGTATAATTATCGGGATAGTTTAGGGAATAAGGAGTAAATATGGGCTAATAGCAGTCAAATATTTGAAAAAGAAGCTCCTCTCTTTTGTATAGTTGTAAGCCTCAGCAAATAATTTTTTGATTATAAATTATTAAGTAGTCATTTTGGACATTAATTTTGAAGACATGTTGCACATCTCTAAAACTTTGGTTCAATTGAATCTTCTTTTAAAATTAATTAAGAACTATTGTAATCTATGTTTGAGAAATAATTCACTTCACATTTTAACACATATACTTTAAAGAAAAAGTTTGATAGTAGTATTTAAACTATTTTATTTTTAAAAAATATAATAAAACATTACACTCAAAATTTTAGTTGATTTGATAATAAAAAACATATTTTAAATAATAATAAAAAGTAATATTTTGATTTGATTTGATAATAAAAATATTATTTTAAATAAAAAAAGTTAATTATATTTAAAATATTTAATTTGACAATAAAAAATTATTTTAAATAAAAAAAGTTTATTATATTTTAAATATGTGTGAAGAGAGTTTCAACTTCTCTCTTTGTACTAATTCAAATTAAAATATTCATGAAAAGAGTTTCACTTTCTTTATACTACCATGATTTTATATAAAAAGTTTAAGACAAACTCCTAAATTAAGTACCTTAATTATATACTTTATTCAATCTCTCTATTGAGTGAAAACTCCATAATCAATTCATAATACATCCTATTCACAAATGGGAGAAAACTCCAAATTTTCACCATATTCATATTCTTGTAAGTGATGTTGTTTCAAATGAATAATTTTAGGAAAGTGTAGACGTTATTGAAATAAAGGAAATTGTAAATATGATATGTAGAAAAGGTATAAATATACGTATATATAAAATTAATTGAAAATTATGGGGTGCTTGTGTTTGTTTTTTTGTTTTTTATATATTTATTTAAAGTATAAAATTAAATATTTATTTATGTTAAAGATAAGGTAAGCAATTTAATATTGAGGGTTAATTTGATATGAGATTTTTTCCTCTAAGTTGGGAAGGTTATTGGTTTGATTCTATAGATTTCTTTGGGGTTAGGTTCCATAATCAAAGTCTACAGATAATTGAGGTTTTTCCATGAAGTTGTTCTTTGTAACAAAAAAAGGACAAGGTGGGCAATTTAAAAGCATAAATGAATGATGATGAAAACTTTATTCAGCAAAATAGAGTATGGATTAGAATGATAAAATTAGTTAGGATAGCTTTGTTAGGTAAAATATAATGTCGTGTATGGTGAATGAAGATGTGCGTTATAAGGTTGGTTTGATTTTATAATTATGATGGGATAGTAATTTGTCTACTTTCAATAATATTAATGATTATGTAAAATTATGAAGTCAAAATCATTCTTTTGATTTAGTAAAAGGTAAATAGTAAAGTATTGGGTTGATTTAGTAAAATATATATTTGCTTTTGTTATATAATTATATAATATATAATCTTATAATTTTTTTAAAGAAATTATTTATGACAAATTATAATAATAAAAAATCTAAAAATTTACTTAATAAAAACAATCATCCAAACATAACATCCATAAGCTTTAACAACCATAAAATAATGATCACCTTTCATTGTTATTCATTCTATAGTGCTTTCATTGTTATTCATTCTAAAGTGTGTGGTGTATCATTAACTCTATAACAATAGTTTTATCTAGACTGATAGAGGATAAAATCCAAAAACTAAACGACACAACTTGATGATTAAGCATGCTCATAAAACAATTGAATATGAATGTTAATATATCAACGTTAGAATGGTACATGTCAAATGAACTAATTCAAAGTTTTTTAATAAAATTTTGAGTTGTTATCTTTTTTTCGTTGGAAAAATAACTTTATAACAATGATTATCTTCACTCTTTCTTTAACAAAAATTAAATAGATGTTTTATTAAGTAAAGCAACCCAACTTCCTTCTTCCTTCCTTGGATTGATCTTCCCTACCCTTAACCAAACATGTATTTTTAAAATTTGAAAGAAAAGTTATTACTTCTATGGAAAGCTCAAGCAAGAGAGGTAATTAGTAAGCATTTGGCTAGGTTTTGGTTAAGTTTATTGCACCGAGAGGTGCTTTTTATAGCCCATGTAGGTGAGATGTGTCATGTATGTAACACTAATGTGGTACATGTCAACTCAAAAAATAAAATAAAAATTCTAAAACCAATTACATGTTAGCTCCAAAAAAAAGTATATATATAAAAAAACTACAAAACAAAGTACATGTAGGCTACAAGTTTAAATTGGCTACATTGTAAGACACATTTATGTAAATATATATCAAACCTTACCAATTTCAAACTCCTCCACTATTTGGATAGCTCAACCAACAATTTAAGAGTATTTAGATATATGAGTGAGAAATTCGAGGCTCCATTTAAACTGGTATGACAGTTCTAATATTGCAATTTACTACAAGGGATTGTTGCCCTTATACAGAGAGAACAACTATCACTATGCAATCTACATATAGCACGTTATATAGTAAAACTTTTCAACAATCATAATGGATTAGACTTCACATATTATAGTGTTTCTTCAAAGAAAGCGCGATCCATGGTTCGATTTGGCTGTGATGGCGTGGGCTCTTGCCCTAGGCGAGTTTTGGGATGGATCCCCCCTCGGATCCAAGCCCGAAGGAACGTAGGAGGCTTATTAACGCGGCCTTCAGGACTCTTGCGTCCTCCACGCCACCTCCTCCCCCTTCTGCATCTGATGTAGGTGATGGTTTTGTCAAGCGGGATGATGCCCCAAAAATTAAGATCATGTCGATTGCTTCAAGGCTGAAATCCCTTGCTCTTAGTGAGTGGGGTTTGATCGAACAGTTTAGCGGGATTTGGCCATCACCAAAAACAATGGATTTTTGGGTTAAAAAAAACTAGATGTCATTGATATCCGGGGGATTGCAGCATTACTTCTACGGCAAGGGCTTCTTCACTTTTTTGTTCAAAAATAAGGACGACAGAGACCTCATATTCAGAAGTGGGCCTTACTTCATGGGCCCCCAGGGGCTATACCTAAATCGATGGAGTTTATCTTTGATCCAGAAAAGGATGTGCCTTTTGTGGTTCCAGTTTGGGTTTGCCTCCACCATCTCCCATTACCATGTTGGAACGATGAAACCCTTCAGGCAATAGGAAACTCTCTTGGAAAATACATTGACAAGGCAAAACCGAAAGGCCCTCTCTTCTCTTGTGCAAGGATCTGTGTAGAGGTTAATCTAGAAAAGGGACTACCTGAAATTGTAAGCCTTTGCATGGATGGTTGGGAGCATGCGCAAAAGGTTGATTATGAGCAACTTCCTTTTAAATGTAAGAAATGCCACAAGTATGGCCATTTTTTCAAAAACTTCCCTAAAGTAGTGCAGGAAAACCCTAAGAAAACTCAAGAAGAAGGTTGGAAATGAGTGAAAAAAGGAAGCAAAATGGCCTCCTCAAACTTCAAGCCAAAGGAACCGCAATCAGAAAAAGGAAAATCATCAGCGCAAGGAGAAAAGGAGGTCACAATAAGCAACCATTTCAATATTTTGAATGTAGAAGAAGGCGAAATCATCATGAATGAAGTGACTCCAGTTGAAGACATTTCAGAACCCTAAGACAGCTTAGCGGGTAGCAACATCCCTTCTTCTTCTCCCAGAGAAGAATGACAAGATACAACAATTGAGGACTCTCGAACGCCTGGAGGATCTTGGGCTGGAAGGGTAAAACAAAGCAGAGTCCCATCATTTTCCCTCTCTCTTGACTCTTCTTCAAATGGGTCACAAGAGATTCTCGAACTAGTCCCAAACACCAGAGGAAGAAAGTCACAAAGATACCATAGAGAGCAGGAAGCAGAGAGAGAACTGGAACTAGGAAGGCAGTGGAAATAGAATGGGAGGTCTAGAGCAGGGCCTCAATCAGCCAAGAAGTAATGAAAACTGTCTCTTGGAATTGCATAGGATTGGGTGGAACAAACAAAGTAGAAGCAATAAAAGGCATCATTGAATCTGAAAGACCAGACATCATGCTTATCCAAGAGACAAAAATGAGTGATGCAAAAGTTTTGGCACTTTCACATCTCTTTTCAAAAAACAGCTAGAGAAACGCTATAAGCTCCAGAAGTGGCTCAGGAGGAATAACGACCTTTTTCTCAAGTAAGTATGTTATCAAAAATGTTAAGGAAAACTAACATTGGCTCCTCATCGAGTTTCAGGAAAGATGATCCAAATATTAATTATGTATGCAATGTGTATGGACCAATACATTATAGAGACAACCAATCGTTCTGGAATAGCCTCTCTACTCTAAAAGAGGATCTAAAACAGAAAGATCTCATCATCGTTGGTGACTTCAATGCTACCAAAGCTCAATCAGAAAAAAGAGGGGGCTCTAGAATAAGAGATCCCTATGGGGAAAACATGGAGGACTTGATATCTGAGTTGGATCTTCTATATCCACCACTAAAAATGTTACACACAATTCTCATCACAATCATGCACTCAGAACCAAAACATTAGGAATTGTCTCAATTCCTCAAGTGATGAAGTTACACACTGGCCAGGACTCTTGTTTTCATATTTGTGTCCACCACTGCTTCTGCCCTTTATGCAATAAGCGTTACCCTCTTCAGTAACGCCTCTTGTCTCTTGACAATTAGTGGTGCCACCGCCTAAACCATTTAATCAATAAGAGGTGCAGCCCTAGTAACGCTCTGTCTCCATAGTGAAAGAGCAGTGCTCGAGTTTCAATAGGAAAAAGAGAAGATTCACGAAGCTTCTCGAAGGAAAGCTTCGTGGCACCCTTGTCCCTACTCTTTTGGACCACCTGGACTCGATATCCCCTTAGTAGGATCTCCCTTCCACCTCATCCACCATTTTCTCAACCATCCCTATCCTCCCAAGGGCTATAGATACTGCCTCACCCCCCATGGGTTGGAGGAGGAAAGTTATGTTGTTGCACCTAAGTTCTGGCCAAATCTAGGGTGAGCATAGAGAAGGCAAATTGAAGCTTTGAGGACAAGACTTGGCATGTGAGGCGGCAACACAACACTAAGGCATTATGGTTGTAATCTCTCTTATTTCATCTTAATGCAATGATGGTTTCTTTCCCATAAAATCTATTGTGTTATGATTGCTCATTTTTCTATCAGACTCCTTAGTCACTGATATAGAGTTGTAGATCATTTTCTGGTACTTTTAAACTTGTTTGTTGTTCGATGTGTTTATTGCATGTATATCTGTGGAGATCTAGCACCATAGAAGGTCGATGCATCATATTGCATGATAGATAAAAGATGCATTCCAGATATGTATCAATTATAGGGATAGTGCTTATCCTTGTTATCGCTCATTTGTTCTAGACTTGTATCACTCAAATCTAGGGAAACAACTCCTGTCCGAAGAAGGTGAGAATTTCTAGCAACAAATAAATGGAAAGTATACTTGGAGTAACAGAAGCTTGGGTGTGGGATACATTGCAGCCGGGCTTGATCATTTCTTGGTAAGCACTTCCTTCCTGCAAAAAGATCTCCTCCTCACTTCCTTTTCTTTATCCTCTGTGACTTCGTATCACAAGCCAATCTCCTTGGTGCTCTCCACCTATGCAAACCTAGGCCCCATCCCCTTTCGTTTTAACTCATCTTGGTTTCATGAGAAAAATGTCATGGACTTAATTAAAATTGCTTGGATCTTGTCTTATGTTGGTTCCCCTAGCTTCATTTGGGAGAACAAGCTAATAAATGTACACTATGAGCTGAAAAATTGGGTGAAATCGAAGTATAAAAATCCCAGCAGTAGGAAAATCCAGCTTCAATATGGATTTGCATCCCTGCAATCCAAGATGGAGAATGAGGAAATTACCTTTAATCTTATCAGTCAAGAAAAATATTTGAACCATAAGATCCTCAATGCAACTAGATGTGAGGAAGAGGAATGGAGGATGAAGTCCAGGCAACCATGGTTAAAAGGTGGGGATAGTAACAAAGATTACTTCCACAAGCAAACAAAAGCAAGGCTCGTCTTTAGCATGATAAAAGAATTATAGGATAAAGACGACAGAAGGATGGTGGACCAGGATGAGGTTAAGACTCACATTTTCCAGCACTTCAGAGATCTCTACCTGGACAAGGATGAGACTGATCCCCTAGCACAGGCTGACCTCCTCTTTGGAACACCTTCTCTTATTTCAGAACAAGATAACAAGGATTTATCAAAACCCATTATGGATTTCGAGATCAAATATGCCATTTGGTCCCTACAAGTTGACAAGGCTCCCCGGCCTAATGGGTTCACCATTAATTTTTATAGAACAGCTTGGGATATCATCAAGGAAGACCTAAAACGAATGCTAAATCAGACGAGGAAAAAGGATAAGGTTGGGGGCCACCAATTCTTCCTTTCTCGCCTTGATACCAAAATTTAAAAAAAAAAAACCATGACAATAGATCGCTTCAATCCCATTTCACTTTGCAATACCTCATACAAAATCCTTTCAAAAATACTGGCCACAAGAATGAAGAAAATAATGGGAAGGTTAATCTCAGATACACAGGGAGGATTTATTGTCGGGCGTCAAATACTTGACAACGTCATTATTATCCAGGAAGCAATTCACTCCATCATGGAATGAAAGCAAGGTATGGCTATAAAGCTCGATATCGCTAATGCTTTTGATAGAGTAAATTACTTCTTTCTATTTGAAATCATGAAAAATTTTGGCTTTTCTGTAAGGTTTATGAGATGGATTGAAGCTTGCATCATTAGTCCCTGGATTGATCCGTTGGTAAATGGTAGGCCAACCAAGTTCTTTCAAGCCACTAGGGGCATCTGCCAAGGCTTCCCGTTGTCTCCATATCTCTACCTTATGGTCGCTGACTCTATGAGTAGAAATCTGCAGCAACAACAAGATAATGGGGATCTTAAAGATTTAAAATTGCAAGAGGAGTCAAACCTGCAAACCATGCACAATTCGTCGATGGCACCATTTTGCTTGGGGGCGTGTCCATGGTCATAGTAGAAAGGTTTAAAATAGTTCTCTCCACCTTCTTCAAAGCATCAGATGGTAAGTTTAATGCTTCTAAATCAAAATCTTATGGATGGAATTGCCTCCCTTGAACCATGGCGAGGATATCAAGAATCCTTGGATTCGAGGGACTACTCTTTCAGTTATTTGGGCATTCCCATATTCAAGGGGGGAAAAAAGAAGGCAGACTAGCATGGTATGATTGACGAAATAAAATAAAAAAACAATTCCTGGGGAACCAGATGGCTCAACCTAGCAGGAAAATTAGTCCTTATAAAATCGTCCTCTCTGCCTTTCTGATTTATGTCTGCTCAATATCATTAGCACCTAAACAAATTATTCAAGAAATCAGGAGAGAAATCCTGAAAATTCTTTGGCAAGGAGGCAAGGCCACCAACACACACAAAAATTCAATTTGATAGATTGGGACACTCTGTGCATCCCAAGGCAATGTGGCGGAGCGGGAGTAAGAGATCATATAATCATGAACTTAGCCTCGTTGCAAAAATTTTATGGAGAGTAATCTCTGGTGAAAACGCTTGGTGGAAAAAGGTCCTTCAAAAAAATATATGGTAGGCACCAGAATAAAATGCATTGAGAACATAAATACGAGCAGAGATGGGTCTCCTATTTGGGATCTCTGCAAAAAGGCAGCTTACATCATTCAAGACAATATTCATTGGACAACAGGGAATGGCAAACGAATCAATATTTGGCATGACTAACTTGGTTTGAACTCACAATCTAAATTTCACCAAGAACTCAATGAGCTTAAGGTTTGGTTTGATTGCAACAACATCAACACCCTCTACGATATCTCTACCTGGACAATTAGTGGTAGATGGAATGGGTGGAAGAACCTTGAACTTCCAACACAACTTCAAACCAATTACAGAGCATTCCTTTCACTCTTGCATGAGCATGCTCCAATTCACAGAAACATAAAAGACAATTGGGGTTGGGGAAAGACGGGTTCATACAGGGTGAAGGAAAGCTACCATCTGGTTTATAAAAATAAGAACAAGTTCATAAAAGACAACAAATGGAATAATATGTGGAGCTGTGATGGTTTGCGAAAGGTTAACGTCTTTTATTGGATACTTTACCATCATAAGACTCTCACAACCGAGAATTTGAGGAAGAGAGGGATCGCAGGGCCTCTTTGTTGCATCCTGTGTAAAGAGGTGGAAGAAAACCTGGAACACGTTTTCATAGAATGCAAATTCACGTAGGCAGTTTGGAATAATGCACTCAAAGAATTAAAGATGAATATTACAATGCCAATGAACTACAACGACCTCTTTTTTAGCTAGAAATATTACTATCAGGACACTCTCATCCAGAAACTGGACTTTACTAGAGCATGGGAATCTCTCCCAAGATTCATTTGCTGGAAAATTTGGACCACGAGAAATAAGGAAATATTCAAAAGACAAATATCAAGCACTCAAAAAGGTCCTGCCTCAGCAAAGGCCATTTGGGTGGACTCTTTATCCATGAGAGGATTGAAAAGCATAAATAAGGAACCTCTAACAACTGAAGAAAGATCATGGATGTCCGACCTCCTTTTGCATCCTTCCTCCCGTTTCTAGTTAAACCCCACAAAGAAGTCGAGACTTTCAAAATGGCAAATAAGGATTAGCAATGAAGAATTTCATAATTGGTGGATAAAGATAGGAAGAAACTCTTTGTTCATTGATGGTGCCTTGAAAGGCAATCCAGGGCTAGCAGGCACAGGTGGAATAATCTTTGACTCCAAGGGGAACAAGCAAAAAGAATACGCCTAGGGAATTGGGAGAGCAACGAATAATGGTGCGAAATGGCTCGCTTTAATTAAAGGTTTGGAGCTGGACAGAGATATGGGGATTGAGAAAATGACTGCCATAGGATATTCCCTAATTATCACTAGTGAAGAAAGAAATATCTCTAGAAACGGGAAGAGCCCCTCCTCCAAGATGCATCACCTCCTCTTCTGCCTAGCCAAGGAATTTAACTCAATTAACTTCCTTCATGTTTTGAGAGGCCAAAATCCTCAGGTGGATAACATGGCTAATAAAGGGGTTGGATTGCGTTGTGGTGTTTTAGAAAAGGATAATGTCACTCTTAAAAACATTCAGATACCTTAAATATGCTTTGTTTATGCAATGTTTTGCTTTTGCATAGTATTGCTTGGGCAACATGTAAGAAGATATAGCTTCCACAGTTTAGGCATTTTTCATGATAGCTACAAGTTAAAGAAGGATGAACAAGGTGTAATGGATGTTGTCCTATTATGGGAGCAATCCTATATGTATTTTGTGTACCTCTTCTTTTATATATAATAAAAAACCCCTAAACCATTTCTGTTAAAAAAAAAGTGTTTCTTCTAAGAGTATATACATGATGAGACTTATTAACATTACAGGTATACCCTCGAACGCAGAGCTAGGGCGTGAGGCTTTGAGGCGCGAGTTTGATAGTTCATTCCAAGATTTGCAATGAGTGTCGTAGGAGGAGGGGAACCTCCTCCCCCCCACCTCTCCGAGGAAGAGAAAGCTTTCTTGAGGTTGATTTCGACCCAGGGGAAGAGGATAGAAACAACACCGCCCCCGAAATTTGTTAAAAAGTTAGAGGCAGTCCCTGAAATCGCCCTACCTGAGGAGAAATCGATCCGGATCGTTGTATCTCTGGCAGAATGAGCACTGGTGGGACAGTTCACTGGCCTCTGGCCCACTCCAAAAATGATGGAAACCTGGGTTCAGAACAACTGGAGATCCCTCATCCAGAATGGAGTCACCAGTTATCCAGTAGGAAAGGGGTATTTTTTGTTTGAGTTTATTTCAAAGGAGGACAAAGACTTGATTTTTAGGAACGGACCGTATTTTATGGGGCCTCAGGGGTTGTATTTGAACCACTGGAACCTTGATTTCGACCCTGCAATAGATATTCCAAAGGCTGTTCCAGTCTGGGTGCGATTACCAAGTTTGCCTATCCATTGCTGGAATCCGGACTCCCTTCAGATGATTGGGAATGGATTAGGACGCTTCATAGACAGTGCAGATCCTAAAGGAAACTATTCCTGTGCCCGGATTTGCGTGGAAGTAGATCTAGAGGCTGGTTTACCGGAAGCCATAAAGCTTAAGGTTAAGGGGTGGCAGCACTACCAGCAATTGGACTACGAGCAGTTGCCGTTCAAGTGCCGACACTGCCATGAATATGGACATTTTCAGAGAAATTGCGCTAAAATCCAAGAGTCAACTAAAGAAAGGGGGAAAGCAGATGAAGGATGGCAGCAAACTAAGAGACAACGAGCTCCTCGGAAGAGAGATCCTAAAAACCCTAACCCTACTTCTACGGCTCCGAAAGCGCCAGATCCACCAACATCTGAAAATAGGTTCGCAGCACTAAAAGTCCCGGAGAAAGAACCTACGGTTGAACTAGATCCGGGGAAAGAAGGCACAAGAGAACAACCAGAGGAAGCAACCTCTACAAGGAACCAAGGGGACTCAACGAAATCGCAACCTCAGGAAGCCCCAGAAGACGGATCGGAAGAAGACTCCTCTGAAGGGGACAATCCGGATCCAAAAACTAAAGGCAAACAAGGAAGGAAATCAAGCAAGGAAAAAAGGGAGGCTGAAACATATGCAGAAAAACTTGCAGGAAACCAACCAACTCTCCATAAGCTCCTGGGACAATCTACCCCTCGAAATACAAGGAATCAGGCAAATGCCTCGAAAGGGGCATCTTCAAACCCTAAAGGTAAATAATGAATATAGTATCCTAGAACTGTAGAGGATTAGGCAGTAAATCGAAAGTTTCAGACATGAAAGATCTTATCCGAATAACAAAGCCTGAAGTCCTTCTTATCCAAGAGACAAAACTAGCAGAGCAACCCTTCCTCCAGGTGGCTCCTTCAGTCTGGTCAGTAGCAGAGGTTAAAGCGAATAGCTCTAGAGGAGCGTCAGGAGGGGTAGCGACGCTCTGGAATAAAATTAGATTTGAATTAACACACTTTGTTTCGACCACCCATTGGATTCTAACCGAACTTCTTCATAAAGAGACTGGTCAAAAATTAAGCATTTTTAATATCTATGTGCCTATGGCACCTGGGGAAAAGTACCAATGCTAGAACTCCATTCAAGAATATCTGAACACCAACCCTGCAGAAAATTTAATTCTGGCTGGGGATTTAAATATTACCCTATCTCAGATAGAGAAAAAAAGGGGAAATCCCATAAGGGATCCTGCACGTGAGTGGGTGGAGGATCTCATAGCTGAATGGGACTTAGAAGATATAAAACCTCTCAAAGGCAAATATACTTGGACAAATAGAAGAATTGGGCCAGGACATATAGCAGCAAGATTGGACAGGTTCTTAGTTCAACAATCCTTTCATCTTCTTGGGATGGATCCCTGTTCCTCTATTATTCCCTTTAGTGCTTCTGATCATAAACCAATCTGCCTCACTTTTGCTCAAGACAAGAAGTTGGGACCTATACCTTTCAGGTTTAATCCAGCTTGGATTTCTTCCGAAGATTGTTTATCTATGATTGCAGCTACCTGGAAGCTTCCAGTCCGAGGGTCAGCCTTTCATGTCTGGGAAGAAAAGCTCCGAAGGGTTAAAAAATCCCTAAAGGAATGGGGCAAACTTCAAAAATCTCCTTATCAACAAAGAAAGGAAGCAGAAAAAGCCCAGGAAAACCACATTCTCAGGACCGAGGGAGATATGGACCAGGCTGCGCTAAATACTTAAAAATCTTTGCAATTAGCCCTCCACTCAGCATGTCGGTTAGAAGAGGACTATTGGAAATTAAAATCAAGGAACCCATGGCTTCAATCGGGGGATAGGAACACAATGTTCTTTCATAAGCAGGCAGCGGTCCGTCAACATTTCAACACTGTCAAAGAAATTCAACACAACAATAATTTGTTGACAGAATTTGAGGAAATAAAGCAAGCGGCCCATGACCATTTTAAAGATATCTATTCTGAATCTTATGGAGTGTCGGATGCAGGGACTGAAGAAATTTTGGATCGCATTACTAGGAAATTTTCTCCTAAGAATAATCTTAATCTCAATGCTCAGGTCACATTGGAGGAAATCCAATTTGCTTTGGAGGAAATGAGTCCGGACAAAGCCCCGGGACCTGACGGCTTTACTGCCCGATTCCTCACGGCTTGCTAGCCCATAGTGCATAAAGACTTGCTGAGGCTGGCCCGGAATACCCAGAGTTGTACTAAATTAGGAGGAGCTATGAATTCTGCCTTCCTTGCTCTGATACCTAAGGAAAATCGAGCCAGCTCCTTTGCCAGATTTCGTCTGATCTCTCTCTGTAATATCGGATACAAAATCATAACAAAAGTCATGGCTAACAGATTGAAAGGCATTTTGCCAAAACTCATTCCAGAAAACCAAGGAGGATTTATCAAAGGCCGACACATCTCTGATAATATCATCTTAGTTCAAGAAGCAATCCACTCAAGCACTGCCCTTAAGGATAAAGGTATGGTTGTTAAATTGGATCTGGCTAATGCTTTTGATCGTGTGAGACATGTTTTTCTTTTTCAGGTAATGAGCAGATTTGGCTTTGCCCCAGAATTCATATCTTGGGTAAAAGCTTGCATTGCGGCTCCGTGGATTGCGCCTCTAGTAAACGGGAGAGCTGCTGAATACTTCCAAGCATCAAGGGGATTGAGACAGGGTTGCCCGCTATCTCCTCTATTGTATGCCATCCAGGCTTCGGCACTTAGCTTTCAGCTGGAATTTAGTCGAACTCAGCAAGGCCTTCTAGGTCTTCATATGGTAAGAGGAGTGAAAGATATAAACCATGCTCAATTCGCTGATGATACCCTGCTCCTGGGAGGATCCAGTCCTAACATCACGGGTAGATTCAAACATGATCTAGATCTATACCAAGAAGCATCAGGGAGCAAGATCAATTATAACAAGAGTCAAGTCTATGGATGGAATTGGACTCCGCTTGAAATGCAGGAAATCTCCCGAATCTTAGCAATTGAGGGAAGAACTCAATGGACGGACTTCAAATATTTGGGATTGCCCATCTTCAGATCGTCTCCTAAAGCAGCAAGCTGGGAGCCATTGATAGACAAGCTGAAAGCTAAAATCAATGCCTAGAGGGCGTCTTGGCTAAATCTAGCAGGTAAAACAGTGCTAATAACGGTTGTTCTAGCCAGTATGCTGGTATTTCAATGCTCTCTCCTATTAGCTCCAGCAATGATTCTCGCAAGATTGAAAGCCATCATTCGCAGATTTCTATGGAAAGGAGGAAAGAATAATGAAAACAAGATACCTCTGGTCAGTTGGAAAAAAGTCACAGCTCCATATTTGGAAGGAGGACTACACTTGAGGGATTTGAGGGCACAAAATTTAGCCCTTGGAGCTAAGATCCTGTGGAACCTGGTCTCAGGCAAATCGACTTGGAGTAAACAAGTACTGTGGAAAAAGTACTTTACAGGAACAAGGCTCCGATGCTTGGACACGATTCCTCATAATATAAAAGGCTCCCCGATGATCTCCCTCTGTAAAAAAGCACTCCCATTCTTCTCAGAGGAGTTAACTTGGATTCCAGGAAATGGCCAAAAATCTGTATCTGGGAGGACTCAATTGTGGGTCAACCTCCTCTTATTCTCACCCCAGGAATGGAAGCATTCAAGAGACACTTGGATGCTGAAGGAAAAATTACCCTGGCAGATATCTCATTATGGCGAGAGGATGGGACTGGGGGATGGTTGGATTGGGTTTTGCCGGACTGCCCTCAGCATCTCCTTCCTGACTAGCTCCAGTTTCTCTCTCTATTGTATGGAAAAGTACCGGTGGCTCTCAATCTTCAGGATCGCAGAGGATGGGGTTCTCAATCAGGGGTCTACACGGTCGCAGAAGGATACAGAGTCCTCAAGGAAATTCCGAATGTCCCTACAAACCCAGAAGTCTGGAAGAGTATCTGGAAACTTAAGTCTCTGCCAAAGGTGGACCACTTCAGTTGGCTGCTCGCTCACAACAGTGTTTTGACTGTAGAAAATCTTTAGAAAAAAGGTTGGGAAGGGCCATCCCAATGCTCCCTCTGTCTAAAGGAGGAAGAGAAGTCTCTCCATTTGTTCTTTGATTGCCCTTTTGCGAAAGAGGTCTGGAGACTGGCCACCATGCCCTGGATGCAGGTCGCTACCCCATCTGATATCCCTTCATTCTTTTGTCACTGGGACTGCACATCCCCCTTTGTTTCTCATCAGAAGGACAAGCTTGCTTATGCTTGGCTGATTATTCCTAAATATATTTTTTGGAAACTATGGCTGGAACGAAACAGTCGTATTTTCAAAGGAATCTCCTCCTCTCCTCAACAGGTTGTCTCCAAATCCAAAAGCCTCCTGGGGGACACTCTTAAGTTCCAAGGGAAGCATTATTTCAAAACTTCGCTGCAGATCTCTGAAGAAGTATGGCTCTCGAGTTTAAACCCAGAGCTGATGAAAACCCTTCCCTATTCCCCAAGCTCTCCAAAGCTGGCCGTGTGGGAAATCAGGAAAGAACCAGGGGAGTTTATGGATTGGAGGAAGAAGTTGAACATGAACTCTCTCTTCTTTGATGGAGCTTCGAAAGGAAATCTAGGGGAGGCGGGAGGTGGAGGGGTGCTTAACAACCCCGAAGACAATCTAATATTAAAGTACTCTTGGGGCCTAGGAACCGAAACCAATAATATGGCGGAAGCTCTAGCTCTATGGCAGGGATTGATCCAAGCAAAAAACATGGGAATAAATGATCTCATAGTTTTTGGAGACTCCAGGATCATCATCCAGGCCTTGAATCAAAGCGCCAGAATCTCAAACCTCCATCTCAGACAAACTCTGAAGCGAATTCAAAGGACTATCTTGACGTTCAAACAAGTAGAGATATACCACATCCTCCGGAAGCTAAACTCAGAAGCTGATACAACTACCAATGATGGAGTCCCTTTAGGCAAGGGGGAACTTCTCACTAACCATGGGAAAACGGATCTGGTATTGCCCTAAGGGCATGTTACATTATGGTAGGAACTGGTTCGGACTACCACTTGGGAATAGCACGCTTAGAAACTCGTTGAACACAATGCACTGTTTGAAATTTTGGCTTTTAATTAAGAGTTCGTGGGAAGTGATGGAACACCATGCTAGTTTCACCATCAGCATGTTCGGAGCGGAGGTATTTGGCAGAAGTGAATACACTCGCGCGAAGGATGTAACCACGATCTACCATGAACTCATTCAGGAATCTCGCCGAAGCTTTGGGATTTGGCCTTATCTGGTGATCTATCGATATCTAGGTAATCTGCGACGTCTTCAGAATTTAATTTGGGTCATAGAAATGGAGCCCAACAGCAGCTCGGAAGCATTTGTTATTGATCCAGTGTTGGAACTGGATTGGGAGGATCAGGATCTGCGCAGGAAGCTGAAAAGGAAGCCGATGGCCGAAGCTGGTGGTAGGAGACTCGAATTCCTGGAGAGTGAAGTGGGAAAGTTCAGACCTCATCTGGAAGATGCAATTCATAAGCTGGAATTGGGTGTTCTGCAGGCTTTGGAAGCTCTGGGCTCACATGTGGGCATTATGGAGCAGAAGTTGGAAGGACTGATGCAATGAACTGGATCATGGGGCGATCTGAACCTTCTGCTGATGTGGTTCCTCTCGAATTACGTCTGGTTAATGCGGATTACAAACTCGGGTATAGCTTTAGTGTCTACTGCATTTGTAATTTTGAACTCTGTTTGATGGAGACTGAATATTCTCTCAAACTCTGTTGCTAGAGCATATATAATTTTGGATACTATATCAGGGAGGCTGAGGATATTCCCCCTCCCAGACTTTTAAGCTGTAACCTTCTGGTGGCTCTGCCACAGTTTTGTTAATACAAAACCTATCCGTTGTTGTTAAAAAAAAAAATACATGATGAGACTTTCTATAACATTTCTAACCACTGGAATTCGGGGAACATTTTAAACTCTAATTATCCAACCTAATTTATATGTAAGAATCGACTTAGCCTTCAAACCCTGTTGTGTAAGAAAAATCCTCTATTTCTTTTGGCACAAAGACTATAAACAAAGTAGCTTCAAATTTACATTTACATAAAGTTATGAATAAACATGCGTAGACTCACTTTCAAGAGATTTTATAATAATATATTTTCGTATAATAAAATATAATATATTTATTTGCATTTTGATTTTATAAAATTTTAATAATATAATACATTTCCTTAAATCAATATAATATTTATTTATTTATTACCGTGAAATTCAATATAATATTTATTTATTTATTACCGTGAAATTCAATATAATATTTATTTACTTTTTAATTTACAATTTTTATTCATTGAATTGAAGATATTTTTCACACCTCACATTTTTACTTTTCCCACACGCTTAACCAATATATATTTTTCATAGTTAGGTTTTTTAACATGTGTTTTGAATTTGTGAAAAGCAATAATTAAAAAATTATTTTGGATGGTGTCTTCTAAGCTAGATAGATTTAAATTTTATTTTTAGAAGTGTTTAATAAATATAAAATTAAAATGGATTTAAGGTGAGGTAAATTTAATATAAAGTTACAATTTAATTATGGTTTGTACAAGGGATTTGTTCCTCTCAACACTTGATAGAGTAATAGTTAGAATGGATCTATGTTGGTTACGTTTTCTTTTAATATGGGTTTAACTTTTGTACAAATTATGTTTATATAGATTTAGGATTAAGCTTCACTATTGAGCATCTTCATTAGACACAGTGGTTAAATTGTGAATATATTGTTTTTTGTTAAAGTTTTGGTTTGATCATGGGTATGAAGTGGCGTTCTATCTTAAAACAAAGAATTACTATGCTAACAATGAATATATTTTGTTTTTTGTTACAAGTTTTGTATTGAACATGGTATGAAGTGACATCCTATCCTACAACAAAGAATGTTAATACAGGAGAAAATAACAAGCCCATTTTGATGAAAGACTTTGAAAAATGAAAAGTTAAAGAATCCCTTTTTGTGGACCGCCAAGGAAAAGGATTTGGGTGCGACTTTGTAAGCACTTAAGTTTGTAGCATTCAAAGCTAAGGGTTAAGGGTTGTGGTAGACACAAATGCAATTACAACTCAAAAGTCAAATCTGTAATGTGTTTTTTCTCATTGATTCATTTCCTTGGGGATGAATAAAAACATGAATCAAATCATTTGAATAACGAAAGGGAACTAATGTCTCTAACCTCATCAAATATTATAATAATATTATTTCATTTTAAGGTCATGGACCATCAAAGCATTAAATTAACATATGGAACCCACTTATTGATGAGAAAAAAAACCCTTCACATAATAATTTTACTTAGTCTAAAAAATGTACATCTATTATAAAAATCTCTAAACATCTCCAATCATATTATTGATTTGAGAAATATGCACAACCCTAAAATCCCTAAACATCTCCAATCATATTATTGGTATAAGAATAAAAAAAATTGTCATGATGCACAACATGCATAACCCTCAACATGAGATTAGAAGTAAATTTTTAAACACCTTCAATCATATTATTGGTTTGAGAATTAAAAAAAAGTGTCATGCATCAATATGCACAACATGCATAACCCTCAACATGAGACTTCGGAGTAAGTGTTTGCAAAACTTGTTTAGTAGGCAAAGCGAGTATGTGGCTTTTACCAAGGCAATATTCATAGTTAGACATTTAAATACAAATGAAAGATTAAACGTTGACTATCATATCCTAATTTGTGCTTTGAATTGTAGGGTCCATTACTAGAATTTTGTGCATTCTTACTCACTGAACAAAATTTTATAATAGCAAAATATCTTCGTTACTTTTCAACTTATATTTTTATAATGATTTTTTAAATTAAAAAGTTAATAAATGTTTTTAAACAAAATGGTAAATAGAAGTTTGAGTTATGATTGATCATAAAGCATTAGTCTAAAATTGTTTTTGCTTAAAGATCAGTTTTCTTAGACGTAAAGAAACATGTAAGAAGTTTAAAATCTAAAAGCATTTGGTAGAAGCTAAAATCTACTTTCTTATGAATCGTCATTGGGTTATTACATCTCAATCATAACTCTCTACACTGAAGAAGTTGTATGTTAAAATCTCAAGATAATATCAACAAAAATTAGGTTAACTACTTAAAAAAAAAAATTAAAAAAAAAATTATATATATAATATGTTTTTAATAAAATCAAAAGAACATAAATATACAATGTAACTGACATATTTATAGAATCTAAAGAACATACATATACAATGTAGCTAACTCGCATATTTAGTAAATTATACATATAATTAAATTATATATATATATATATATATATATATAACATTTCTCTTGGTTAATAATGCATGGAAAACAAAATTCATAAATTACTAGTGGTTCCATTCTAAAGTGAGGTGAGGTGTTAATGTATCTTCTATTAAGGCCCAGTTTGGACAATAATATAATGTAGAACTTTCGGAGAATTTTGGACTTTATGTTATATTATATAATTTTTTGGGTACCATGTAATGAGTTTTTAATGTAGAAATAATTGAAATAAGTAATTTTATTTATTTGTTTGTTTTTAAATGTTAAATAGTTTTTATTTTAAAAATAATATATATATATTATATATATATATATATATATATATATTAGAGTTAGTTAATTGGGTTTAGTCTGATTTATTCTATTCAATTCTTTTAAATAAATTTTGAGTGTTTTNGCAATCCTTAAAATAAGGAGAAGTGTCTAACAAATTTTCTTTCCAAATATATTTGATGAAAAAAAAAACTAAAATGAAATCATATAATATATATAAAGATAATATATATATATATTACATTTCCATTAGCTTATGTATAATGCACTTTAAGTTAACCCAAGGCTTGAGATGTATAAAGATATTTAAAAATAAATTTCAGTGTTTTATATTGGATTCTAAGTGATATATAAGTCTTCCTAATTACAAAAATTTTAAGAGGAGATTTCAAAGTAAAAGGAACACAATACAATATGGCCATCTTTTTTGTTGTTGTAATTATGGGTATCAATAACTAGGGTCAAGCTTGTACTCGTGTGACACATGATCAATTCCAGACTGCTACCACTATACCCCTAAGTGTACCAACATTGCCCCATGCGCGACACACAGGGCTAATCAAGGTTGACCTCAAGACGTCATAAGGTCTGTGTTTAACAGTGTTCCCTATCGTCAATTGGTTAATACCCCAGAGGCTTTAAATCCCACCCATGTCCTCTTAACATTTTGAAGAGCACTTGAGTGGGCCTAATGGTTAAGAACATTTGTTATCTTTGTGCTAAACTCCCATGATTAAAAAATAGTTATTCACTTTTTTATTAACTTTGTTAATATTTTATTGATTTATTATTGATTTCTTTTTTAAATATATTAAACAACATTTCTAAATAATAATAAATTTAATAAAACAAAATTCAAATACTACGCAAATCAAAATATGAAACCTCGCATCGAATGAAAATGAAAATAAAAACATTGTACAACATTCATAATAATTATAGTGTTTTTATACTCATAAGTCATAGTCAAGATGTAATGTAAGTCCTATTAAAGAGACATAATAAAGCAATAATAATCAACACCTAACTTTTTCTCCCTTTACAGCGAAGAAAACATGATGATGAATTGATTGATTTTTCCTTCCATAACATCATATATATTCCTCAAAATCCATTATCCCTTTCAAACACATATTTATAGTTTGTCAGTCCCATTTTCCCTTTCAAACACGTATTTATAGTTTGTTAGTCTTTTTCATACTTGGCTTGCATTCTAGTGTTCCTCTTCGAAGTGGACTTGTCGAGATAGAAAAATATATTTGTCCACTATAAGTATGAAAGCTAACTAACAGACTATTAGTCACATACCTCGTGAAAAAAATATAAATATTTAATTAAAAATTCATACATAATTATGACCATTAAGCTTATAACTTCCCTTTGGTATTATACTCAATTATGCCACCACTTTAAATCTATTTTTATGTGTGTATTCGCTTATACTTTTCATTTATATCAAGTTGTTGTTATATCAAATCAATGAAGAACAATCTCTATCATGTTCTAATTATGACCAATCATGTTTTAGAGTGAAAAATACAAGATACAACTTCTAACTCTATGATTGATTGAATGCATTATCAATTATTAGTTTATAAGTGGAATAATGAAAAAAGTGAAATTTTATATATAATTAATTTTAAATGATTTGCTAGTTTTTTTAATTAGGTTATTTGTTGTTAATTATTTAATTAGGTTATTAGTTAATTTATAAAAAAATTAAAGTTATTTAAACTATTTTAATTTGTTAAAAATAAAAAGATTTAATAATGTATTTTATCCAAAAACAATAAATGTTATATAAAAATTCTAATTAAAAGAAAAAGTAATTTTTGTTTTTCTTAAAAATAATGATAGATAATAACACATTCCATATTTTCTATATTGTTTAACTAACATGATCTTTATTGACTAAGACTCTATTTGCATGAGTGCATTTGTATATGTACTTATGAATTTGTAATAGTGTCTTGGGCTTAGGTCTGTAGGTCTTTGTACTATTGCATGGTGTTTTGATCTTAGGTTTTGTACTATTGCATTATAGTATTAAAAAATGTTTTTAAGGCAATAACATTTTTTAACATTTTTATTTATTGTGAATAGGGTGTAATTTTTTTATTTAAAATTTTATCATTTTATTATTATTATTAACTTTATTTATTTATTTATGTAAAACGATTTTTATTAAAAAACATACAAAATGATGTGTTTTAAAAATATGTAAATTTGCAATATGTAATTTGAGTTTTTAAAATCTTCTCTCCACTTACTTTTAGGCTCTCTTATTTGTAAATTGCCTTGGATATTCTAATGGATAGTAATCACAATTGATTTTAATATACTATTGCAAATGTTAAAAGCACATATCCTATTATCATTACAAAGACATCGTTAATTAACAAAGGTTTAAGTGGAACTACTTCTCTATTCTTTGAATTTAGCGAAACCGAGCAAGTAGAGGTTTTAGCGGATGTTTTTTTATTAGTGTGGCAAAATCATTATGGTGCACCAATACACTTTAATATCATATGCATTGGTGCATATATATATATATATATATAGAGAGAGAGAGAGAGAGAGAGAGAGAGAGAGAGAGAGAGAGAGAGAGAGTACTCCTGAATTTTGTAAAATGCAAACATTGAAAAAAAATGCCACACAATGCATACAAAAGATATACATGTATCCATGCGTATTAATAACTATAACACATCGATGCATCTTGTACAAAGCTCATAATTTTATGTTTCAAATATAAAAACACAAATATTGCCAAAAAAAACATTTATATAAAATAGACATATGTGCTTACATAGCCTATAGATACAACAATGCATAGAATACTATGTGCACCACACTACAACTATCATTTATAAAAAAAAATTGTTGTTGTAAATCAAGTTTCATAACCACCGAGCTCATAATTTTAGCCTTGATTGTATGTAAACACTCTTGAGGGGTACCAATGGCATAACGGATCTACCTATTGGCTAAAAAGCCAAATTGTTCTTTTGAAATAAATTCAGAGAGCTTTGGTTTCTGTCTATCTGCAATAATCTTCGTCACCAATTTGTAAGCCAAATTGCAAAGGAAAATAGGCCTAAAATCATAGAAAGTCTCCGGAAAATCCTTTTTTGGAATCAAGGTAATGAAAGTAGCATTAAGTGAACTAGACATAAAGCACTCCTTCTTGGAGAACTCTGCAACATCCAACATATCTTTTTCCATAATATCAAAAATTGCCAAGAACAACTCAATTGTTCACCCATCAAGACCAAGACTTTTGTCCTTCACAAACCTTGATAAAACTTTCTGAATTTCCTCAATATATATTTCTTTACCAACCTCCAGACCTTCTTCACTAGTCAAAAAAGAGGAAAAAGGGACAAGAACCTTTAATTGATTACCAATACGGGATTTCCTCTGATATTTGAATAAATATTTAAAATGATATTCTACAACAACTTTTATCTTATCCTGGGAACTAGACTTAACACCGTTTTCATCACAAATATCCCAAATCGAATATAAGTTCTGAAATGATGCATAGTTATGAAAAAAAAAATTGTTCTTGTCATCGACCTCGAGCCAAATAACTCTGCTTTTGACCCTCAGTTTCTCCTCATTCTTCTTAAGAACATCTTGTAAATTGGTCAAAACTAGCAATTTTTCTTTGTCTTCAATAGAGAAAGACCCTGTCAAATTTGACAAAAAAGGATCATATATATCAGTTTCAATTTGATGTAAAGAAGATCTATCTTCCATATACTTCCTTTTGGTCCAGATAGTAACTTGCTTTTTAAGAGTCTTCAACTTAAACACTAAAATTTCCATAACATTAAGATCCCTAGGGCAAATGGCAATTGACCAAAAATCCCTAATCATCTGACAAAAATCATTGTATTTAAGCCAAGAGTGGTCAAATTTGTAAGGTCTAATGGTATCCAAAGGATCTGCATCAACTTGTAAAGCAATAGGAAAACGATCAGAAATGTTGTTATGAAGAACCCAAGATTTATATCTTGAACAAAAATCCACCAGAGATTCTTTCATAAGAAAACGATCAAGCCTCTTACTCACTCCTACACCCTCTTTCTTACTTCTCCAAGTAGGAGTGATTTTGGGAGGAACAATATAAATTAACTGGTACTTCTTAAAAATATCTATGAAATATTCAGCCATAGGATCAAATGAATGGATAGTTCCCAATTTTCAAAAGAGTGTAAAGTCAGGTTTATATCACCAGTTATAACCAGATTCTCAAGGCTTAACAAACCACTTACATCAATTCTATCCCAAAATTGCCTTCTCTCCTTGTGGGGAGCATACCCATTGAATAAGTGCAAATGTTTGTCAAAACCCTGAACTTTCCCTTCCAACAGGATCCCAACACAAGTCCTAAAAGGTTTGAAAGAACATGTAGAAGGTTTCCAAGCGGCTACCAATCCACCAGAAAGCCCATCTGCATTTGAGGCACAACATTCCCAATCTTTTAAAATTCTTAGGATTAACTCACAAGCTTTAGTTCCCAAATTCATAGTTCCTTGGATAAAATAAACATTTGCTCTGTTATTTAGAAATAATTTTTTCAGGGCTCAAAATTTTGGGCCACCCTCGAAACACCTAACATTGAAGGAGATACAGATCATTCCGAAACCTCCACAAAGGGATTATGTGCTCTAGGCACCCTAACAGAACCATCCACATTGTTACACTATTCCTCAGCCAAACAAATTCTTTCTGAGATCGGTATATAAACTGCTTCCAAGAGTAAAGCTTTTACCCGTTCATTAACAAAATTTTCGTTGATAATCTTATTATTATTCTTTCTATGAATCGTTAAATTTTGACATCAGATGGAATTAATCAGAACAAAATCTGGATTACCCATGGATTTGTTAGCATAGATAGTGATTGGAGATTTTACCATATCAGAATCCGACAACCCAGCCACATAACCCTCATGTTCATGCCCTATTAAACCTTTAACAAAAGAAGTAAGAGTCAACCCTTCGAGAGATCGATTATCAGACCTTGAGATAGGGTTTGAAACAACAGAGTGAGAGTTAATACACACAACACCAACAACTAACCTAGAATTCCCCCTATGTGAAACCTGATCAAAGCCCGTAGCCAAAACCAGAGAAATCCTTTCAGAAAAAACCTTAGGATAACTAGGGTTCGACAAAAAACCAGAGCTAGGGTTTGGCATAATGCTCGATCTTCTAGAATAGTCCCTTTCAACTGATTTAATATACTAAATCTCTTTATAGGAAAAATCTTCATATGGAACAAGAGAAGAGAAAGCATGCATACCTTTTGTGTAGAAAACCTCCTCCTTCATAGAAATTTCACGGAGGGACTCCGAATAGTCAGCAGCAGGAGTAGACTACTTCTGAAACTTTCTAGATGCATAATTTTGCTTCAAATAATGACATTCACTCTTTACATGCCCAGATTTATGACAAAACAAACAATGGAAGGGGATACCCTTGTGATCCAATCTCTGATCAAAATAAATATCCCCCTACTTTATCAAAAAAGAATCTAGAAACCCTTCTGAAATGCCGAGCTTCACCATCACCTGAAGCATCCTTCTATCTCTTGACCGCAAAGCCACTTTATCATCAGGAATAAACCTCCCCAGATGGTTTGTTATCTTAAACAAAAGTTCTCCCGACCAAAATTGAATAGGAAACCCAAGCAACAAAACCCAAAGGTTACTCTTAAAAATATTTTGGGTTAATGGATTAAAATCAATAGACCAATTCCAAAGAACCAGAGAACCTTATCTAATAATCCAAAAATCATTTAGAACCCTCTAAACATGAACCTTAGCTAAAAAGATGAAACAAAATTGACCACAGGGTAACTATAAAATCTACAGGACATAGTCAAAGATAGGTTTCCAATTAGCCGTGACCCATTCAATCATCTCCCGACAGTTCATTCAAACATATTATAGTCTACCCACCACCGCTCGATCACTTAAACCTTCCACCTTCTTCAAAGTGAATTCTCTACCAATAGAAATACTCTCAAAATCCTTTTTTACCTTGACTGCCTTAGGCTTCCTCCTTGATTGATACAAAGAACCAGTAATATTATTGAATAAGGGTAACCTGTTACAGGCGACCTCTAACCCAGATCCATCATCAATGCGAAAAGAACACAAAAGTTTCTCCTATACAACTCTATCAAGGGAATCCGACTGCAAAGAAATAAATTTCTATATAAGAACAGAAGGAGGAAACAAAGGAACCTGAATATCCAAACCTCCTCCGTCCGAAATAAAAACTCTTGAATCACATCAGTCTGATCAAGCCCTTAGACCCTAGCCTGCACAAAGCTATCTATGGAAAGCGGGATCAGATGGGAAAAATGTGGTTTATCAACATAAGCCCTTACCACATCGGTCTCATTCGAAAAAGGAATATGAACATTGAACCCTATCTCTGTTGTATTAGAATTTGAATGCCATTAAGATCTTCAAGCTGAGAGTTCTGATAATGTTGTAGCAATTGAATGGAGAATGAACATACAAACTAAGCAAAACAAACCACACAGGAAACATACAAGTATTGCTCAGGAATTTACAGTATATTCATCATAATAATATCTGGTGTTACAATGTAGTTTACATAGGTAGAATTCGAATGCATGAGTAATGAATTCGAATCTCTAAGTGGATAAGACTATATCTAACTGAATCTCTAACTGAAGGTCTCCCAATCAATATCTAAGTCCAAATAGACAACTCCCCGATGAGCAATAACTCCAACAAGTAGTAACAACTAGTTAACTCAATGCAACTGAGTGTGGTAGGTAGGAAAAGTGCTCCTTGTTGATGTAATTGTAACTTCAGAATGTATTCACTTGTATATCTTATGTATTGTATCCCAATGTTTATTCCGGGAAGTGTTTGTAATGTAATTGAGTCATGTCATGCCCTCATGTTTCGATCGGGAGTTCCTATAATGTAAACAAGTCATGTCAAGTCATTGTGGGTAACCCTCCTATTGTTCAAGGGTTAAAGTCCCCGCAGTTGCAGGGCCCTAGGGTTATTAGAATCTCCTAGTGAAGTCAGCCCTAGTGAGTTATTGTCAAGTCAGGAATTAGAATAAAGAGAGAGTGAACCTCTTTATTTATCACACACTCACTCACACTCATTTGTAGTGCATAGCTGAGGGAGAAGAAGTTGTTGGGGCTAGAAAGAAAGAGGCTATTGCTATCGGGAGATCATCTTACTGTTTTGGGGTTTTAATTTTTGTGTTGATTCTATCTCTGAGAAAGTTGCGGGGTTTTCTCCATTTATGGTTTCCCCAAGGAAAAACACTGTGTTCATTGTCTCTTGTGTTTGATTGTTGTGCTTGTTATTCTCTCAATTAAAGATCCTAATATAATGCTAGCTTAAATGTTAAAATCTAACATGGTATCAGAGCTAACCTGAGAAGAAGACACTGAGCAGCTGCAGGAACTAGTGCTTCCTACTTTTTGAATCGCTCTCCATAGATTTTCAGCAAAAGAAGGTTGGGCTGACTCTCCTCCCAAGGTACATCTTTCTGTCGAAGTAGAATCTGATTATGAGCATTTTCAGTTTTTGACTTGACACTACTACTGAAAATTAGGGCTTTCCACAGAAGTGGAATTTTTGAGTGAGCCCAGGCCTGGATTGATCTCCTCCTCAAAATCGAAGTTTAGAGATCAAGATCAAAGCATTTGGTTAGACAGAACTCCAGGAAATTCAAACCCTAATCTGCTCCTGAACCAGCACTACAAAAATTCAGCTTAAGATCCAGATCCGACAGCTTGACCTGGTAAGATCTAAATCTTTTGTATTTCCATTTGAGGTTCTCAGTTAAGATGTCTCATCATACCAAGCTTGATGAAAATCTTGAGGGAGCTGATAACTTCCGAGCCTGGAAGTATAGGATCTCCCAGGTCCTAGAAGAAAATGAGTTGGACTCCTACATCAATGAGGAGGTTCCATTTCCAGAGGAAGATGAGGCTAAGGCCTTACATAAGAAGAAGTTGGTTATGGCTAATAGGATTATTGCCGATTCAATCAAGGATCACCTCATACCACAGGTGTCCTCCCTCAAGACACCTAAAGCTGTGTCTGATGCCCTAAGCAAACTGTTTGAAGGGAAGAACATAAACCGGAAGATGACTTTGAGGAACCAGTTGAAGAATGTAAAGATCCAGAATGAGGAGACCATACAGTCATACTTTACAAGGGTCTCCCAGATCAAAGAACAACTTGAAGCAGTAGATGAAGAAGTGGAGAATGCAGAAATTGTGATGACAACCTTGAATGGTCTCCCTAGATCATGGGATTATTTCACCCAAGGAATTTGTGCAAGAAAGAAACTAATCAAGTTCAGTAGACTGTGGGAAGAATGCTCACAAGAAGAAGCTCGAATAGTATCTCGAGAAGAAAAGATGGGAAATGAAGATCAAGCTCTCACAGTACACTCCAAGAAAGGCAGAAGGGAAAATCATCATCACCAAGGTAAGCATTCTTATCAGAAAGATAATTTTGTGAAGAAGGATCCATCTAAACTCAGATGCTATACATGTGATGAAAGAGGACACTTTGCTAGAAATTGTCCCATGAATAAGAATGGATCTAAGAAGAAGAATAACTCCAAAAGAAGACATCATGCTCACATTGTCGAGGATGATGATCCTTCCAGAAAGAGAGTAAAACAAGAAAGTGAAGACTCTTCAAGTGATGAAGAATATGTTTTGATCTCCGCTCTCACGGGAACTGTCACACATGGAAGCAAAGATTGGCTTATTGACAGTGGGGATTCCAAACACATGACATGATTCAAGGAATCCTTTAAGAAACTATCTGAACATAATTCACCCCATAAGGTGAAACTTAGGGATGACTACCAATATCCCATAAAAGGTAGTGGTGAATCCTCCTACAAGCTAGACTTTGGAAAGTCTATGAAAATGAAGGATGTCTTGTTTGTACCAGGACTAAAGAAGAATCTTCTCTCCATATCAACACTAGATGCAAAAGGCATGAGGGTTGCATTTGTAGATGGCCAAGTCCTCATGTGGCCAAGAGGAAAGACTATTGACGATGAAATAGTAATTAGAGAACAAGAAGGAGGATTATACAGATTGAAGGGCCATCCAGAACAAGCTTTGGTCCATGACATAGTAGAGCCAAATAAACTTTGACATAGAAGGCTTGCACATGTGCATTACAGAGCACTACCACTTGCAAGCAAAGCTGTTGAAGGTCTTCCAGAAATTCAGGCAAAACATGATGGAGTCTACAAAGGATGTGTGAAAGGAAAGAACACGAAGAAGGCATTTCCAAGTAGCGAGAGCAAAGCAAAAGAAATCTTGGAAATCATTCACTTCGATGTATGCGGTCCAATGTCATCTAGTTCTTTAAGCGGGTATGTATACTATGTTTCTTTTATTGATGATTTTTCTAGAAAGACATGGATATACTTTATGAAGAACAAAGATGAAGTATTCAACAAATTCAAGGAATTCAAAGCCTTGAAAGAGAACCACACTGAAAAGAAGATCAAGACCTTTCGATTAGATAATGGCGGAGAATTCACATCAAATGAATTCAAAGAGTTATGCAAAGATTCAGGGATTAAGAGGGATTTATCCACTCCATATAATCCACAACAGAATGGGGTTGCAGAGAGGAAGAATAGAATGATCATGGAAGCTGTAAGAGCAATGATTCATGATCAAGATCTTCTCTTGTATCTATGGGAAAAAGATGCCAGAACATCGGTGTATGTACAGAACCGTACTTCACACAGAGTACTCGAGAACAAGACACCTGAAGAAGTCTTTTTCGGAAAGAAAACAGAAGTCAACCATCTCAGAATATTCGGCTGTCCAGTGTACATACACATTCCGAAAGAAAAGAGGACAAAGTTAGATCCTTCAGGAAAGAAGGGTATATTTGTGGGATACTTTGAAAGCTCGAAGGCTTACAGAATATACTTCCCAGGATTCAAGAAGATCGACATTAGCAGGGACTCCCAGTGGCTTCTAAAATGTATGGATTGGTCTAGGAGGTGCTCTAACTGATGCATGCACATGCAATAAGTGGCGGTTAACCTCTAGTAGTGTTCCCCACACTTCAATGACTGGTTCATGTGTCCCAATTTGGCCAAGTGGACCCAATTGCACTAATGGACCCATTTAGTTAATTTAGGTTCCTAGGTTAGGCTAATTAATCTAATAGAAAGTATGAACAAGGGAGGATTAATAATCCTAACACCCCCCCTGAATCCTAAGTTGGACAACTGTGGGCCCTGGTAACAAGACCATATGTTACCCAATATACAAGCTAAGAGACATAATACAAATGAGGTAGGAAAACCTCTTGGGAAAATCCCCCTCAAGATATGAACTGAGAATCAAGATTTAATGCCCAAAAGAGACCTGAGAAAGGCAAATATATTTTCAGTAAAAGTCTTGGTAAAAATATCTGCAATCTGATCCTCTGTCGGACAACAGTGTAGTGTGATGGTTCTGTCATGCGCCAGTTCCCGAATGTAGTGCATGTGAACTTCTATGTGCTTTGTCCTTTGCTTCTGAACATGATCATTGGAGATCTTGATTGTACTCTAGTTGTCACAATAAAGATATACTATAGGTAAAGACTGAATCCCGAACTCTGTCAAGATGCCATGCAGCCAAACTGCATGAATAACTACATTCACAACTCCTCGATACTCTGCTTCTGCTGAAGAAAGTGCAAGGGTTGCTTGCTTCTTGTTTGACCAACAAATTGGCCCAGATCCAATCATGAATACAAAACCCGAGGTGGATTTCCTATCATTTCCATCTCCTGCCCAGTTTGAGTCTGTAAATCTTGTGAGATCCAGCTATGCTTCATCAATATAGTGGATCCCATAATCAATAGTGCCTTGCACATATTGCAAGATCCTCTTTGTTGCCTTCCAGTGCAGCTCATGTGGCTCATGCATATATTTGGCAGCAACACTCACAACATAGGATATGTTTGGTCTCGAATGAGTGAGATACAAAAGGCTTCCAATGAGCTGTCTGTAGAGAGTGATGTCCACCAAAGGTGTGGAACCACCTTCTTCAAGCCTGATGCCTGATAAGAAAGGGTAGGGGATGCCTTGCAATCCTCCATGTGGAACCTCTCAAGCATGTCTGATGAATACCTGGACTGTGAGATCATGATTCCTGAAGTCTTTTGACTTACTTTGAGGCCAATGAACTTTCTTAATAGTCCTAAGTCATTCATAGCAAATGCTTTATTAAGAGCAGACTTGGTGCTGCTCAATCCAGCAGCAGAGCTGCTAGTAATGAGCAAGTCATCCACATACAATACAACTAGAAGCAAGAACCCCTCCTTCTTCTTCATGTAGACATTGTAATCATATTTGCACCTTTCAAACTTCTGAGAGATGAGGAAAGCATCCATGTTGGAGTACCATGCCCTTGGGGCTTGTTTGAGTCCATACAGTGATTTCCTCAGTTTGCAGACTAAGGAAGGATCATCAATGAACCCCTCGGGTTGTTTCTTATATATCTCCTCCTCTAATTATCCATGGAGGAAGGGACTCTTCACATCCATGTGGTGGAATTCCCATCTCTTGGAAGCATCAATGGCCAATACTAGCCTGATGGAGTCCATTCTAGCTACTGGAGCAAATATCTCATTGTAGTCCAAGCCTTGGACCCGAGAATACCCTTTTGCCACCAAGTGAGCCTTTTAATTGGTTGTGGTCCCATCAGTAGCTATTTTGGTTTTGTAGATCCATTTGTACTGTACCAGCTTCCTTCCTGGAGGTAAGGGGATAAGTTCCCAGGTCTAGTTGTCATGTAGCGAATCAAACTCCTCATCCATGGAATCCTGCCATCTAGGATCATGGAAATCCTCCTTGAAGGATTGAGGATATGACCCAAGCATCATAAAACACCTCTCAGCAAGAAGAGGATATGTGTGAGACAATGCTACACTCTCCTTTTGATATTGGGACCTCGTTCTTCTTTTGTCATCTGGATCCCCAACACCATCTCCAGCTGCTTCTATGAGATGCTTAGCCCATTTAGGCTTCTGGAATGAGGTAAATGTTGGATCTGGATCTAGATCCCGTTGAGTTGTAAGCTCAATGTCTGGATCAAACTGGGATGACTCCTCTTCTGAACCTAAATCAGAAATGTCAGGATTTAAAACTGAAACTACAATAGGAAGTGGAGGAATGTTTATACCTTCATCAGCTTCGAATGGTTGTGATGATGCTGGAACTGAGAATGGCATGAAGTGAGAGAAATAGTATGCCTTGGAGGCATGATCAGCAATCCATTTCGCTAAAATCTCCCTAGTTGAGATATTGGTGATCTCTACTGAGTCAGGTCCTAACAGTACTTGCTTTGGTGAGCAAGTATGGGTCATCTAATAAACAGATAACATATCAGCTGCAAGTGAGGGAATATATAGGACATCTCTGAACACACCATGATTTTCTCTGATGGTGCCCTTCCCTGCTACTGGGATTTGGGAATCATCTCCCATGTGAATAGTAGGCCCTTCTTTAACACGGAGAGAGGAGAAGAGATCCTTGGAGGCAACCATGTGGTTGGAGGATCTAGAATCAATCAAATAGGCTGTAGACCGAGGTAGTCCCGCTTTCAAAGCATGACATCTTTCATGTCCATTATTAGACTGTTTTGCTCTTTGAATGTTATGCTGCTTGACAGGAGTAGACATTTCATCAAGTTCCTTCCTCATACAATGATCTTCAAGGTGACACCCTTTTTCACAATAGGGACATAATGTTTTCCCAAATTTCTTCTTCTTAGAGCCGAAGGCCCTTTCAGAAGCTTGTTGATTTTGTTTAGGCTTTGAATTAGTTGCCTTTGGCTCCTTCTTCTTTGATTTCCTCTTTGCTTGTGCTTTGGAAGAGTCAGTAACCAAGAGAGCTTGATCTTTGGAGGTTTGGATGACTCCCATCTCAATTTGTTTTGCTCTTTCATTAAGGATTCAGAAAATGAATCTAAAGAAGGAAGTTTCCAATCAGGAAAGATTTCCCGCTTGGAATGAAACATAGAGACATAGACAGAGTACTTAGGACCTATTTTGCTGAGTATATAAAGGACATTATGCTCATCCTTCCGCTCTATCCCGCATTGTCTGCATTGTAGCACTATATACTTGAATTTTGAGAAGAAATGCTCAATAGTCTCGAAACTGCTAGGATGTAAAGATGCCAACTCATTCTCCAGAATGTGTCCCCGAAGCTCATATTGTTTGTTAAACAAGCTATCAAGAGTCTCCCAGGATTCTCTGGGAGTCCTCAATCCTTATAGATGAAAGAGGAGATCTTTGGAAATATAAGTACATAAGTACCCGAATGCTTCATCACAACGGTTTAAGAACTTGTTCCACTCTACCAGCTGATGAGGCTCAGCCTCCCATCCATGTATGATCCTGTGGTAGCCATGCTTGCGCAAGGCCAGGTTTATATCAATCCTCCAATCAAGGTAATTAGAAGTTGTGAGGATTCGTGGCTCATGAGTTTGAGAACTCATAATTGCTCTGGCAGGGAGACTGCAAATAATTCTTTCAAGCTACGTAGCACCTGTCAATTTTACTGCAAATAACACTAAAACATATGAACTATTAGAATCATGCTTTTCCTCCCGGCATGAACATGTTTTCAGGGTCCGTCACGCCCTCTCCGCTGCTCTGAATAAATCCAGAGCTAGAAAATTTTCATAGGGGACTTCTGTGGAAACTCAGCTGCTTCTGATGTTCGAAGGGGAGAAACAAGCATGAAACCTGCCTGAGAAGGCTCTGATGCCATATTAGAATTTGAATGCCATTAATATATTCAAGAATAGAGTTCTGATAATGTTGCAACAATTGAATGGAGAATGAACATACAAACTAAGAAAAACAAACAACACAGGAAATAGACAAGTATTGCCTAGGAATTTATAGTATATTCATCATATTAATATCCGGTGTTACAATGTAGTTTACGTAGGTAGAATTCAAATGCATGAGTAATGAATTCGAATCCTCCAAGTGGATAAGACTGTATCTAATTGAATCTCTAACTCAAGGTCTCCCAATCAATATCGAAGTCCAAATAGAGAACTCCTCGATGACCAATAACTCCAACAAGTAGTAACAACTAGTTAACTCAGTGCAACTAAGTGTTGTAGGTAGGAAAAACGCTCCTCTCCATGCAACCATGCATTATCCATGCATTGGTAGCACTAGCTTAACTGACAGAGAAGTAACTGATTGTAATTGGGGGCTAACTAAGACTAACTAGTGCTAACACCAACTGACTGAAGTAGGTTGGTGCCGGGACTCCTAGTGGCTCCTAAAATGTAGGGATTGGTCTAGGAGGCGCTCTAACTGCTGCATGCACATGTAGTAAGTGGAAGTTAACCTCTAGTAGTGTTCTCCACACTTCAATGACTGGCCCACATGTGTCCCAATTGGGCCAAGTGGACCCAATTGCATTAGTGGACCCATTTAATTAATTTAGGTTCCTAAGTTAGGATAATTAATCTAATAGAAAGTATGAACAAGGGAGGATTAATAATCCTAACATGGTGCACTGTCGAAAGGGGACTCAAAACTCCCATCCCCTATCTTATAATCTCCAATGGCTGCAAAAATCTCCTTATGGACCAATTGTCCCCCTCTGCCCATACTGCAATGCTGTCCATCTACAAAACAATCCACTTGTCTAGCCAAAGGCAACTTGGACTCCTCAAGTGGTTCCAAAGTTGGATCCACCTCAAGTGTAGTAGAGAAAGAAGAATTGAACCCTCGCACCTTTTTATAGGGAACGAAGGGTTGTTTTTCTTTTCTTTCTAGATATAGTTGCCCCAAAATAACCAGAAAAAAAGAACAAAAAAACACTAGGCTTCCCACTTTTTTTTTGTCTTGGTTGGTACTAGGACTTATTAACTTGACTCCAAGATGAAAACCTGGTTAGGGTTTTTTAGAAACTGCATGGCCTCCATACTGGTTTAAATTTCCAAATGAATTATTAACCTAGTTATTAGGAATGGAAAAGGACATTAATAATTTTAATATTAATATATAAATCCTTCCTTCTCTACCATGTAAAAATAATAACGAATAAACATTTAACAATAAAAAGCATTGTTATTTTTTATAAAACATATTGTTTTATTAATCTTATTTAAAGAATTTATTGTAAATGAATGAATATAAAGGCAAAAGAGTTTGACCTGCAAAAAATTCTTTTAAGAGTATTTAATGTATGATAAATGGCTAATCCAAGAGATGTGACATCCACATTATTCTCTTGGAAATTTTTGTTTAGCTTATTTAACTCCATCAAAACATCGACAACCATATTTAAACAAAATTGAATAGAGAAAATCCTTGCCTTGTTGTACCGTGACTTTTTTTTTCTTTTTTTTTCTTCCACAAACTCAATATAGCAGGCATCAATGTAACAAGACTTTCAACTACTTCACCCCTAGATAGCCATCGAATCCCACGGATTTGCAACCCCTGCAAGGATTCTAGCTCCATTACTTCTAATAGAGAAATGAGTTCATTATTTCTCTTTGTTGAATTTCCAACCCATGAATACACTTTATTTGCCAATTTATCAACAAATAAGAATTATTCTGGTATCTTCTTTGAAGCATCTGAAGGTGCAAGTGCCTCACTGTGAGCAATGCAATGTGTACAAATAAGATTTGATAGATATTTTCTTAGTAATGAAACAAACCCATTTTCATTTCCAACCATCGATGAGTCACCATCAGTAGAAACTGCAATTAGTTTTTCATTTTTCAACTGTCTTATTTCTTTCAGATTGATGACTGCATCGTATATTGTCTTTCATTTTCCATCAGGAACCCTAATAAGTTTCATAAATTGTGATATTGGAGGGCCTAATCCTTTTGAATCTAGAAATGTTGCATACACAAGAAGATGTTGTTCCAAACCACGGTTTGTACTCTCATCTAACATGAAAGAGAAAAAGGGACTATCCAACATTTTCCTAACTTGTACCTCTTCAAGGTAATCTGAGATACAATGAATAAATTCACTTGCAACTTTCCTATTTGTGTAAGAAGAATACTCCACTCATGACGGCATATTCGGTGTTTGTAAATGCATTTGAAGATGACAAAGATCTTTGTATGTAGCTATGGAGATGTCTTTTTGTGCAATGGAATATGCTAATTTCATGGTGGTTATCACTCTTTCCCTGTTGGCATCATCTATATTCACTAAGTGTTATGGAATAGGCTTTGCCAACCTTTCTATTTCATACAAGTTTCTTTGAAAAGATGTTTGATGATTAACAGATTTTGAATGAGTTATCACAACATCATATTAAATTGTAGTACACCCATTCCCGTTACCCCATGGACCTTAAACCTTATATTTCTCACACAAATTGCATTTCATGCGAGTATTTCCTTCTCCAACATTTATGCAATACACCCAAGGATGTTTTATCTTCCACTCTTCTTGAAATTCACGTTTTGTGGTAGTGGAAGTTTTCCTTTTTCGTTGACCACTAGATTTCCCCTCTTGAGTTTTCTCACCATGGCCAAACATTTCTAAATCATCAGCAAGGTCATCATCCATGTATTTGTTTGTTTCATCACTCAAATCAAGAATATTAGAGGTGTTTTCAACATTATGTTTTGGTGTTAAAGAATATCCAAAAAATTTATCCAAAGTTGATTGACCTTTCTTTTTTGGAGGCATTTTTAGCTCTATAATTCACCTACACACAAAACAATGAGAGCGATAAAAAAAGTTATTAAAAGTAAATTTGAAATAGAAAAAGTGGATAAACCACTTCGATTAACTTTTAAATTCACTTAATTGAAATTAAAACGATATATTAAAAAATATAAAATGCCTCTTGCGTGTATTTGAGACTTCTAAGGTTCTAATCATTTTTCCCATCAGATTCCATCATTTACCATGACACCAATACTCAATAGTCAAGAGTCACTACTAAAATAAGAGAGTTTGAAAACTTCATGAAAATTCGGTTGAAAGTTGAAAATAGGTTCAACATATTCCTCCATAACAAATATGATGACTATTTTACTTTAATTAAATATGCAAAAGTAGATTATTATGGTTTAAAACATTTGAGATTCTTTTGAATAAATTTCAAAAATAATATTTCAATAGTATTTTATAATTTTTTATTAGTATAGATTCAAAAGTAAGCTTATTATTTTTTATCAACATATCTTTGGTTTTGTCAATGGTCATTCCCATACCAGAGAATGAATCCTTGAGAATTCTTAATTTCTAATCAAGGTCAAAGGGAAATCTTAAACAAGATCATCAACAAAAAGGAGGATGATGACAATTAGTACTAATGTTTTGCTACAGAAACTTGTCTTAATTAAACAACCTTATATATATATATATATATATATATATATATATATAAGGTTGTCTCTCTCTTTATATAACTGTTATAAGGTTGTTTAATTGAGATAAGTTCCCGTAGCAAAACACACACACACACACATAATTGTAGGGAGAGAAGGAGCCTTGCTTAAAACTCTTATATTACAATTAATGTCATCTAAGTTCCAACCAACTTTTAGAGTTCTTAAACTTAGCAATGACTTTTTGGTACAACTTTATTGTAGGTTCTCTCAACTTAAATAAAATCTTAACTTTTTATTCCTAGAAAACACCTCTAAAATCTAAAATTTATATATGTAGCAATTATCTATATTTTGGTGTTTAGTTTGTCTAGTTTTTTTTATTTAAATCCCTCTCCTAATGGGTATATTGCTTTTTGAATTCTTGAATTTCAAAATGACCTTTAGTTATTTAAATGTTAAATTTTAATAAATTTAATACAAAGATCAATTAAATTTTAAGAATAAGAGAGGTACAGAATGTTGATTAAAAATTTATAGAAAAATTGTGGATATCAAAATGTATGACTAAATTGGTACGAAAAATATTTATCTATACAAAACATTTACTTTGTCAATTTAAAATAAAAATTAGAAAAATAAAAAAGTATAAAAACATTTATAATATTTAAATAATACAAAATTTGTAATAAAAAAAATATAAAACATTTTATAATATTTTAAGATGAAAAATATAAAACAGTTATAATATTTTAAGAATACCAAAATAAGAAAATAAAATCTATACCATATTACATTATCTCAATTCAAGGTGAAAATTTAAATAAATCATAATTCTTACTAAATTGATCCAAACAAACATAAAATTTAAATAAATTACATATCTTACTAAATTTGTCGAATAAAAAAAAGTAATAACATTAAGAATGGACATATAAATAATGATCAATTTATTCATATGAATTTAAATTACTATTTATCTTTAATATTTCACAAAAACAATTGTTCACATTTACAATGAAGCCTTGTTGACAGTATTTCTACATCACAAAAGGATTTGTTAAAGTCAGCCATGACATAAAAATAAGTAGCATCAATCCAAATCCACCATGCATGAAATTGTGAAAAAATTGAGAAATAAAAAATAACTAAGCTGTAAATTTCAACGGTTTTTGAACAGTTTGGTCGTGTTGAAAATCTACACGCAAACACAAACTATTGGAGAGTTTTTGATCCCTCCTTTCTTGCTTGAACACCATTATTATTATTACTATGTAGAAAAGGTTGGCTCGGATTGGTGAGGAGGAATGAATGGATCCGAAGAGAGGAGTTGAGTTGACGCGAGCAGTCCAAGGGGAAGAGATGTTGTTGGGGTTCAATCTTGAAAGTAATGATTTCTTAGATTGAGTTGTGCACACTTCCAGTTTCACCTTTCTCCGAATTTTCTCAATTGTTGTAAAGCCATTTACTCTTTGACTAATTGAAAGGGTAAACTAACTTTCATTTCTTTGGACTTGGCTTCAAATATGTAATTTCTTAAGAATAATGAATTGGTTTTAGACATAGTTGATGAATGCTACCAAAAGCCACGATACTATATTGCTCAACAATATCTGGAAGATCGTCTTTTATTGAGATGTCTTAACTCAAATATAGGTAGCCTCCTGGCAAATAAGCCTCCAAAAAATAAAAATAAAAGTGCAAACTTCAATAATTTTAAACTTTACATGTAAGTAATAAGATGTTTTTTGTATGTAGCACTTTCATGCATATAACATTATTAAAAATGTCAAGTCCGAGACTCGAGTTCCTTCATGATAAAGTGATCAAAAGTGTTTGTCCAATTGTCCATGATGATATAGTGAATAAAATTGCTTGTCCACTCAAATTGGTCTCGCTGCTTACACAGGAGGGAATAGCTAACACACGATCGATCAATTCACTAGCATAATTTGATGAAGCAATGGAGAAACAAAAATTATCACTCATTGATAGGCAACGATCTTAGGCAGCTGATTGATAGGCAACGATCTTAGGCAGCTGATTGATAGGCAACAGATCAATTGGCATTGGTTGAAGGGAGCGGAGGAAGCACTCGCTCTCACACCGAAAATGAGTTATGCGATCGAAGGACCTGTGAACCTGCCATCGGAGCCACATCTGGAGTAATCAAACTGCTATCAGCTAAAGAAGAATGTAAGTCAAATTTATTTCTTCAAGGCGTAATAGACCTGTACTTGTGGATGGGCTATAGACTGGCTTCGCATTTTCCCTACTATTATAATAAGCCATACAAACAGATACCCATTGGCAGGGATACTCAGTCTCACAACAAAAGAACACCTTTGAATCGAGGATCACCACTTAGACGTTTGATTAAGAAAACACTTTAAATTTGATATTCGAGTGGGATCACAAACCCAGATTGTCCAGATTTGAAATAATGTTACCGAGTTAATGGATGGTCTGCAATTTGCCAAGATGTTTAAGATTTCTGTAGGAATTGGTGTTTGTCAACTATGGTTTGAAACATAACTATTAAACTGAACTATATCAAATACAAGCAACCAGAGACTAAATTAGTACATACAAGATGATCATAAAATAGTTTTGAAAGAATGGATAATACACTACAACAAAATACCCTTTTGGGGGTGGTTTTGCTAAACCCTCCCTCCCCCAATTTTTTTTTTAGGTCTTTGGGGATGGTTCTTAAAAACCCGCCTCAATAGTCCCGAAAATTCGACTTTTTG
>LPNX010992356.1:557658-597828 GCA_001517045.1 Pseudotsuga menziesii
CCCCCCCTCAGAAGTCTAATTTTCAAAGGTGGCTTGAGATGGTCTTACTAACCCCCCCAAAAAGGTTTTTAAGGTATTTGGGGTTTGTCCTTAAAAACCCCCCTCAAAAGTCTAATTCTCAGGAATTTGGGGGGGGGTTTTAGAAAGACTCCCTAAAGGTGGTTGCGACGGTTTTTCTAACCCCCCCCACCAATTTTTAGGGTATTTGGGGTGTGGTCCTTAAAACCCCTTTCCAAAGTCTAATTCTCAAGACTTTTGAGGGGGTTTTAGAAAGATCCCCCCTAAAGGTGTCTTGCGACGATTTTTCTAACCCCCCATCCCCGCCAAAAGTTTTTTTCGGTATTTGGTGTCGATCCTTAAAACCCCCCCTCAAAATTCCTAAGAATTTGACTTTTGGGGGTGGGTTTTAACCCCCCCCCCCTGAAAAAAAAGGACTTTTGGGGGGGTTTGGAAAGACTCCCCAAAACTCGCATGATTTATAGTTTGCCTCGGCGTCGCGAAATTTTGTAGGTCCCTCCACATTGAACGACAAGGATTAAAAAGAGGCAGATATCTTATATCATGAAGGATTTCACGATGGGAACATGCATGTAGGATAACAAAGATGCGTATCGCAAAATCTGGTAGGAGCCACACTAGTGAACGGTTCAGATTCACCGTAGACTCAGATCTATGGATGACATGTTTTTCGTGATGCAAAGATGCGAGGGCGAGAAAGAATACAATGCTTGCGAAATGTAGATAAAGGGATAACTAGATGAATGATCCATATCTAATCGCGTAAGGATCTATGGCCTAAAACCTCTTCGGAAATAGAAGATGCCCACTCTGAAGGTGCATTTCAAATCCGAAATCAATAAGGAAACGAGAAATCGACGGATAAAAAGGATCCATGACGAGATCAATGGTTGAGATATAATTTCAGAATGCAAGTTGCATAGAAGTTAAGGGAAATGCCAAAATTGAGGGAGAATAACGAAATCTAAATAGCACAGAAGATCAATGGTGCAAAGCAGATCGGGCAGAAATGGAAGGTTGAGAAAAGTTTCGGTCACTAAAGATGCAAGAGAAAATTTTCTGTTACAATTGGTTTTTCTTTTCGAATGAAATTTTCATTATATATGAAATTTGTAAGTTTGAAACGATAATATGCATTTCCTAGCATGTGGGTTATTGTGAATATGCTTCTATACTGTCCGAAAAACCTCTTATTATATCCTTCTAGATATGGTTGGATGCACCATACAACACTCTAGAGATCCACACTCTCAGAATATTTTGATCATCATCCTATGAGCTGTAGTGGGCATTTCCCTAAGGCCAGTTATGCAGATTTTACCTATAATTCCATACTTAGACAATTTTTGATCTTCTCCTAGGCTTGGTCTAATTTCCCTAAACCACATTTTTTGGCAGGTCCATAAATTCCTTTTCAGGGTCTCTTTGGACAAACTGAGACCATGGTTGAGTAGACAAAACAAAAGCATACAATATCCCCATGTGGTGCGGGAATTTTCTTCAACACACAATTTGTGGTGGGCATCTTCTTAAGGCTACTTGGACCAATATTCCCATACTTAGTCAATTTCCCGATTTTCACTAATTTGCCGTATTTCTCCAGAACGATGTCATAATGCAACAATGATTTCAACTCCATGCCACATCATCATATATGCCATACCATGCAATGCGGGCATCATCCTTAGTGCGGGAATCAACCTTAATGCATGCATCACTTAGCCCCTTTACAACACTTAGCCATTTTTTGTCTTTAGTATGCAAAATAAGATTTTTCTTCTATTTTGCCAGGTTGATATTTTCCTTATCTGATCACCGTAAGAAAAACTGAGAGCATGGCTATATAGCCATTTCAACAATAAACAGGACCATATCATCTGATGAATTTTATCATTAAAGGAACACCCCTTGCGGGAATTTCCAAATGGTCTCTCAAACTCTTTGTCTAACACTTAACCAATTCTCTTCAAACCATAGGTCACCAAGGTGATTTCATTTTTCCTTCAAATTTGGAAAGTGAGATACCCAGTGGGTAGAGGCCAGCAAGGTGAATCCATCGAGACCACTTTCATATTTCGGAGCTTCTTTCTCTCTCCTCGGTAGGCATTTTTCTGGAGCAGTGCAAATACAGATGAGAGGCACTGTTGGTAGATTGATATCTTCTTACTGAAAGACTTTTTGGTCAGGCTAGCGCTATGGTTGGATGCACGATACAACACTCTAGAGATCCACACTCTCATAATATTTTTATCGTCATCCTATGATATGTGGCGGGAATTTCCTTAAGTCCAGTTAGGAAAATTTTGCCAATAATTCCATACTTGGGCAACTTTTGATCTTCTCCTAGGGTTGGTCTAATTTCTCTAAACCACAGTTTTGGCAGGTCCATAAATTCTTCTTCAGGGTCTCTTTGGACATACTAAGACCATGGTTGAGTAGAAAAAACAACAGCCTACAATATCCCCATGTGATGCAGGTGTTTTCTTCAACACACAATTTGTGGCGGGCATCCTCTCAAGGCTACTTGTACCAATTTTCCCATACTTGACCAATTTCTTGATTTTCACTATTTTGTTGTATTTCTCCAGAATGATGTCATAATGCAAAAATGATTTCAACTTCATGCCACATCATCATCTATGCCATGCCATGCCATGCCGTCATCATCCTTAGTGTGGGCATCACTTAACCCCTTTACAACACTTAGCCATTTTTCCTTCGTCTTTAGTATGCAAAATAACATTTTTCTTTTATTTTGGCATGTTGATATTTTCCACATTTTCCTTATCTGATCACCATAAGAAAAACAAAGAGAATGGATAGATATCCATTTCAACAATGAACAGGACCATATCATCTGATGAATTTTATCATCAAAGGAACACCCCCTTGTGGGCATTTCCAAATGGTCTCTCAAAATCTTTGGCTATTACTTAACTAGTTCTCTTCAAACCCTAGGTCACTAAGGTGATTTCATTTTTTCTTCAAACTTGTTAAGTGAGATACCCAATTTTTAGAGGCCAGCAAGGTGAATCCATCAAGACCACTTTCATCTTTTGGAGCTTCTTTTTGTCTCCTTGGCAGGCATTTTTCTGGAACAGTGCAAATATGGGTGAGAGACACTTTTGGCAGATTGATATCAATTGTTATTTTGGATGACTTGGATTTTACTGTAGGTCATGCAATTTACAGAAGTGAGTACACTAGTTTGTAGAAAATGTTGGTATGCCTATGTAATAGTGCAATTTATTCAATATAACATGAAAGGTAGGCCGAAGTGTGCATTTCTTCGAGGCACTCAACCGTGATTTTGACCATATTGAAAACACATAAATTTGGAGTTTCCTTGCAGACCATTAGTTTTTATGCCTAAACTTTAAAATTTGAAAGCTTATTTAGGTTTTTTATTCTTGAACAAACACTTTGTGGTTTGAATCAGTGAATTTGGATCTATAATGCATGCTGGGTGTGCATTTGATTAAAGCAATCCAAAATTGACTTGCTTCAGTAAAATGCACGCACATGCCTGATTTCTTTGTCAAATTCAATGAATAAAATAGGAGAGTCTTTATTATTATTATTCCTCTTTTAGCATTTTACTATTTCCAATTTTTTACCTGATACCTTCTTGTTTAGAATTTTTTAAAACTTCTAGCCCTAATATTGAATTTTTTTTCTAGGACAAGGTGTGCATTTTATCGAGGGACTAAAGCCTGATTTACAATTTACAATTTTGCTAGTCATCTAATTTTCTAAAATTCTAAATGTCGGTTTTTCATTTTCCCATACCTCAACATGTCAAACAGGTGTTGAACTAATTGAGTGTCAAATACTTCATTTAATCTTAGAAACTTGTAAATGGTGGTTTTCTATTTTCCATACCTGTCATATTATGAATTTTCAACTAAGTATCAAATATGTCACTTAACAAGGAAAAAATGTTCTACATAGTACAAACCATCAAATTCTATGATTCAATGAAGTTGAATCGAGTCGGATTCTGACGACATTGAGAATGATTGCATCACCCAGACGTGAACTCAACATTTCCTCGTGATTAACCTTTTTTTTCCCACCTTTTAATTATTCGAAGAGCCAACACAGTACACATATCCAGATTTGGCCTGACCCCATGGATTCCTTCCTAGCAGCTGCAATCAATTACCAATCATGCTGCTTGTTATGGAACATTGATAAATAGGGTTCATTGTTATTAGTAGGCTATGTATTGACTCCATTATATATGTTCGTTAATTTTTGTCTAGTATGGCGACAGATGTGCAGAAATTTGAGTTCACTGACAGTATGAGTGAAATGGGTAGAATTGGAAAGAATTGGAGACAGTATCATCCGGGTTCGATGACTTTAACTGGAAGTTCCATTCCATCTTATAATTTTTATGTTTGTTTGGGAGTCCTTTCCCATCACGCAGTGAAGTCTTTCCTGCACTGAGTCAACACCCTATCCCTCTTAAACAACCCGAGAATTCCCTCTTGGTGGCATAGCAAGGTTTATTTCTTTAATTCCAGCTATTAATTTCTCCATATTAGATGGATATTGCATGTTGTTTTTCGTTGAGCCATTTTTGTCTCACCATTTCTCTCTTACTTATCATTTTCTTATTTCATTGGCATTTCCATTTTGTTTTTGTGAGACCTCTATCACAATGTGTATCACCATTATAATTCTTCTCTGCTTGCATCTCCTATCCAGATAACTAGAATGCAACTTCCTCTTCGACTCCCTTTCTACCCCTATAGTTGAAACATGTCCACTTCAGCCCTGTTTCCCCCCTGTGTTGCACTGCCGTGTTAGCCTTGTTCCACAGTAGTTGGTATCTTCGTTTGAAGCCAAGAAAGTACAATAGAGGACGGGTTGGCTAGAGGGTGAATCAACATTTCAGTTTCACTCTACTGAAATCCACTTGTAACATGGCCAATCCAACCCTTGAGGTCTATAAATAGAATGTAATAGGTAGTAGGGATAGTTATTATTGAAGGAGTTGTTTGATGTTAATGATTCAACTATAAACTAGCCCTCTGCTCTGTAATGAAAGCATAATATAATACAAAAATGCTCTTGGGCCCCTTTTAAAACTTTCTTGAGTATCGATCTGGTTATATTTTTGCATTATCTTTGTTTTTTTCCTGGGAATGTATTATATCTATTATGTTCTTATTTATTTATTTATGTAAGGAAGGATGCTGATTTATATTATAATAAAAAAGATACATATGATACAAACTTACAGAGCCATGAGATTGGTTTCCAAACAACTATCCAATTCAACCTCTTTTCTAAGTTGTCCTTGCCATGCCAAAATTCTATAAATACAAGATTTACTAGAGAAACTATGATGCCCGTCAATAAGAAACCAACATTTACAGTTGTTCTGTTCTCATTTCAAATGTTGGATGCATTCTTATTTCAAAATAGAAGTTTTTATGTCTGAAATTAAAACTATACTAGTATAATTAGGTTTTTGTATGCAAACTTCCAAATTTCATACCTAGAGTGTACTTCGATTGGAATTGGTGTGCATTTTTAGTTATGGCCATGAAAAATTGGAAAATACTATCAATTGTTGTTTTGGATGACTTGGATTTTACTGTAGATCATACAATTTACAGAAATGAGTACAAGAGATTGTAGAAAAGGTTGGTATGCCTATGTTATAGTGCAATTTATTCAATATAACATGAAATGCAGGCCAATGTGTGCATTTCCTCTAGGGATTCAACCTTGTTTTTTACAATGTGGAATTTTCACATAAATTTGGAGTTTCCTTGCAGAGCATTGGTTTTTATGTCTAAAATTTAAACATTGAAAGCTTATTTAGGTTTTTTATGCCTGAACAGACACTCTGTGGTTTGAATCAGTGAATTTGGCTTTGTAATGCAGGCTAAGCGTGCATTTGAGTGAAGCTATCCAAAATTGCCTTGCGTCAGTAAAATGCACGCACAGAGTCTGAGTTCTTTGTTAAATTCAATGAATAAAATAGGAGAGTATTTTTTATTATTATTCCTCCCCTTTTAGCATTTTAATATTTCCAATTTTTTACAGGATACTTTCTCCTTTAGAAATTTTTTTAGTGTTAAGCAGACCAAGTGTTAATTTTTCATAACCTCCAGTGATTAAATTTCAAGGGCTAGTTTTAATCCCATTTTGAAGGGAATTTTTTATGTGTTGCACTGGAGATGATGATCTGTCAATTCATTTGTAGAATATATTTCAAGAATATTTCATATGTCAATTCATTTGTAGAATTTGTTACGAAGGATATATTTCATCATTTGTAGTTTCATACACACTTCTCAGTATGGGTTGCACATTAAAATACCATAGATATAAGAAAAATGAACATATGGATTACACATTACACTTGTATTACACATTAGAAACACATTAACTATATCAAAATATATGCATTGCTGAGAAATACTTACAATTTATATTACAACAATATTAGTATGTACATAGACATCAAATGTACACCATATTATTCTAGAACTCTAGGCTGCTTGGGAGGTTTTTGCAATTCCTCCTTTTTAGAATAAGAAAATTCACTATAGCTTGTCTTTCCTTTTCCATAACCCTCCAGTTCTACAGAAGCTTCATGAACCATATGTTTTAATTGTTTTTCTTGCTCTTTCACATTGTTTGCAAGACTTATCACTTATGTATGCAATCTATCTTTTTCTTCTAGGCATTTCTTCAATATATCTACATTTGTATTTTTATGCTTTGAGTGCTCATCTTCCTTTCTTTTAAGATCATCCTTCATCCACTTCAGCTCATATTGAATTGCACTTAATTTTCTCTTGAACTGTTGTACCTCCTTCTCAAGCTCTTGTGCCCTCAAATCTGTATGAGATGGAGTATACAAAATTGCTCCCGTGACATGTTTCTTTTGCAAAGCTTTAATTTGGGATTTCAAATCTTGTACCTCACTATCACATCCCAAGTCTAGTGCTTTTCCCTTCTCTAATAGTTTTTGGTGAAGGTCTCTAATTTTGGCCTCCTTCTCCTCTATCTTCTTCTTCAATGTTGGATCTGATGAGCCAAATGTTAAATCTACAACATGGATTGTTGAAGAAGCTTCATTCAGGTCTTCTCTCATTGTTGCAAGGACTTCTAAAACTAGAGTAAGCTCTCCATAGTCACATCACCAAGTTTTGTACTGCCAAAAAGTTTTGGTGTGCTGACCTTTGTACCCTTGATTGTTGATTCTTATGGTGACCAGACCTGTTTACCCTTGACAGTTGATTCTTTTCCTCTTCCAGCTCTTTTAGCCTCGAGAGTTGCTGAAATCCTTTCAATTCTCTTAGTTTTTAGCAACTCATTTTTTTTTAAATTGTTTTATTCAATTTTACCAATCTTGTTTCATATTATGCAGTCTCATTTTGTTGTTTAATGATCATTTCTCTCATTTTCTTTTCAAACTCAACCTTCAAACCTACAATAAATGTTTCTTTCTACTTCAATTCTTGTCGAAGTTATGCTTCCTTACCAAATACAATCTTCAGTGGTGGCATGTTCAAAACTTGAGGTCAATTTTTCAGCTCATTTTCAAGTCCCCCTATAGTTTCCTCATCTTTTTTTCTTTTCATCCTGAAACATGTCTTTCAATCTGTCAAGGTCAGAAATCGGTCCTTCTAGAACTATGGTAAATGTAGAACATTGATCTTCAATAAGTTTATTCTTTTGGCCAATTATTTTTTTAGTTTCCACAAATTTTTTCTCTAAACCTGTAACACGATGTACCAAATCAAGAATTTGGACATCCTCAGTTTTGTACAATTCATTGCTAGTTGTGAAGGAATCCTCCCACAAGGTAGATTGTTCTTTGAAATGCACAATTTTATCAAATAAAGAAAAAACAAATCTACAATAAAAAAATATTTGGCATGAATTAGGTCTTCATCACTAGTCGGTGAACGATCCATATAATTGTTCACAAATTCCTCCCCTTGATATGCGTTTTCATTTCCATGCATTCCAGCCAGAGCTGTGGCAACAACATCTTCTTCAAAGGAAATTGAAGGGATGCCATTTTTGACAAATTCCATATTGTCGTCGAAAGGTTGTCCATGTACTGTTGATGTAGTGACAGTAGAAACTCCTTCTACATTGTTCTTTAAAAACGGTTGAGGTAATTCCTCATTTTTTTGTTGTTCTTTAGGCTTCCTAATGTATGTTCTAATAGAATTTGACCCTACAACACTGGGCCGACATAAATCAATAATTTTTTGCAGTGTGCCCAGGTAACTGAACTTGACCATCTTCATTTTACTATCTTGCAATGCAGAGTGCAATTTCCTAGCCAATAGATGAGGGACATCTATGGCCATGTCTTCAACCCAGTGTATGGCCAGCTTGATGCAATCACCAGAAATATCATTATGCTTGTGGTGATTCATAATGGTCCTAAGGATAATATGAATAAGGGTTTTGTATATTCCTTGAGGAACATATTCCATTTTTAGACCATTCCTGGGAACAAAAACCTGTTTCCCACAAATTTTATTGGCCATCTGAATCTTTTCTAGCTTGGGGGTTTTCCATGAGTTTAACATTGCCCCCTCTCTTCGTGGAATTTTGGTTGCTCTGGCAACCAAATCGGGGTCTAGATGAACCCTCTTCCCAAAAATATTCAATTCCATAGCCCCATGATCATAACTATAAATGGCATCATCTATCTTGTCATTTTGGAAATTAAAATGTCCAAAAATAAACCTATCCACTCCTTCTCTTAAAAGGATATTTAACATACCAATTGTGTAACACTCCAAAAATTCGTAAAAATTTAAATTTTCTTTGCGACATTTAATATTGAGTCACAACTTAAAATGTTAGTTTTATGACTAACTCTAGTTTGATTATCAGATAAATTTCAAGATGCGATATTAGAAGAAACTTAGCAACTAAATAATTATTGACGAACTGTAACTAGAGGCTCCAAAATTACTTACCAACTCATAATATATTTACCACCACCAACATTCATTCTATTGTTGATTTCTCTTGTTGTCTAAAAGTTAAGAGTTAGAGACTTTAAAGAATTCAGATTAGCTTTTTACTCTCTAATATGTGTATGATTCTGATATTTGCTTTTCTTGTCTTAATCAAGGGACTCTGAGGTTTTTGTTGAGGCTTACTTAGCTTCTCAAGCTAATGCAAAAAAGATTTTTTTTAGGTCTTTACAGGTAAGCTTTACTCTTGGTTTACGTGGTGTAAAAACTTAAAAAATTAGGAAGACTAAAACCAACGGAGCAAGCTAGGTAAGAGTTCTTAAACTTTACTTCTAGTCTTATATTATTGAATTATGATAAGACCCTGTTCCAGAACTTAAATCATTTAACCAGAATTGGAACTGAAATTCTTATTATTTTTCACAAAAATACTATAACTTAAGATCTTTAATCTTACTAAGAACTAGAATTTGCCTAAGTCCTAAATGTATTATCATTACTTGCTTAGCAGTTATAGGTTTAAGCTTAAAAAAATCTAGTTAAGCATATAATCTATTTGATGCATAATAATTATGTGCTAATATGAATCTATATATAGATTTAATGCATCTCATGTATGCTACCCTAGCATATATATAAATTCATGCCTATATAAATAAGTAAAACTATGCATATGCCTATCAAATAAAGTAAACAATGCATACTTTGATATATGGGTTTTAGTATTTAGAAAAAGTTAAAAAAACACTAAAAGCACTTATAATTACACAAGCTATAATATGCTCATAACGAATTTGTTGAAAACTTAATTCAAGTAATAGTTTTGGCAAAAGTTTTCTTGTAGGGCTTATGCACTGGATGTAACTATACCAAAGCCAACGAATTTCAACGTTGGTCGAATCCACGTACTGAAATCTCGTTGGAGAAAAGGGTTGGGCCTAAACCTTAATCCCTGAAGTACCAAAATAAAAACACGGCTTGTTTTCTATGTAAAGGTTTGCTGGGTGAAGGTAAGAGCCAACAGGGTTCGGCACACTGGTTCAAGAGTCTAGCTCTTTACCACAAAAACGTTTGAGCTTATCGTTAAAGAGTTCTCATTGTAAAATTTTTACTGCGGCGGAAGTAGGTTTTTAAAAAAAATTCCTTCCGTGGTTCGAGCGGGCCGGGGTGTTGTCGGCTTCCGACCTGCTTTCTTTTAACAAGAAATAGGATTTTGACCTCAGCCGTGGACTGAAGCAAGTTTTTAGAAGACCGATTCTTTGCCTCTAGCGTGTATCCGGTGATTACCCTTGTTTGCTGGCCATCGATAAGACTAAACTCTGAAATACTTCCACGACCATGAGATTAGTACCAACTGATAATTTGTTTTAATCGAAGGTTCGAAACATTTTATTCTTTTAAGAAATTTTAAAGAAGTAAACTAGCATGTTAATAACAAAAGTTGCTGTTCTTTAATTGTGGCCGTAGGTGAATACTCTTCAACACAGAGCTGGAGGTGGAATAAAATACTGGTGAAAACAATCGGGGTTCAAGCTGTAAGGTGCTAGCACAACCACTTGGGTAAGCCTCGGCTTCACACCTTGAGGTTCCCTTCTTCGGTAATGTGTAGAGGTAGGTTAACGGTGATGTAAGGAACTCTTACTGTGTTGATGGAGAAAAATTCACCGCCACCGTTCTTTGGTTGTTTTGATATTTTAGGAGGCTAAGGCTTAGTTACGACCATATACTTGTTTGGAAAGAAAGAACAATGGCTCTGGTTTTTTGTTGGAAAAAAAAGCAATGGCTCTGGTTTTTTAGTTATGAGCTTTACCGCTCCAAACCTGGAATAGCGATAATGTAAATAAGGGGTTTTCTTTTTGTTTTGTAAAAAGAAGGACTTTGTTTAAAATAAAAAAAAATCTTTATAAAATGAAACTCTGTTAAAAGGGAAGTTTTGAGACTTTTTTGGTTAAAAAGGGTTTGACTCTGAAACCCTAAAATTACTATGGTTACCTTGGTCATTCTAAAATTAGCAGTGTATGTTTTCTTTTATTTATACTTCTGTATTTAATTTAACTCTAGTAAGATGATAATTTTACTGTAAAAAATGACAACATTGTTTGTGAAAGGCAAACTGCCCAAAGCGTTTAGGGCAAGAAAGGGTAGAGGGTGAAGTAGTCGTAAACTTAAAAACGGTTCTATATTGAAAGAACAGAGAAGTGATTTATTCTGTTACTTAAGGTTTTGCAGAAATCAGAATTAGTAGAATAGTATTATAGTTGTATTTCGAGTGTTTATATTTGGGTTTTAAAAAAGATTTTAATTTGTTTAGATTATGGTAAGAAGTAAACCATAACTTAACCCTTTCAGGTTTTTGATTGATCGACATACTTACTTAATTTCTTTATGATGTATATTAATTTAAGTTATATTAAGGTACTGTCTTGTTTAATTATTTACTTAGAAAAAATGTTACTCTGTAGTAGATTATAAATAAATATATATAATTACTAACCTGTAGTGAAATTATAATTATATATATACACATTAAACCTGTAAAAATGATTAGTATTATATTATACACAGTTACGAGACTGTGTAGTAAAATTCATTTAACATTCTTTACAGTGTAGTAAAATTCATTTAACATTCTTTACAGTATCTAAGAAAATACATAATCAACTGCATTTAATTAATAAAACTTCTAAAGTTAAGAAATCTTTCTTTTCAACATATTTAAAAAGACTTTCAGTAAAAAGTAAATGGTCAAATTGATACACAACTTAACTTGATTTATTCATCACTCTTAAATTCACCTACATTCATCACTCTTTTATCTGCTAACAAAATATTTTAAAATCTGAATTCATTCATTCTAATATATATTTAACGAGAGATTATTTATCTTTGAACAAAAAGAGATTTCATTATCTAATTTTTAAAAACAATTGATTCAGTCATAAAAATACATCAACTCCTAATTTCATACATTCCGGTTTCTTTGCTTGCATAAAATAAAATTAAATAACATTTAGAACCTGGTAAAATGGTAGAGGAGACAACAGCTTAACTTAGCGCGTTCCACTCAACCAACTTCCTGAAGATAGCTTAGCTGCTAGACTTAGGGCCCTTGAGCCTGTCCACTAGTCCACCTAGTTGAGAGCACTAGGTGGGAGAATGGGTTATGAAACCCCTGCAACTCCACGGAGTAATCAACAGTAATACTTCTACCTATAGCAGTAAGAAATCAGTCAAAACAAATGTACTAGTTCAGTAAATCAGCGTTTTCACACTCTAACACTTCTACCTTTCCCCTCCATTGAACCTCTTGTGCACAAATTTCACTCGAAAATTTCACAAGTAAAGATTGAAGAGCCCCCTGCTGAATTCGATGGGTAATTATAAGCATGCCTAGGTCTTTTGGTTAGAATTTCATTTAATGAGCCACCTGCTCTTGTTCCACTTTCTTGGGGAACATGACTACAAAAATAAGGAAGTTGCCTCTTGCAACAACTGGAAGTAGTTTATCCCCAAGGGTTAGCTTAATTGGTAAGACGTGCGCACACTCTCTCGATTTGGGGGGAGGTCACGAGTTTGAGCCTTGAGTCCTCTGGGGTTAGGCCTTCTGCTAGGATGGCCGGCGGTTTACCACCTCTACCATCTACGAATGTGGGGAAGTATTGTTGGGTTTCCCGTGGATCTTTCCATCTGAAAAAAAAAAAAAAAACAACAACTAGAGGTAGTTTGAGGATGCTGCCAAGTGTTAATCTGCTCTCAACCTAGTCTAATCCACCAAGTGGCCAGTAGACACTCATTTAACAGTCTCCTTAAGCTGTTGTCCTATCTTTTATTTACTAATTAATAAAATATTCAACATAAATAAATACAATCATCCTTGACCCCACTTGGTCAATAATTACAAACTTTACAATAAAATCAAAGTATAATGTCTTCTTAAACATAAATTGTTTTTGCATTTTGGGGTATGTGACAAGTTGGCCATATGCTTGTATCACTCCATTCATCAGCATTCTATTGAAAATTTTTCACCGTGAACCGTTCAACCTAGGAACCCTGCGCTTCTCTTGATGCCGTGGTAGAAAAGGTCTTTGTGTTTGTTTCCATGGTGCAAGACACCCTTGTTTCATCTGTTGCCATAGTACGCAGAGACCCAATTTCAATTGCGGTTGTGGTTAGTTTGGTATGCACGTCGAGGAATGCATGCTGAGGAATGCAAGCTTAGGAATGCACATTGAGGAATGCAAACTTAGTAATGCACGCTGAGGAATGCAAGCTTAGGAATGCAGGATGATGAATGCACGCAAATAATTTTTCACAAATTCAGGTATATTGGGTTATGACGTCAATGTTCCTATATCATATGAAATAAAGATTTTTCATATAGTACATAAACTTATCATGGCCTCAATTGAGTTAAGAAATCAACTTACTATTATTGTTATTTATTGCATATGAATTTGTTTCTTGATGCAAGCTTATTCCTTTAAATATTTAATTTTGGGCATTTCTAAATGGTCTCTCAAACTCTTTGTCTAGCACTTAACCAATTCTCTTCAAGCCCTAGGTCACCAAGGTGATTCCATTTTTCCTTCAAACTTGGAAAGTGAGATGCCCAATGGGTAGAGGCCAACAAGGTGAATCCATAAATACCACTTTCATCTTCTGAAACTTCTTTCTCTCTCCTTGACGAACATTTTTTTGGAGCAGTGCAAATATGGCTCAGCTGCACTTTTGGTAGATTGATATCTTTTTCTCGAAAGACTTTTTGGTCAGGATAATGATATGGTTGGATGCACCATACAACACTTTAAAGATCCACACTCTCAGAATATTTTTATCATCATCCTATGAGCTAAGGCAAGCATTTCCCTAAGGCTAGTTAGAAATATTTTACCAATAATTCCATAGACAATTTTTTATCTTCTCCTAGCCTTGGTCTAATTTCTCTAAACCATAGTTGTGGCAGGTCCATAAATTCTTCTTCAGGGTCTCTTCGGGAAAATTGAGACCATGGTTGAGTAGAAAAAAAACATCTTATAATATCCCTATGTGCTATAGGAATTTTCTTCAACAAACCATTTGTAGCGGGCATCCTCTTAAGGCTACTTGGACCAATTTTCCTATACTTAGCCAATGATTTCATCTTATTTCCACATCATCTATGCCATGCCATGCCATGCCGACATCATCTTTAGTCTGGGAATCAACCTTAATGCGGGCATCACTTAGCCCCTTTACAACATAGCCATTTTTTGTCTTTAGTATGCAAAATAATATTTTTCTTCTATTTTGGCAGGTTGATATTTTCCTTATCTGATCACTATAAGAAAAATCAAGAGCATGGATAGATAGCCATTTCAAAAATGAGCAGGACCATATCATCTGATGAATTTTATAATCGAAGGAACACTCCCTTGCGGGCATTTCCAAATGGTCTCTCAAACCCTTTGTCTAACACTTAACCAGTACTCTTCAAACCCTAGGTCACCAAGGTGATTTCATTTTTCCTTCAAACTTAGCAAGTGAGATACCCAATGGGTAGAAAGACAACAAGGTGAATCCATCAAGACCACTTTCATATTCTGGAGCTTCTTTCTCTCTCCTCGACAGACATTTTTCTAGAGCAGTGCAAATATGTCTGAGAGGCATTTTTGGCAGATTGACATATTCTTCCTGAAATACTTTTTGGTCAGGCTAATGATATGGTTGCATGCACCATACAACAAACTAGAGATCCACACTCTCAGAATATTTTTATCATCATCCTATGAGTTGTGGTGGGAATTTCCCTAAGGCCAGTTAGGCAGATTTTACCACTAATTCCATACTTAAGACAATTTTTGATCTTCTCCTAGCTTTGGTCTAATTTCCCTAAACCACAGTTGTGGCAGGTCCATAAATTTGTCTGCAGGGTCTCTTTGGACAAACTGAGACCATGATTGAGTAGACAAAACAACAACCTACAATATCCCCATGTGTTGCAGGCATTTTCTTCAACAAACCATTTGTGGCGGGCATCCTCTTAAGGCTACTTGGACCAATTTTCCCATACTTAGCCAATTTCTCAATTTTCATTAATTTGCCGTATTTCTCCATAATGATGTCATAATGCAACAATGATTTCATCTTCATGCCACATCATCATCTATGCCATGCCATTCCGACATCATCCTTAGTGTGGGCATCAGCCTTAATGCGGGCATCACTTAGCCCCTCTACGACACTTAGCCATTTTTTCTTTGTCTTTAGTATGCAAAATAAGATTTTTCTTCTATTTTGGCAGGTTGATGTTTTCCTTATCTGATCACCATAAGAAAAACCAAGAGCATGGATAAATAGCCATTTCAACAATGAACATGACCATATTATCTGATGAATTTTATCATCAAAGGAACACCCCCTTGCTGGCATTTCCAAATGGTCTTTCAAACCCTTTGTCTAACACTAACGGTTTTCTTCAAACCCTAGGTCACCAAGGTGATTTCATTTTTCCTTCAAACTTGGCAAGTGAGATACCCAACGGGTAGAGGCCAACAAGGTGAATCCATCAAGACCACTATCAAACACATAATGAACAATGTAATAACATGGTGACTTCAATGTGCAAATTGAGTAGTCTGTATTTAAATTTAGTTTTGATTTTCAAATTCAAAATGATTTGTAGATTGGCTGTTTTGTACAACATAAAAGGTCCTGGTGTCAATTGAGTTAAGAAATCAGCTTATTATTATTGTTAATCATTGCACATGAATTTCTTTCTGGATGCAAGCTTATTCCTTTAAATATTTAATTCTGGCCATTTTCTTATTCTTTCTACAATGTGGAAAATAAATTATATTTAATGTGGTTTTTTTTTGTAAATGCCTGTTTATGGCAATAGAAGGCAATAGAAGGATAAAATAATTTACAAAAAAAACCAGACTGATAAACATAATAAGAAGGCAATAGAAGGATGAGAATATAATAGACAGACTGCTCATTCCACATATTTAGAAGACAACATCTCATTTCACATGCAACGAAGATGATACACTACTGATGTATTATGTAATGAAAGCCAAATTTAATTATTAAGCTAGGTTAATTAATGTAAATAAACTAAGAGGTGACTTTTCAAGTCACCTCTCTTCCCCAATTAGGGTATAAATTACCAGGGCACCTATTATGTAATTTATCTCTACATTTATTAAATATACATTACATTACATTTTCTCTTACGTTCTCTGTCCATTCTTCCGTTCTTATTATTTCATATTACAAAATTAGAAATTGTGCCCATGGCATATAATTGCAACTTGTGCCCAAATGTAAAGATTAATCTTGAAATACAAAAAATGTATAATACTGATTTAATTAAATGTAAAGATTAATTCCAAAATACAAAAAAATTAAAAACTATGTCCTGATCTAAGTATAAATATTCAATAAATCAACTATTCTTAGTTGATACAACATCACTGAAATCACTTGTTACATAGTTCAATGTGATCCTTATGCCAAGGAATGAAGCTCAACAAAGCATTTGCTAGATTACATAATGTGCTATTGGGACGTGGTAGAGCTATATTTTCAAATAGAGGATCTAAAATTTCCATCGGATTCACAATATAATAGCCTTTTCCAACAAGAACACAATGTACCATTGCATTTGGGTCAGTATTATGCATTGTCGCCCTTGCAACTTTAACCCTTGAGTTTAATGCAAGGAGAAAGCATTTCTTTCCTTCCATCCCCAATTGGGAAGATGGTGTCAACTCATTAGCATTATCTTGACCCTACAAATAAATGAGACAAAGTAAGATAGATGCATGGAAATCAGAATTTAAACATTGATGATCCTAGATTAAATAATTACAATCTTACATGAATTGGTGTTTTCATTTTGTCAATTTGCAGTTTCGATGGAACCATCGGTGTTTTCTGTACCAAATCTTCATCATATTTTGATGCACGACTCTGCACCCAACAGACAATGATTTCTAATATATTGATAAAATAAAATAAGATTGAACTAAATTACGAAAATTTTCAATACTTACTAGGGATGATGGAGTATGCATTGAAGTTAATTTCTTTTGTATTAGTTCGTTCATAAGGGTTGTTATGTCCCCTGTATTACTCTGTCAAGGCAACAAAATGTAATATATATATATATTCAAAAGATGAAAAAAAAATTATTTAAAATAATATTAAACAACTAACCTCCACCACATGGGTGATTTCAGCATGAGCATATTGTACAGTAGGACACTGTTTATATGAGCAATCAGATATTAGAATTCAGACCATTAGTGTGAAAATATGTATATTGAGACAAGAAGAAATAATTGGATACTAACACTTTATTTGTTGACCACATGTTCTCTCTCCATATCTTCTACTCTTTTTAGTAGTTAAGTTATTACTGTTTTCAAAGATGTGATTTCCTCTGTTTTTTCTTTCAGTGTAGCATGGATTACAGCTAGCGCCTCCTTGTATGGACTTTTGCCAAACAAGTTAGTTGGCGTAACTCCTAAGCCAATGCCACAACATCGTCCTCTTGCATCAACCCTTAGTACCTTGGCAAGGGCATCATCCCTACCTGTAAAGTCTTGAGATGCAACTTGTACTTGTGCTTGTTCAAATTTTAAATGAACATTGACATACAATTAAATCAGGTCATAGAAGAAAACATTTCCAACATGTAAAATGAAATTTTAATCAATATCTAAATTAAAAGGTTGAGAACATACTATTGTTTCTCCTACAGCTGGTGTGATTGGAGTTTCATCCTTCTTTTGATGGCACTTCTTCCATAAGTCTGCCCTAGTAATGCTTGTAGTTTTATCATAAGAGGATATGGATTTTTTCTAGTTGCAACAAGTAAAATAGTATGGTTAAGTCTTGACATTACAATGAAACTAAAATATGCTAATATTTCTCATATCGGATAAAATATCATCACAATTGTTTACCATATCATCTTCGACCCGTTTATAACCTCGATGTCCAGAGGTGTGCAAGTCCATCTCCTTTTCTCTATTTGCCTTGTTTTTTTCCTTATATCCTAGAAATCAATTGAAAGTAACATATATAAGTCAACATTACAAGCCAATAGACATTCTAAAAAACTTGATTTTATAATATGTGAACTTTTTGCTTACTAGGAATTTAGTGGTGGCTCGTGATAGGACGAATTCTCTCCACATTTTCTCACTTATCCTAATTGGAGGAACATTTTTTAATCTTTCCTCTGTTGACTCATAAGGGTCACAATATTTTTTGGTCAACCGATATCTATGACTGTTTGCCTTATGGTCAATGGATTTCATAAAATATTGTTCAAGGATCGGAGGGATTATGAATTTTTCCTGCAACATACAAGAATTGCATTTTTAGATGTCATACATGGTTTGAAAATAATTTTTGAAATCATCCAAAAATAGAAATGTTGAAAACAAATACATGCAATGTCTAATACTCACATTAATAATGTTCCACAAGTCTTCCTTTAATTGATCTGAAACCTTCCTCCAATCAGAATAATTGATTGGAACCATTTCCCTTGCAAGCACACCTAGTAATGAATATAGCTTCATGAAATTTTGACCAATTGGTTGGTTCCTTTCATTGAAATGAATTTCGATACTTTCCTCCAAGTTATTGATTTCTGCACATTTAGTTGCTCCTCTACCTTTCTTCTTGAATTTCTCTGTCGATTCTTGTGTAGAGGGATCTTCACCTTGTATACTAATATCTTGTTGGCATTGTTCTTTGTAAACATACTCTATAAAAGAAGGGAACGTAAAGGTGTTATGGATTTCTAAGTCATAAAATTTTATTTATGAATACCTACAAAATTATACATTAATGAGCTTACCTTGTTCGTCATGTTGCTCCGCCTCTTTATGTGTTGAGGGATCTTCCCCTTCTACACTGTTATCCATATGGCATGGTTGTTTGTGAACATCTTCTATAAAATAAGGGCACATTAAGGTGTTATGGATTTCTTAATCATATGACTTATAGTTATAAAGATCTAGAAAAATCTGAATTAATGAGCTTACCTTGTTCATGTCGCTCTTGATCCTCCTGAAAAGAGGAAAATGTATCTTTGTCATTTGCTTCTTTGTTAGGACAAGTAGAGTCATTCAAAGGCATAGAAGGTGTAATCTTATTTGCTATTGTTTGTATTTTCCTTTTCTTTGTAAATATAGCTAAGAATGTTATTAAACATATGCCTAACATCATCATACAATCAAAATAAGCATTATATACCTACATAAGGAAATACATTATTCTATTTCTAAATATTCACCTTGTGAGATGCATGTCCCTTTCTTTCCCATTTGATCATTTTGACGCGTTCTTTTTGTAAAGTTCATAATCATATTTTTTTGATTTCGTGTCATAACCTGCTTTGCCTGTTTTGAAAAAAATGATTAGAGTATTGATTAGCCATAGCCTATTAGATTGTTATTAAAGTACACAATATTATGTTCTAACAATTTAAAATAAATGCCGGGGAGGCAGGTGTGGGTGGGATTATATTTGATCCTGTAGGAAATAGAGTGGCAACCTATGCTTGGGGGATTAGATGAAAAACCAACAACGAAGCCGAATGGTTAGCCCTATACCTTGGTCTGGAACTAGTAAAAACGGAAAATATTGGAAAGATCATCGTCTTTGGAGACTCCAAACATATCGTTCAGAAAATGATTGTATGAACGCATTAGCAAAATATTGTATGAGTGCATTAGCAGAATGAGCACAACTCTTCATCCCACCTTATACCACATCCTAAGGAATAACAATGACCTTGCAGATAAAATGGAAAATCAAGGAGTTAAGAATAAGTTGGGAATTGTCTCAATAAGAGACCAACACCACCACAAATATGTTCCTTATCCCTTATTCACCTAGGGGGTCTTCTAACCTACTCTCCTCTACCGCGCTCGACATCCTTCCTCTTTGCATTCTAAACACGTGTCATCTGACGAGACATGCATTTAAAGGCGACGGTCATGGCCATGTGAAGGGCTTTATGGGAAGTCCCTTCCCCATGTACTTTACATTCCACAATGATTTTTTCATACGCTCCATAGGATTGGTGATCATCATGAAATCCTCTCGGGACTCTTACGACTTGGATATGTTCTCTCTTCTCCTCATTCCTCCGGAAGAAAATATCTCATCCCTCTTTGTAGGTTTGCTCAGCTCTCAAACTGATTGTGAATTGGTTCATCTTCCCTTCAAAGAGGTACCATAACCACCGTGGTTATTTTAGGATCAGCTTTCCACCTAGGATTCGCTGAGAACATGTATAATTTATTCTTGTAGTTTTAACTCTCCTTCTTGGCCTCACCCAGTAACCCAAGCTTAGGATAGAATGGAAACCCCTAAGGACATTGAAGAGATCAAGTCCTTGCTCGTAGGCTTGCAGAGTGGTACGCGTTGGATTTATAGAATGGTTGGAACTAGTGTCAATGGTAACAAAACTGTTGTAGTAGAAACTAAATACATCTCAAATAAGCTTGAATGTCATGCATCCAGAATTGACGATAACACAAGAGACCTGCATGAATTTATGGGGAAAATCGACATTGTCAAGGAGGATGTTCAGAAGCTTACTAGAATGACCCAATGCAACCACTTCTAGAAATTCCCTACTGTTAAATATTTACATATGGAAGAGCCCTCGGTCGGCCAGTCGACCCATGGGAAAGAAGCTGAGAAGATTTAGGTTATACTTTCCTGGTTTATATGTTTTTTGTATTTTGCTGAACAAACAATTTGTAAGGTAGTACCCTTCCATGGGTTTAAATTTTTTAAGCAAAAAGTCTAGAATCATTTACTTTTCTGTTTACAACTTAGGAACATATGTTTGTCTTTCTATAGTAGCTCAAAAATTTGGTTACAGACCTTGTAAGGATGGTTGTGCTCAACTTTTTTTATATGTAAAATTTCTCTGGTTTATGTTAAAAAAAAATTTCAATTAAATAAAAGTAGTATCCCCATTTGCTGTGATGAGGAATTTTGTTTTTTGCAAAGAACTCACAGATGTAACCTCTTGGGTGGCTCAGCCACAGTTTTATTAATATAAGACCTACTTGTTTCTGTTAAAAAAATCAATTTAAATTAAATAAAAATAATGATATACTTCAATCACAAACAATCACTTACCTGCATGTCTCCACTTGTATAAAGCATGCATAACAAAACAAATAAAGTCTATCATCACTCAATTTCTAATTGAAAGTTGTTTAAACGATTAATCTATCTAACAAGTTTCAAAAGTAAAAGGGAAGACTATCTGTAAGGACTATCTGCTAAAAGGAACATATGTCATAACTTGAGAGAGAGAGAGAGAGAGAGAGGGTTAGAGTGTTGTAGGTTTAGGTCAGACACGTATAGTAGCCAACAAGATATCTCAGTCTCCAAGAGTGAAGATCCCTGAGCCTTAGAGGATGCAAGTAGGACAAGGTTTACACAGGAAACACCAAAGATGAACACGGTAATGGTCTTGTAGCAATGGGAAAGTGCATTCCAACTCCAGTGGTCACAAAAAAATCACAACCAGGATAAATGAATGTCGAACAATCCACTACTCAGCTAGGAAGAGGCACCACAATCCACAGTCAGCCTTAGAGGAAACCAAATTTTTTATAGAATTTTTAAAATTTTGTAGTATAGGAACCACTATTTTGATTTCTGTCAATAAAGAAACCACATAATGCATATTACACTTATTCAAAATATGATAAAAATTTGTACAAAATGCAGCACATAATACATATTACACTTAAAATTTTGTAGCAGAGGAACCACTATTTTGATTTCTGTCAATAAAGAAACCACATAATGTTTTTCAGTGTTTGCTATTTTCAATTTTTATGTTGTTTTCACGAAAGAATTGATAAAATACTTGCAATAACATAGAACAAAGAAATTAAGTTACACCTCACACAGTTCACCTGACGTAGGTCAACTCAATATATCCCAACAGCTTAGCTTCATCTTTTGTGGTGTTGAATACCCGAATCAAATCAAGTAAACGCTGTCATGTGCAAAGAGAAAACACCTCCCTTTCCCGATAAAACTATTCGCGGGAGATAAAATGTGAAAAGTTGTGTTAGGGGTCGCATTTTTTTTTTTAATTTCGTTTTTCCTAAGGGGAAGGACCCTGGTATTGCGAGTCATGTAGGTGGACCACAAGAAGGTTGGAGGGAACCAAAGAAATGCATGAAAAGGAAATGAAATATTAGCCTAATGTAATAAGCATGGCTTCTAAGGCATTGAATGTGAGGTTTATTTTTAGAAGGATGGGAACAATGAGTTTGTTTGAATGGATTCAAGTGCACTAGTAATCAATTTTAGCTTACCACAAGGGATTTCATTTTCATCTGAGGTTAGATGTTGAGATTACATCCAAACATAGTATTATTTCTAGTAGGTATCTACTGCATTTATACCTAGGGATATTAGAATAATGAGAAGAGATATACGATGTTACATTTAATCTATATTCTCTCTATAAGTTTGACAATTCAATACATTGGTTAACATCCTACCTGGAGAAAACCTACAAGAACCTATATAATCCTTTTAAATATTAAGATTTTTTATCATTAGTACCTCTTCCAACTATATGAAATTCTTATAAATATAAAAGGAATTTGAACCATTAACCTATGTTTTTTAGACTAGTATTATACCAATGAAACTATTCTCCTAATGAAAATATTATAACTTGATTGATGGACCATATGAATATGATGTGACCTCCATCTCCTTATAAGTATAGTTTTTAACCTACAATGTCAACCCTCCATCTCTTTATAATTATCAATCAAATTATAGGTATATACCAACTAGTATTGTAGGTGTTAATGATGGAAATGACACCTTTCTAATTCCTACGACACTCGTGATATGAATTAGTGAACCCTGACAATCTTGTAGCTCGATCAAAGAAAAATATGGCTATATAGATCCAAAATTTCATCTAATCTATCCTTAAGTATTCCCTTAACCATCATCCATAACTAAAAATGATTGACACCAAATGAAGTAACATACACTACCTTGAATAATGGACATTGCAAAGGAGGAAAAGTTGTCATTTATCTTGCACTAGTGGAGCATATGAAGGAAAATGGCTGTGATCAACCAAATATTCATACTTACAATCCTTTGATGAATGGATTTCATAATGAAAATGACTTGATACAAATTATAAGGAGGTTGAGAGGGTATACCATGAAATCGACCATTATATTAGCCTATTGTGGTGGATGACATGAAGTTAAATAATGTAATAACCATGGCTTATAATGCATTGATTGTGAGGTTTATTTGTAGAAGGATGGGGGCAGTGAGTTTGTTTCAATGGATTCAAGTTCACTAGTAATCAATTTTAGCTTACCACATAAGGGATTCCATTTTCATTTGAGGTTAGATGTTGAGGTTACAATATCCAAACATAGTATTATTTCTAGTCAGCATCTACTGCATTTATACCTAAGTGGATTTACTGGTTACTTGATCAAAGTACTTATATATCATTCAAGGTCCCATGTCAATAAGTAAGGATACCATAAGGATAAAATAATCATACTAAATTAGTCTATTTCCATAGAATCTCTTATGATTCTACACAAGATATTTTCTCTTTTATCTGATATTTGTAACTACTAGCATCATGATATGACTCGTTATTGTTTCTTTCCTTACTAAGAGATCTATCATATGCATTCAAACAATTATTTCTTGTTTTTTTCTTCGTTGGATTTATGATCTCTCTTCTCATGGAGATCATATGAGCTAAAATTTCAATGGTGGTATGCCTTACAAATATACTTTCTTAATTGACATATCAATTAGGTAACCATGGATATTAGAATAATGAGAAGAGATATATAGTGTTACATTTAATCTATATGCTCTTCTTAAGTTTGACAATTCATTAATACATTGGTTAAGGTCCTACCAGGAGAAAACCTACAAGAACCTAAATAAACCTTTTAAATATTAAGATTTTTTATCATTAGTACCTCTTCCAACTATATGCAATTCTTATAAAGATAAAAGGAACTTGAACCATTAACCTATGTTTTTTAGACCAGTATTATACCATTGAAACTATTCTCCTAATGAAAATCTGTTAGTTTTCTTAATGATGGACCATATGAATATGATGTGACCCCCATCTCCTTATAAGTATAGTTTTTAACCTATAATGTCAACCCTCCATATCTTTATAACTATCAAACAAATGATAGGTATATACCAACTAGCATTGTAGGTGTTAATGATGGAAAGTACACCTTTCTAATTCCTACAACACTTGTTATATGAATTAGTGAACCATGACAATCTTGTATCTAGATCAGAGAAAAAGATGGCTATATAGATCCAAAATTTCATCTAATCTATCCTTAAGTATTCCTTTAACCATCATCCCTAACTGAAAATGATTGACACCAAATGAAGTAACATATACTACCTTGAATAATGGACATTGCAAAGGAGGAAAAGTTGTCATTTATCTTGCACTAGTGGAGCATATGAAGGAAAATGGTTTTGATCAAACAAATTTTCATACTCACAATCCTTTGATGAATGGATTTCACAATGAAAATGGATTGATACAAATTATAAGGAGGTTGAGAGGGTATACCATGAAATCGACCATTTATATTACCCTATTGTGGTGGATGACATGAAGTTAAATAATGTAATAACCATGGCTTATAATGCATTGTTTGTGAGGTTTATTTGTAGAAGGATGGGGGTAGTGAGTTTGTTTCAATGGATTCAAGTGCACTAGTAATCAATTTTAGTTTACCATATAAGGGATGCCATTTTCATCTGAGGTTAGATGTTGAGGTTACAATATCCAAACATAGTATTATTTATAGTTGGTATCTACTGCATTTATACCTACGTGGATTTACCGGTTACTTGATCAAATTACTTATATATAATTCAAGGTCCCATGCCAATAAGTAAGGATACCATAAGGATAAAATAATTGTACTAAATTAGTCTATTTCCATAGACTCTCTTATGATTCTACACAAGATATTTTCTCTTTTATATGCTATTTGTAACTACTGGCATCATGATATGACTCATTATTGTTTCTTGGATTACTAAGAGATCTATCATATGCATTCAAACAATTATTTCTTGTTTTTTTATTCGTTGGATTTATGATCTTTCTTCTCATGGAGATCATATGAGCTAAAATTTCAATGGTGGTATGCCTTACAATTCTACTTTCTTAATTGACATATCAATTAGGTAACCATGGATATTAGAATAATGAGAAGAGATATACGGTGTTACATTTAATATATACGCTCTCCATAAGTTTGACAATTCATTAATACATTGGTTAAGGTTCCACCTGGAGAAAACCTACAAGAACCTACATAAACCTTTTAAATATTAATATTTTTTTATCATTAATACCTCTTCCAACCATATGCAATTCTTATAAAGATAAAAGGAATTTGAACCATAACCTATGCTTTTTAGACCAGTATTATACCATTGAAACTATTCTCCTAATGAAAATATGATAGCTTGCTTAATGATGGACCATATGAATATGATGTGACCCCCATCTCCTTATAAGTATAGTTTTTAACTTGCAATGTCAACCCTCCATCTCTTTATAACTATCAATCAAATTATAGGTATATACCAGCTAGTATTGTAGGTGTTAATGATGGAAATGACACCTTTCTAATTCCTACAACACTTGTTATATGAATTAGTGAACTGTGACAATCTTGTAGCTAGATCAGAGAAAAAGATGGCTATATAGATCCAAAATTTCATCTAATCTATCCTTAAGTATTCCCTTAATTAACCATCATCCCTAATTGAAAATAATTGACACCAAATGAAGTAACATATACTACCTTGAATAATGGACATTGCAAAGGAGGCAAAGTTGTCATTTATCTTGCACTAGTGGAGCATATGAAGGAAAATGGTTGTGATCAACCAAATATTCATACTTACAATCCTTTGATGAATTGATTTCACTAGGAAAATGACTTGATACAAATTATAAGGAGGTTGAGAGGGTATACCATGAAATTGACCATGTATATTATCCTATTGTGGTGGATGACATGAATTAGTTAAATAATGTAATAACCATGGCTTATAATGCATTGATTGTGAGGTTTATTTGTAGAAGGATGGGGGCAGTGAGTTTGTTTCAATGAATTCAAGTGTAATAGTAATCAATTTTAGCTTACCACTTAAGGGATGCCATTTTCATTTGAGGTTATATGTTGAGGTTATAATATCCAAACATAGTATTATTTCTAGTCGGTATCTACTACATTTATACCTAGGTGTATTTACCGGTTACTTGTTTAAATTAATTATATATCATTCAAGGTCCCATGTCAATAAGTAAGGATTCCATAAGGATAAAATAATTGTACTAAATTAGTCTATTTCCATAGACTCTCTTATGATTCTACACAAGATATTTTCTTTTTTATCTACTATTTGTAACTACTGGCATCATGATATGACTTGTTATTGTTTCTTGCCTTACTAAGAGATCTATCATATGCATTCAAACAATTATTTGTAGTTTTTTTCTTCGTTGGATTTATTATCTCTCTTCTCATGGAGATCATATGAGCTAAAATTTCAATGGTGGTATGCCTTACAAATCTACTTTCTTAATTGACATATCAATTAGGTAACCAGGGGTATTATAATAATGAAAAGATATATACAGTGTTACATTTAATCTATATGCTCTTCATAAGTTTGACAATTCATTAATACATTGGTTAAGGTCCTACCTGGAGAAAACCTACATAAACCTTTTAAATATTAAGAATTTTTATCATTAGTACCTCTTCCAACTTTATGCAATTCTTATAAAGATAAAAGGAATTTGAATCATTAACCTATGATTTTTAGACCAATATTATACCATTGAAACCATTCTCCTAATGAAAATCTGATAACTTGCTTGATGGACCATATGAATATGATGTGACCCCCATATCCTTATAAGTATAGTTTTTAACCTACAATGTCAACCCTCCATCTCTTTATAATTATCAAACAAATTATAGGTATATACCAGCTAGTATTGTAGGTGTTAATGATGGAAATGAAACCTTTCTAATTCCTACAACATTGTCATATGAATTAGTGAACCCATGACAATCTTGTAGCTAGATCAGAGAAAAATATGGCTATATAGATCCAAAATTTCATCTAATCTATCCTTAAGTATTCCCTTAATTAGCCATCATCCCTAACTAAAAATAATTGACACCAAATGAAGTAACATATACTACCTTGAATAATGGACATTGCGAAGGAGGCAAAGTTGTCATTTATCTTGCACTAGTGGAGCATATGAAGGAAAATGGTTGTGATCAACCAAATATTCATACTTACAATACTTTGATGAATGGATTTCACAAGGAAAATGACTTGATACAAATTATAAGGAGGTTGAGAGGGTATACCATGAAATCGACCATTATATTAGCCTATTGTGGTGGATGACATGAATTAGTTAAATACTGTAATAACCGTGGCTTATAATGCATTGATTGTGAGGTTTATTTGTAGAAGGATGGGGGTAGTTAGTTTGTTTCAAAGAATTCAAGTGCACTAGTAATCAATTTTAGCTTACCACCTAAGGGATGCCATTTTCATCTGCGGTTAGATGTTGAGGTTGCAATATCCAAACATAGTATTATTTCTAGTCGGTATCTACTGCATTTATACCTAGGCGGATTTAACGGTTACTTGATCAAATTAATAATAATAATAATAATAATATATTTTTAAGGTCACCGCCAAGCGAGACACCAAATTGGTGTATGAGACCCCCTTGTTTGTGGGACAAGGGACCCCCCTCTGTGAAATGATTTAACTGTTAAAGTATACATAGGTGTACATACACTAACCCCCTCTGGATTTGAACCTCTGACCTACTAAGAGGAAACACATGCTCTTAACCATTAGGCCCACCCAAGCCAAGAAGTAAGGATATCATAAGGATAAAATAATTGTACTAAATTAATCTATTTCCATAGACTATGTTATGATTCTACACAAGATATTTTCTCTTTTATCTGTTGTTTGTAACTACTGGCATGATATGACTCATTAATGTTTCTTGCCTTACTAAGAGATCTATCATATGCATTCAAACAATTATTTCTTGTTTTTTTCTTGGTTGGATTTATGATCTCTCTTCTTATGGAAATCATATGAGCTAAAATTTCTATGGTGGTATGCCTTACAAATCTACTTTCTTAATTGACATATCAATTAGGTAACCAGGGATATTAGAATAATGAGAAGATATATATGTGTTACACTTAATCATGTGATGTAAATCTATATCCCCCACCTCATTTATGTATTTGCATTGTTCAATGAACCATTTTAGTGGTGGAAGTGTAGTAGTTTTTACAGATGACTGCATAGGAATTTCCATTTAATTAGGTCATTGGAGAGTCAACGACAGGTGGCATATGAAATTATTGAACCAAGTGATCTCTAATAATGTTATGGCCATTACACTGCACCTTTGACTAATTTACTCACTTCCAAGTGAGATTTCTTGAGCTCTAAAGGAAATGAAGTTTCCCATACCTTCCAAACCATTAAATGCGGTGATCAAAGCCAGTTCTAACTCCTCCTAAAAATACATTGATATGTTAAAATGGTGGTGACAATTTTAACATCTTGATATCCTATCACACTAACAAAATATTTTAGTTAGTATACAGGTTGGGATATCTCCACATTAGAAATATATTTATATTTAACCCATAAAGCCTCCCTACGATGTAAGTTATAAATATCCTTGATAAGCAATAGAATAGAAGCTAGAAACACTTATGAAATAATTAAAATAAGAATATAAGAAAATAGGACTCCGTAGTGCCATCCCCATACCATATTCTATAATAAGGTTTAGCCCAAGGGGGTCTTCCTATGAGTCTAACAAGTAACAATATTATATTATACCTAGGATTATAGGCTCATATCGTGGTTATACACACAACAAATTTTCAGGCCCATCTAGATATAAGATGCTATAGATTCATGCATATTCTCTTTTTGGTTTTTATGTTTTTGAAAAAAAAGGAGTAAGAAAGGGGTCGATTTCATCTTGTGGATGCCGTATTCCTCATTTGTTGGTTGAGTTTGGACTGCGTGGGCCGTGATATCGTCTAGAGAGGACACAATCTTGTTTATGAGGACGATTTATTTTCTGTTGGCTGCATATCCTTACAGTTCCACATCTACAGTGATCCCCTCGCTTCATCTAGGACACTACAAAGGGTTGTTACAACCAAAAAGGGAGTTGCAATCCATATTGAGACCTACAGGAATCTACTACGACTGTACATAACATTTCTGGGTAGTGAAGGAGGGCGCTGCAACATAATAAGGGAGTATGAGAAGAAGACGATTTGGGTTGTTTTGAGGAGTTGGTAGGGAAGGGAAGACACCAAAGAAAAATCGAGACACCAAAGCTCACTTCCATAAATCATTGTGCATGCCCAGGAAGCTACAGGTTAGAGTTAAAGTAATTTCAGATTTGCGTGTCCACCTTAGAAATGCTGTTATAGTCATTGTAAACTCAAAGTTATATGAATATGATATTTAGGGTTTATTTTCCTTGTTATTTATGCAAAGCAATCTCTATTGCATTTAGTCTTCACTGTTAGCGCTACGAAAATCAAGATCTGAAATTTATAGTCAATATACAAGACAAACAATACACATATGATGGCGCTGATTTGCGTACAGACTTCAAAACCCTTGAGATTCAAAACAAACTCTCTGTGTTAAACAACTTTTCGCACTGTCTAAATTTGTTCTGCAAAGAAATTCTAGGTTTCTGCACGTTCCCTTTCGCAGTGGAATTCTTTCCAGAAGATGGGAATAAGAAGTCGGCTTTTCGACTTCCGACACTTCTGAAACAAGAGTTTTTGCACAACGCTTCTTCCCCATTCCCGATCTCGATCGTTGATCTATCAATTTCGTGACTAGACTGAGTGTTCATACAACTTACTTTTACATGCAGCCAAAAGGCTTTCTGATCGTTCGATTAGTGTCTCCACCAAATCAACAGTGGATTCCAAAATTTATTAAGTGCATTCCATAGAATATCACGCACATGAAAAGTTTTTCAAAGCTTGCAACTTCTCCTGGCGATATCACTATAAACTGTCGATCTTCCCCATGATCAATCCCCACTCTATGATCTTGTTTTATTTGAGTGCCTGGTTAAATTTAACCCTCTACAAAGATTCACTTAATTGATTACTGACAAGATAAATTCTTCTCTGCAATTTGAAAACTATATCAATCCAAAGCCACAATGTTTATATACAGGGTTATATGGAGTGAATGCGGGATGAATTCATACTTCCAGAGAACTATATGAAGAAATGAAATCCATCAAAACCACACACAGATTATAATCCTCTGTTCTTTATTCAATTCACTAGAAATTCAAATACACACAGAGAATTCTACTTGTTCACTCCTCGCTCACTCTTCTATGCACCTCTCATTCCTCCATTCATGCTATGTGCAATTTCTCTCCCTCTCAAGCTCTATGAGCTAATAAAAGCTTCTTTGAGATATCCTCAAACCTCTATCACCCATTGTAAGCTCTATGAGCTAACCTAAGCTTCTGCGAGCCAACAAGCTCTTTAAGCTAACTAAGCTCCTAAGAAAATAACTTGAACTGATTTAAATACAAAAGGATTATGTTTCTAGATCCTATAACAAAGGACTACAATCCTTATTGATCTTTGCTAACCCTATGACTCACAACTAACTCAATCCTAACTATTACACGTGGAAAAGATCTAGATTCCTTATCCATTTTATTTAGCTTTTACAAAATAAAGAAAATTACAAATGTACGAGACCCTAGGTCTCTTAAGAGTTCCATTGACCTTGTGAATTCATGAATGAATTCGCCCTCTTGAGCCTATGCTGCATCAACATATCATCATTACATTGAATAAAAAGACCAACTTAGACTATTTGGCACAAATCAGCGGTATTTTTTACACGTGTTTTTATGAAATCCCTTAACCAAATTACATAAGCAAATAAGCCAAAAAAATCAGTAGTATCTGATGGGGGTCATTACAGTTTACTATTCAAAGCATATCCCCCTTGTATAAAAATAGAACCCTGTCACTTCCTTTAGATAAATCTTGTTCATTGGTCACTGTCTCATCATGTTGAGTGGATATGAGAAATGTGTGAATGCGCAGAGGAACCATGCACCACTCTCATTTTTTTACTCAATGGTTACTTGTGTTTTTCCATCAGGCCTCAACCAGGAGTAGGTTCCATTCTTTCTGACCTCTGTGAGCTTTCCTCCAGCTTGGTATCCAGCACATCGGTGAGAGGTATCAAGTCAGGGGTTTCATTAGTTGCATAACTAGTCCAATAAAGGGTAGCGACCCATGTACTATACCTCACACATATTTCCATCCATACTAACATATCACAGCCTAGTCAAGCAGTACACAAATAGGCTACCAAAAAATTTACACACCCTCACGACACCCTTAGTAACCCACAATAGGTCATGGTACCTTCATACATAGGTCTGGGACCCTTAACAGTCCTCAAGGAAAAAAAATTACATAAGAAAATAAGCCAAAAAAATCAGCAGGGTCTGATGGGGGTCATTACAGTGTACTATTCAAAGCATATCGCCCTTGTATAAAAATTGAACCCTCTCACTTCCTTTAGATAAATCTTGTTCATTGGTCACTGTCTCATCATGTTGAATGGAGATGATAACTGTGTGAATGTGCAGAGGAACCATGCACCACTCTCATTTTTGTACATAATGGTTACTTGTGTTTTTCCATCAGGCCTCAACTAGGATTAGGTTCCATTCTTTCTGACCTCTGTGAGCTTTCCTCCTAGCTTGGTAGCCAACACATCGGTGAGAGGAATCAAGTCAGGGGTTTCATCAGTTGCATAACTAGTCCAATAAAGGGTAGCGACCCACGTACTATACCTCACACAGATTTCCATCCATACTAACAGATCACAACCTAGTCAAGCAGTACACAATTATGCTTCCAGCAAATTTACACACCCTCACGACACCCTTAGTAACCCACAGTAGGTCATGGTACCTTCATACATAGGATTGGGACCCTTAATAGTCCTCAAGACACTTTCATCCAGTCACGCCAGTGACCATATAAACCATCACGCTCCCTAAAAGTGACCTTTGTACCTACAATATTCGAGCGCAATATCCAATGGGGAGGGGCCCACTAGATTTCGCAAATTTGTTTTTTATCTTGAGAGTTATATTAATGGGTTAAAATATTAAATATATTGGCTTTAATATAAAACCAAAATATTATGTAATTGATATTTGGATTTGGTTATTATAAGGTGGAAACTTGTATGGTGTAATATATGGTTGTCATGTGCTGGTAAAGGCTATTTTGGAAAGCATATGGGTGTACTACATCAATATTCCTAACCGTATATTGGAAGGAAGTTGAGAGGCCAACTCTAGAGGAGCCAATTCAGAAAATTGGGTTGGTTTTATTTTCAAATGGCCAAAAAAAGGGATTGGACATATTTGAAAACGAGGTATATATTTTATATTTGATTCTTCAATATGATATTTTATAACATATGTCTTCATTGTAATTTGTAATGGTTTTTTCTTATGTGATGTGCAAATTGGTTCTATGTAGGGTGACAAAGGAATATCAAGTCAGGGTTGAAGAATTCATAGAGTTTGCAAAAAGGCATTCAGAGGATAATAACACCACAATATGCCCTTGTAAAAATTGTTGCAATGTTGTAGTATTGACGTTTGAGGAAGTACAAGACCAATTAATGATTCATGGTATAATAAGTTCATATAAAACTTGATTTTCCATGGAGAGAAATTTCCTACTCAGGACTTTATATTTGACAAGAGAAAGAAATGCCACGCAATAGAGATGCATGATTTGCCTCGAGAAATTACACATGGTGATGAACACATAGTCAGACATCAATATGATAATCATAATGATGAGTTTGCAAAATTGCTTACAAATGATACTAAAGTTCTTGAGAATGACGAGCATAACGAGGAAACCATGGTTGATGATCATATGGTTGAAATGGTGAATGATGCTTATCAATATTATAATGAAAATCCAGATGTGAATTGTGAAAATGACCAAGTAGAATCAATGGAAGAAAAAAATGATATCAATCAATATCTAAAGTTAATTGAAGATGCCAAGGCACCATTGTACCCAGGTTGCACTAATTTCACTAAGATATCGGCCACTGTGAAATTGTACAACCTTAAAGTGAGAAATGGATGGTCTGATGCAAGTTTCACCCAGTTGTTGAAGTTGCAAAGAGAAATGATTCCAACAGGAAATACACTTCTAAAATCTACACATGTTGCAAAAAGTTTGATTAAATCATTGGGGTTGCACTATGAAATGATACATGCATGCCACAATGATTGCATTTTATATTGGGGAAATAATTAAAAAATAAATGAATGCCCAACATGTGGCGAATCAAGATGGAAGGTTGATGCTCGTTCTAAAAAGGTGCGTACAGGTGTCCCGACCAAAGTGATGAGGTATTTCCCTATAGTGCCGAGGTTAAAGAGAATGTACATGTATGATTTTGAACTCTTACAATTCCATTATATCATACACCTTCATGTACTACCAACCTACTAAAAAATCATCTTCTTTAATCTACTAAGTACTGCAATGTACATATGTTTCTTTATGTTTTTGTTACATCTCTACATATATTTCACAAAAAAATGAGGTGGCATCATGAGAATGCAAGTAAGGATGGAATAACGCGCCACCTAGTTGATAGCCCGACATGGAAATGTATAGATTCTAAATGGCCTGATTTTTCCCATGATCCTCACAATGTACAAATTGAAATGGCAATCGATGGATTTAATCCTTTTGCAAGCTTGAGTAGTACTCACAGTGTATGGCCAGTAGTACTAGTCACATATAACCTTCCTCCATGGTTAAGCATGAAAAGGAGCTTTTGTTTGTTGTCATTGTTAATACCTGGTCCCAAGCAACCAAGAAACGACATAGATGTTTATTTGGAACCATTGGTAAATTAACTAAAACTAACATGGGATGAAGGGGCAAGGACATACGATGCTCATTCAAGGTCATTCTTTAATATGAAGGCTATATTGATGTGGGTAATCCATGGCTTTCCTGCTTATGGAAATATGGCTGGTTGCATGACTAAATGGTTTTGTGCATGCCCTATATGTGGAAAGAACACAGATTTAATGTATCTCAAATGTAGTAGGAAGTGTGTGTACATGGTACATAGGAGATATCTTACAATAAATCATAAGTATTGTTCTAAAAATGGACCATTTAACGGGAAGTCTGAGCATCTCATCGCACCTACAATTGTACAAGTGTCAGATATTTTTATAGAAACACAAGGAAGGGGACATAAATGGGGAAAGTATAAAAGTACAAACAGAAAGAGAAATTTTAAAAAAGGTGAAAATTCGAAGACTGACGTGTGGAATAATAGGTCAATTCTATTCAATTTAACATATTGGGAGGTATGTGCACACATTAACTTAAGGCCTAAAATGTACGATGCTTGAAGGATTTCATTGTGTTTAATTGGAATATATTGTTTAGTTTTTCTTTGATGTTATAATTCATTAATTTTTTATACGATTCGATGCAGAAACTCCTAGTGCATCACATTTTAGATTTAATGCACATAGAAAAAAATGTATGCGAAAGTATTTTTGGAACCCTTCTGGATATAAAAGATAAATCAAAGGATGGGAAAAATTCTTGTGATGAATTACAATAGTTGGGTATAAGGAAGTCACTGTGGCCACAACAAAAGGAAAAAAAATACTTCTTCCACCCGCACCACACACTCTTTCAAAAAAGGAGAAAGAGATTCTTTGTCGTGTTTTGTTCATGTTAAAAGTTCCAGATGGATATAGTGCAAACCCTAGAAATAATGTATCTATGAAATATATCAAGCTTCATAGTATGAAAGCACATGATTTCCATGTTCTCATGCAACAAATCCTTCTAGTAGCATTGCGCCATTTGCTACCAAAAGCAGTTCGAAACACTATTTGCAGGATTTTCTTCATTTATAGGTGAATTTGTGCAAAAATGGTGGATCCAACAAATCTTGATAACTTACAAGATGATGTTGTGGAAACTTTGTGCTTACTCAAAAATTATTCGCCCCCTTCATTCTTTGATATAATGATACATTTGAATGCACACTTGGTGCGAGAGCTATGTTATTGTGGACCAGTTGCATATCGATGGATGTACCCTTTTGAAAGGTCAGGGAAATTTTATTAAGTGTAAATCCACATAAATTCCAACATTTTATGTGCATATAATAATAATACATTACTAGCAACTCTTTATTCATACTTTTGACTTCACTACAAATTGTGTGTTTTTTTCTAGGAACATGAAAGTTTTCAAAAGTTATGTGGAAAATAAGAATAGGCTTGAAGGCTGCATAACTAAGAACTACATTGTGGAGGAATCCATAAAATTTTGTGCTGAATATGTTGAAGGTATGGAATATATTCAAAGCATGCCTAGTAGAAATGAAGATTGGGATGATGAAGACGGAGAAGTTGGACAATATGGGAAGGCCTTATCTAGTGGAACTTCTATTGAATTAGATAAAACTAGTTTGCTACAAGCCCACCAATGGGTCTTGCACAACATAGATGAAATTCAACCTTGGATAGAGTAAGTAATAAGCACATCCTTATGAAGTCATTTATTATTATAATATATCACAATATTTTCATAAATTGTTTATTGACATTACTTGAAAATATGATGCACTTGACAAAAATTTCCAATAGTAACATCCAAGCCCAGAAAGATGAAGTCTTACTACAAAATCTCCATAACCAACAATTTAGTGATTGGTTAAGAAAACAAGTAAAGCTATGTTCTTCATATTAGATTTAATTGAACTTAATTGATCAAGAATATTATGATGTATGAAGGTGAGATTCGTTTAATATATTTTGAAATTCAATGGTTTTCTAACGACATTTAAACATTTTCAGGTGGAAGGAAAATAAAATATTTCTGATACCCTTAAATGGTTGGCACGTGGCCCAAGGACATATGCAACTAAGTATGATGCATACTTAATCAATGGGTGTAGATTTCATGTTAAAAAAATAAAAAATGTTAGGGACACCCAAAATAGTGGTGTGTGCATAGATGCACAAACATTAATGAGATCAAGTGCAAAAGATAAAAACCCTATACATCAAACGACAACATATTATGGAGTGATTCAATAAATAATGTTATTGGACTACTATTTGGTGCAATATCCATTGTTCAAATGTGATTGGATAGATGTAAACAAGAATAATGGAATGAAAGTTGATGAAAATGGTTTCACCATGGTGAATCTGAAGAGATGTTTGAGTAAGGATAGAGTGCAAGATGATCCATTTATTCTAGCATCATAAGCGAAACATGTATTTTATGTACAAGATCCGGTAGAGAATGACTAGTGTGTAGTTTTGACATGCCCTCCGAAGGGACCAAGAAATTGTAATAGATATGAATTGGAGTATACAGATTTATCAAGTGTTGTAGATTTTGAAGGGACGAAATGCAAAGAGGATGAAGCTATAGGTGATGGTGGCATGGATTATGTTCGACAAGATTGTGAAGGCACATGGTTGGATGTTGTTCAGTAAGTAGCATGCATGATTTATTTATCAGTTCTCATTTAAGTTGTATCTGTGAAAATTTATATCTTAGATTATTACTTGGATTTACCTTTCATGCATATATTTTTTGTTCTGCTACTGTTTATGCATGGATCTTATCTGTTTTATTCCGTTATGTAACTTTCATTTATTTTTACAGTAGATAGATTGGGTGTGGGGAATTGAGAGTGATGTGAGGGAGGGGGGGGCATATGAGCTTCAACCTTCATGTGGTTGGCCTTGTTTAGTAGAGAATAAGATATTCTTGAAACCAAGAGAAGCTCATTCAAGTGTTTTTCATTTCCATTTTTTACAATTTCATATATGTTATGCCTTTTTTTACAATTCTATCAATGGCTTATATGAACATACCATTTTGTCATGATATATGCAGGTCTTCGCAATGGAAAGGAATATAATGACAATTTTTATCGTTCTCTAATGCATATTTGTAAGTTATTACCACAACGAATTTGTCAATTAGATATCTTATTGTCGTTTCATTGATTATAACGTGTTGATTTCTTCATTTTAAGTACAATTTTACTTGTCTATTTTATGAAATGATTTTATTGCAAATTTGTTGAAGGAATTAAGTTGATTGCGGGATAGCTATTGACCACGGGCAGGTATTGCAATGAACAATATTGAAAGTATTTGATTACAACATATTTAATTACAACATATTTATTACAACCATAAGTATACCCAATTGAGGGTGTAACAACTAATTTGCGTGAAATATTTGTGTAAAGCATAGAGGACACCAAGATGATTTGACGTTATTCGCATCAGAGCTGAAATTGGAGGTATAGATCCTTATTATCAATACGATTTCAGCATTCTTTGGAAGTATCACCTATAGGTTTCCTTTTAGGCATTGGCAATATCACCTATAGGTCTCCTAAAGCTTCCCTAACCACTATTAAAGGATTTTAGATGATGTAGTTAGCAATCCCATTGACTACTTTTTAGTTGTTTGTGGCCATTGGTGGTAAATGCCTTTTCTTTTAATACATTAATATCAAACTATATATGAATGTATCCATCCTTTTTGCTAAAAGGTGAGAAATTGAAGCACTGGTAGAATATTTCTCCAATATTTTTTTTTGTAAATAAAAGGATTGTATTACTGCATAGTCACTTAATTACATTTCGAATAACAGATCCAGAAACTACCTACCCAGTTGTAACAAGCTTTACAATCGTCCAAAAATAGAACTACCCATCCCAAAAGCTTTACAAGGTTTCAACCCTTTCCCCTTCTGTAGAGGGTATACTTATAGTGTTTCATGCCCCCGAGACTAACCTCGAAACAGGGCCAGAAATCAGTTACAACCATAATCAAACTCTTAACAAATAGAGAATATAAAGAGATGTGCATGTTGGACTTAAACAATAATGCAACATCTACAAATTTCAGGCTTGTCAGTCATGAAAACAACGGCTCGGGACACCTTTAGAGATTTTCTACTAACTCGGCTTGAGTTGTTTCTCCTCCTGTTGGGCATGCCACAAGACCTTATGATTCTGGACCTTTTATGTTCATTCCGTGTGCAATGGCATATTCTTCCTATGTTCACAACTGGAACGAAGGTTTATGTTCCTTCTGTGTTCGACTTCCTGCCCGACACTTGTGTCTCCTAGTAACACTGTTGTTTGCGGAGACCTCGGGAAAGACTGCCCTATTTTTTGACAGTAACAAGTCCTTGATGGGATTGTCATTCTTGTGTTTTTCTTCTCTCAAGAGCAGGGTCCTCCTACAGGTCATATGACGCGACACCTTCTTGGACTCGTCATCACCCCTGATAAAGTTGGAAAGTGGAGTCGGTGACAATGAAAACGAAGGCCTCTGATCCTCCATCCCCCCATACGAGAATCTAATCCAACCGGTCGCCCCTAGCAATGGATACTACCTATGATTATGGAGAAAATGACCACATCCAGAGGCTTCAGCGGGATATCCATTGGACATGAAATTCTAGGCACTGCTTCCACGGGGGTTGTTGCGTTTTATTAAGACAAAAATGTCGTCACTAGCCTCATAAGTTTTTTTGTAATGTGATGAACATCCTTATGTTGATCTTACTAGTGTTAGAACACTTCTCTAATGTAATGAACATCTTTACCTTGATGGTTGGAGCCTTCTTAGCATGAAAGCTTAGGAATGGAATAATTTCGGAGTGGAACACATCAACCACTAGAATACCTCGACAAATAGGTTTCTCAAACATGACCTCCTTTCAAGACTCTCAGGATTCTTGGCCAAATAACATTCAACCACCTTTTCCTCTCTTCAAAATTTACCTAGTCTGTATCTTTGAATGGCTCCAACTGTGGTGCTTATAAAGAGCTAGGTGGTCAAACTCAGTAACTACCACGTCAAACCCTCACACATGCCATCATCGAGTAGCATGATGATAGCATGCTTGGTCACATGGGTTTAGGATCTGATCCTTATGTGGAGATATCAGCCATGCCGCTGCTTTTTGTTACGACGTCATGCTACCAACTGCGGAAGTGACCTCTGGCTCCAATATTCATCATCCCTCAGTTAGCTCATGGCATGTGGACCAGACATTTGGCATTGATCGACCTCTCCTAGTGATGGTATCAGAATGTTCTTGCTTTCCATTCCCCACTTCGTGTGAGGGCCATACTCACCTTCCTCTGTTTGATCTTTAGGGCACCTCCGATTATCATACGCATGAAACAACGAACCTTTGGATTCCAGGAAGTGATCTACGCCATGGATTTGATTTTTGGTCATAGATCTATTTAAATGGTGTCTCAACCTTCGATTACTTGTCACCTCTATCCTTTACGTACTGACCCCCAAAACATCGCTTCTTTGCGTCCAAGATGAGCAGAAATGCCTAAAACTATGGCTATTCATTTTGGTTTTGGTTTTGATAGGGGTTTCTTTGCATCCAGGATGAGCGGAACTTCCTACAACTATGCCTACACTATAGAGTCATAAACTTTGAAGTCTTTTAGATCATCCTCTGACCTAGGCTTAGAGACGACCCTTAGGGAAGTTTACAGAAAACTCTCGGTATTTTTTGAGATCGTATGATGCAAAATTTAGCAGATCTTATTCCTCTAACTATTTAGCACAAAAACAATGCTAACAAATGCACAACTAAAATTGACTTACTGCATGTAAATGTCAATACTCAAGATGTTTTTTCATTCAACTAACCATACAGTCTACGTGGTCACAAGATATGATACAAATGGGAAATTGCTTTCAAACTCAATTAACCCAAAAATACAGGCATACGATCTTATTTCACAATGGTCCTTTATCTGAACCTAAATACAATGGATCGATCATTACAAACAAAGACCTGTGTGTGTGTGTGTGTGTGT